>OX104066.1:33775239-33831197 GCA_944474145.2 Dicrocoelium dendriticum | reverse complement strand
AAGATGGTATCTGTAGCTAAATGAGCCGTGACAAATATGACGCAGCTTTTCTAAGAGAAACATACTTATGATTATTTATTATTATTACATTGGATATGAAGTGTATCCATCTAAGCACTATGGATAAACTCAAGCAGTCATAGCTAACACGTCTCAAAAGAGTTTGTCAAGTTATCCGCTTGGATGTTTTCAATTAACAGTCCCCTGGACAAATTGTGGATAAGGTTGTTGGAAGCCTAATTGACATGGTTAACAGAGCATTAGAGACCAAGTCAGTTCGCACCGCAAAAGTGCTTCAAATCTATTAATTATTACTAAAGTATGCAATGAGGCTGGACCTTACCGTAGTGCGATGGTTTGTGTGCCTCAGTGATCCATTAAGCCATGCTGGGTGGTGCTTTTGCACCTTCAGAGTCACTCATACCAGATTGGTCAATTGTTAGAGGCCAGACAAAATCAGCCTCCTGGTCCTCCAGGTTGGGGGTTGGAATGAGGGTGGCACCTTATTCCTTAAAATGGACTCCTTGTAGTCCAACGCCAAACCCGCTGCATTGCGGTCAGGTTTTTGAACCAAAGGCTTTGGTTGAGAACCCTAATCGTTCTCCTGTCTAGACCTGGGCAACCTGACAGTATCCTGCCCACGCAATACTATGAATTTTCCTTCAAACAATTTCTTGATGCTCTGGCCACCGCAGAGGATAATCAACGGTGCCCTATCTGCTGCATCGAGCAGGGTAGATAGGGGTTTGGATGCTACTGCTCAAGCCTGCCCGTCTTCTTATTCCCCCTCTTACGCTTTTTCACTCTTACCGTCCCATTCCAACTTCACTTACATCCCCCCAGTTTTCAACCCCCCGATTCTTGGCCCTCCCCCAACATGCTTTGCTAGGCATTTACCTTCTAATTTAAACTCACACGTGAACGCGGAGCGTCACTCCTCTCCTGTCGACAAGCCCAGGTCCAACCAAGCGGTCCAATCCAGTTCATCGGCTTCCATTTGGAGCCCTCGATCCTCCTTCAGATTGGCATGCCTCAATGTACGCACACTGCTACAAATCGGTCAACAGGCAGCACTTGCCCGAACATTGGAAACCCTCTCGATCGATATCTGCTGCTTATCAGAGACTCGCCTGCAAGACTCGAGCACTGTGCTCACTCTGCGATCTCCTTCAGGTGACGCAAGCAGTATTTTCTCCTTGCGCCTATCCGGTGACGATGCAGCTTCGAGCACCGGCCAAGCTGGTGTTGGCAATGCCCTGAGTCCCCGGACTGAAGCTGCTCTGGTTGATTGGATTCCAATCAGTAGCCGGATGTGTGCGGTCCGATTGGCTGGCTCGTTTAAAGCTTCGAAGTCGCGCGGGACTAATAGATGTCTATTCATCATCGCTGCCTATGCGCCCACAAACTGTAGCGATGATTCGGTAAAGAACGACTTCTACCGCCAACTGACCCAGCTCCTTCGCCACAGAATAAGCACGGACACTGTTGTTCTGGCGGGGGATATGAACGCACAAGTTGGAAAGTTGTCCACTGATGAAATGCATCTGGGCGGTCAACACGGTGTAGGCTCCCGTAATGATAACGGTGAGCGGTTACTTCATTTGTGTGAAGATGCTCGCTTATTTCTTGCGAGTACTAATTTCCGACACAGCACCCGCCGGAGGGTGACTTGGCGCCCACCAGCCTCGAACCAGCCTTGCACGCAGATCGATCACATTGCGATAAGTTACCGCTGGAGAGGCTGCATCCAGAATTGTCGCTCGATTTGGAGCACATGTGTGGACACTGATCATGCACTTGTATGTGCTTACATGCGGATGCGTTTTGGCGGACGCCCACGACGACGCTGTGAGCGTATAGACACCAGCCAACTGACAAAGCCAGCTGTTCTGAATGCGTATCGAAGTACGCTGACATGCGTGTTGAGCAAGCGCTCACAGGAGACAATTGATGGTCACTGGTCACATGTTCGCCAGACCTTACTAGCAGCAGGCAAATCCTCATGTGGTATGTCTAATAGACAACATGAACATTGGGTCTCTTCGCAGTCTCTGGAACTTATCGACGCTCACCGGCATATCCCGGCTGGAAGTGAGCACAATGAAACTCGCGAAGAGCTCCGGGCAAAACTCCGTGCTAGCCTGAAGAGAGACCGCGAATCTTGGTGGTCTCATCGTGCGTCAGAAATGGAGGTGGCCGCTGCCCTTGGCAACCATCGTAAGTTATTCCGTCTGATACGGGAAACGGGCAGCAGGAGACCTGGTGTTAGTGAAACTATACGTGACGAGAGTGGACAGCCTATCCACAATTTGTCAAAACGTTTGGAGCGTTGGGCTGAGCATTTTGAAAAGCAATTTAATCGGCAAGAATTGTTCGATTCGCCGGTCACTGATCGCCCCGCTCCGTGGGCTGTCCTTTTGGATCCACCCTCTCGCTCAGAAGTCGAACGTGAGATCGGACTGTTGAAGTTGAACAAAGCCGCGGGACCAGATGATCTTCCTCCAGCCCTCTTCAAATTTGGAGGCTCTGCTCTTGTTGATGCTTTGCATGAATTACTAGTGAAACTGTGGGAGCAGGAAACTGTCCCAACCGACTGGAGCCGCTCCGTTATTGTTCCCATCTTCAAAGGCGGCTCGCGCTCGGAATGCGGCAACCATAGAGGAATCAGTCTGATCTCCATCGCCTCCAAATTACTCGCCTCCATAATTCTTCACAGACTGACTGGCGATCGTGAAAGCCAGATTCGTGAGGAGCAAGCCGGGTTTCGTCGGGGTCGTGGCTGCATGGACCACATCTTCACCTTGCGTCAGTTGTTGGAGCACCGTCACACATATTGGCGGCCCACCGTAGTCGTGTTCCTCGACATCAAAGTTGCCTTCGATTCGGTTGATCGATGTGCCCTTTGGAATTGTTTACTCAGGAAAGGTGTGCCCGAGAAATATGTTAATATTATCCAAGCATTATATGCGCATAGCACGGGCAGAGTAAGGGCTTACGGCAAGCTGTCGCCACCCTTCAATATATCCAGCGGTGTGAGACAAGGATGCCCGCTGTCACCTTTCCTATTCAACTTCGCTATTGACGAAGTCATGGAGATTGCATTTACAGGACATGACTTGGAAGGTGTGGAGCTACTCCCAGAAGAACGACTTCTTGACTTGGAGTATGCAGACGACATTGCCCTCATCTGTGACAGCTCCCAGACGTGTCAAGCCGCGCTGGACAGATTAGCACTGGCTGTCAGTCGCTTCGGGCTTTGCTTTGCACCATCGAAGTGCAAAGCGTTCCTCCAGGATTGGCAGGGTTCGCCTCCTGTGCTGACCCTTGGTGGGGATCAGCTAGAAGTCGTTCAGAAATTCAATTACCTGGGAAGTTGTATCAGCGCCCTTGGGATCGAAGACGAGATCACGAACCGTATAGCGAAAGCTCGAAGTGCTTTTGCTAACCTTCGCCACCTATGGCGACGGCGCGACATTACTCTCGCCCTGAAGGGTAGAGTGTACAATGCAGCGGTACGTTCGACCTTACTGTACGGTTGCGAAACCTGGCTCCTAAGATCGGCGGACATGAAGAGGCTACTTATGTTCGACCATCGGTGCCTTCGCAGTTTGGCTCACATTTGGTGGGAACACCGCGTGAGTAACGAGCGTGTTCGACGCATTGTTTACGGCCTAGGAAAAGGGAATGAACCGCTCAGCACCGTCATTTCACTCACCAAGCTCCGATGGCTGGGCCACGTGTTGTGCATGCCAGCCCACCGACTCCCTCGACGTGCGTTGTTTGCTTACCGGGGATGTGGGTGGAAGAAGAGGAGAGGTGGCCAAGCGATGACTTGGTCCAGAGGAATGAAATCCCTCACTTCGGAACTAGCCTCGATTGGAGCTTCGCGGCTCCCTGGTTGGGGTCCAAAAGACGATGAACACGTTTGGCTGGATACACTTGCTAACACGGCATGGAGCCGACCTCAGTGGCATTCCTGTTGTGAGTTTCTTTGTCCCTCCCCATCCCTTTAGCCTCCCCTCCATCTACGATTTTATTTCGTAGGGTAAAATGTAATTAAATCGTTGTTTTTTGCCTAGTAGCCGGCTGGTAGCTTACCGGAACGATGCCTATCCGTTGCTGGTAGCTCAGCTGGCATGCAACTGTCGTATTTATTTTTCCTTTATGTATTGTATGTATGTATGTATTCCCATTATGTATTGCGGTACAATAGCAGAGGTGTTTTACCACCTCTAGCTGACAGTATAATGATGATGATGATGAAAGTATGCATGATATTAGGTCGCAAATCAAGGAAAACCAACAAAATCAACCTAAAGTCACAGAATTTGAAAAACTTTCGGACTCAGCTATGCCATCGCAACACGCTTTTCAGTGAGGAAAAATATAGCTTTGTCAATTCTTAGCAAAAGGTTTTTGGCAAACCACGAACTGGTATAGGCATATCAACAGATTTTGCATGCCTCCACTTTTCCCAAGACTTGGCAGGGTACAAAGCCCGGCGGAACAGTCATTTATCTGCTGCTATAATACGCACCCATTTTCGACCTCACAAGTTCTACCGGTCGTATGCCGTCAAGCACATTACGGACTCCAGGTTTTATACATCTATTTTGCAAAGCAGCAGTTGTGTTGGTAGGTTCTTCTCATCGCTCTCCCGAAGACGAGAACATCCGCTAAAAAACAACGAAGGCTACGAGCTCCAAGCTAGCCGAGCCACTGTCAATGTTCTTTCTAGGATGCTTCGATAAACTGCAGGTGCCCAATGTATAGAAGCATACCAATATTGCTCAAAATTTTAAATACGGTAACAGTTCAGAGCTTGCACACCATCTCCCAGTAGCTCTCCTCTTTTGTTTGCAAAAGTAATGAAAGCGGACATCGATGATGCTTTTAAACTTGTTGAAAAATTAAAGATTCCTGGCACCGAAGGAGCATGACTTTCTTAAAAACCGGTCATGGGCCACCAACCTGCTTATGGAATGTGGGAGTTGGAGAAATGTGGCTGATGATAAAGTCGGAGTGACGCTATTTTACTGGCTTTTCCAAAGCTTTTGACCACCTGCAGTGTCGCATCCTCCAGAGCTACCTACTAAGAGATATTGTTCTTGGTTTGATTAGAAACTTTCGTGATCAAGATAGGCTTCAGGTGCGTATTAGCGAGTAGCCTCCAACCTGAGTAAGGAGGAAGTATGGATTACATAAGGCTCCGTACTGGGGCCGCGTTTATTACCGATGTTTATCAACGACACGGCAAGAGTTATATACAATAATTTTCTTTTTTTACCCAACAACATAATGGTAGGGCAGGCAAGTAATAACAAGCAAGACCATGATCTAATTTATCATTAGGTGAATCGCATTTACGAATGGTGAAGCAAGAACATACTCCAATTGAATACAGCCAGCTGCAATACGATAGACCTACCCCCCAGCCAATGAGCGTGACTAAATTTCGCGACCACACATTGTAGTTAGTCATTAAGTGACATGAATCGTATATACTGATACAGGTCCATCCCGGATGATAAAACAAGTATATAAGGCTATGAGAACCGGTAAGCAGCAATTTGGCCATCTTCGAAGAGCGTTTGGTTGGTTTCACTCCTCAAATATTCCACAATTAGTTAACACCTACTTGCGACAACAATAACCAAGCGTGGCAGCCGTGTTAAAACAGGATCTCGTTGCTCTTGCTAATCATTATGGTGAGCAACCAAGAATTTCACTGGCCCCCTCACTCATCCTTATCAGCTTAGATTGAATTTCCCAAAAATATACAGCAGTCCATATCGATGTGTTCGGAGAGGCTTCATGAATTTATATAAAATTCTGAAGAACCCAGACCACGTATCCCTCTAGCTGCTGAGAGTGATTCAGAAATCCTCGTAAGCGTTTATCCTGTAAAACTAACAGTTTAGCCGGCAAGAATTCCGTGGAATTTGCCTTTCTCTCCAAGCGTGCAACTGTGGAACCCTCTCCAAAATCAGGTCGTCCTGCCCCAATCTAACAATAAGTAAAAGTCCAACGATGCGCTCTTCCATTAGCATGTAGTTTAGCAACTGTTTTAGCCAGGTTCTACCGCTCATCCTTCATTAATCGTGCAGCAAAAGTAGGTTAATTTTGTTTTTGCTACTTCAGCTGAGTGCATCCTAAATTTAGAAGCTTACAGAGATGAGGAGTGTTTGCGTGGGACAACTTTGTTAATGCTCACTAATTTTGCTTAGTTTGTCTACACATCCCACTGTCAAACCCATGTGCATCTCGATTCGGAACTAATGGATTGCAGCGAAGAGCCCGATGGACGGATGAGCACCTTGAATATGTCCCTGTAATCGAGTTTGATTCAGGAAAATATAGTTAATTTTATGGAAACAGAGGATTCGCAGTTAACTTTGTTTTAGACACTGGAATCAGAACCGTCACCTTCATCTTGTTTTAAAATTGTATAAACCATAAAAGAGCCAGTCGATAACGTAATTTAAGCGTCCTTCATATCAAGGAATGTAGAGTCACTCGAATCATGCGATCCATAAGGGCGCCCCGGGCTTCCAGGGGTAGAACAAATAAGCGGTGATCTTTCACGTAGGATCCCTATTTTCAACATGTCACAGTCATTAACGAACCGACTGATGCCAATGTTATTCATGTTGATAATCATATGAGCAACCTGTTTGTATGCATAATGTGATTTTTACGAATGGGCACAAAGTTAAAATGAGCCCGCCTCTTAAAAACTATTTCATCAAATCAATTCCAAAACTTACTAGGTTAGAGGGTAGCTCCTATCATTGGCGACCCCTCAACACTTTCATTCTTGCTGCATGCACGCTTGTAGACTAGATTACTTAGGACGTGCCTATCCAGATATATTTGGCCGGCTTAATCTTTGCGTAGATGGGAAGATGTTTCTCTGCTCCGGATCAGATGGTTGAAATAGTACATTCGAACGTTACAGCCACTAATGTGAATATGCTACCAAATACCTAGAGATCAACGTAGTTTAAACACGATTGCCAGTGATTATAACAGATTGCACCTCAAGAAAAAGGCCTGAAAGAAGCAGCCTAACGTATGCTAGTACATATAAAAAGCCGACCTCTATAACCTGTAGAGGTAAGATTATATTGACACTAAGCACTTTGAATTAGCGTGCCTTTGTATCCATCCAAAACCTTAACTTACAAATGCGGTACGAGTTATATGCCACTAACTAAGCATTACACATTTCTTCCGGAAATATTGATTCTGGAGGATAGCCAATTTTCACAGTTTCCCTGTGTGCGCAAAATGTGAAGAGAAATCACTCAAGCGTTCACAATATTCTCAGTGTCATTGCAATTTTTTTCACCCATGGCGTGCACATCTTCATTGTTACGATTTAAAAAAGCGCGCTGGTAACAAGAAACCGTGGGGGCTATTTCGCGGCACACGTTTCTTAATAATGTTGTCTCGTCATTGCTCCCAAGCATACTCACTTTAATCAGTTTTAACTAATGGACATACAAATATTACCTACTTCAATCAATTTAAAGCTTAGAGAACGTGTTGTATGGCTATTGTAACCATTGGAAAATCCGTCTATTTGAAATAATTTAATGTTCTGAAGGCAAAATCTATAGACTGAAATCACATCAAGAGAAGGTTTAGCTATTTTATTATCGGTAAATAAATATTGCAAGATGCCGTACCCAAATTTGTTTACTACGTTTTACAGCAGTAACGCTTAGATTGTAGAGTTTTAACTTACCTGGTGATTCAAAATCAAAGATTTACAAATGAACAAATAACTACTTATGTTAGAAATGCGGAACTTTTAAATTCCTTATTAAATTAAAGTATTGCCAAATGCTACATTGAAATAATGCGGCCACCCATTAAACCGTCTACATGATACCAGCTTGCCAAGGAAATGGTCCCTAGAAAGATCCCCGCAATTCCACACCTTATCTAGCTATGCTTCGGTGCTGTTAAAACTACCTAACCCACCATCCGTTCCCTTTTATTAATGCAATAATCTTATTTGCACTGTATTACACATTCTATCTCCCCAGCTTGTTTCTTGAAACAATTTTTAAATTCTTAATTATAATACGTGTTATTGAGTCAAACAATTTTTGCTTTTCATGGATGGATATTTAGGCTATTTTGGCCGTGTTGCTCAAATATCGAAAATATTTTAAGCAAATGCCGCTAAAATGCAAAATGTATGGAATTAAAAATAACATAAATAAATAATTGGTATGTTCCTTATTGATGCAAAGCACAGTCCAACTATGTGGTATGATCAACAAAACACTGCCAACATTAGCACCACTAGATATACTGTTTATTGATTTTTGTAACAATAGGGGCAATCCGAAAGTTCCTCGGATAATATTGTACGGTGGGACTACTGAAAAAATAAAATTACAAAATTTTCACTAAACAGGTAATTTTAAAACAATTTTAGTTCACTCCGTTATTGCCACTCACGGTCACACACACTAATTAGTAGGTAGGAAAACTTTAGTTATCGTGCGGCATATTTTGCTAAACAATCTAAAATAAAGCCGAAAATTACAGATAGCAAGAGTTCGAGAGAATCGCCTATAATCTCGCAACAATTTACTAGTGTTATTTACAAAAAGATTGTATGGGAAAGACACCTACTTTAATCCCAAAATAATTTAATATTGTATGCTTAAAATGAAATGTAGCATGAGACTAATAAAACAGTGGGCGTTGCGAACAATACCCCGTTATCCGAAGTCTGGGATTGAAGCCTAAAAATTCAGCAATCAATACACTTATCTCCATCTGGTTATCTTCAAATGGGGGTTTGGTTTTTGATGTCTTAATTAGAACAAACTGCCATAGTTATCGAACATAAGTCAACATAATTTCACCCATATAAACCTATGAATTGAACCAGAGATATTTTGTATTTAAACTCAGTACCTTTTAGATCTGAGCACAACAAGGTCAAATTTAAATGGAGAAATTATTTTTAGCATACTATCAAAACTAAAAAATTTTTGCATGTTTTCATGTCAGTTGTTTTCCATTTTCCAACACCGTTTCTGGTATCTCTTTCGTGGGTTACCAAGTAACATCGCAACTTTATAATTTAACCAAACAAAACGTAAGATTGTGCCTGGCGGTTCCTGCACTTCCGTTAGCTATTTTAATTAAGTCAGTAGGCACTTTCTGTAATGAAGCACTTTTCTCTGCGTAGTAGTTGCAATACGTTTACGAAATTCCCAAACTTTAAATCAAAAATGCTTCATTCAAAGAGTTAAAAATCAATACACTCGTTTGCAATGCTTAACAATCCAGTAACACTGTATGCAGATGTTACATTTTTATCCACACCGGATTTGTCTTTATTTTTTCCTGGCCGCGATTCCTATTTTAAGGGTATCACTGAACGATCATATTGATAACACGTACATTACAACTTGTTTCCAATACGTTTTGAGGCAGCTGACTATATACGGTTTTTCACTATTTGCAAAGTGCTTGTCAAACTCCAATCATACGGAGGCGTTCTTAGCTGTCTTCAAAACGATTCTAACCAAAAGTATCTGAAGTGCAATTGGCGTGGTACAAGCCCCGAAAGTCTAACCTATCTCTAACAAAACTAGTTTAAATCGGACAAGCTACATAAAATGAAGGGAATTGAATGACGTTTACTTGCACATTTAATTCAAGCAGATCAATAAAGCTTTTGCTGATATTCCGGGTGCATAGTGCAAAAAACTGGCCTGCACTGAGCTTGGGTATCGTGAAATTTATGGACGGCCAACGACCTATAGGAACAATACACAAATTTTAACTTCGTGGATCCCTTTTTAAACAAATCTTATTCTACTCACAAAAGTTAATCATTCGTTCAACTATAAAAAGCTTGCTACAACGATGTTTCTATCAGTAACATTTTCCCGCTGTTATTAACTTACATGTATCCGTGCCAGTTAGATAAATATGAGGTAACAGACTAGTTGCTACTCGCTTTAGTCTCAGCGAATAAATTGTGAGTTAAGTCCAACCAAATAAATTCCTGCCCAGTTTGAGTCTTTTCGAATTTGCGTAGATTTCCATCAGCTTATATTGTTACACAGCTTCTAGATTCAATGCACCTAAAAGTTTGCCTGACAACATACAAAACACTCTGAAACAATCTGATAAGCTTACTACTAACTATTGACACATAATGTTTAGGCTTTTATAAACAAGTTAGTAAATTAAAATTTGTGCTGTTCTTTAATATAAAACTTTTGATGCACTGCGCTACTGCGCATAATGTACTTGGAAAAAGGAAAAAACTAACTAAGGATATTGAGTGATAACCAGTGCAAAAGAAAATGGAACGTTTCCGTACTTTCCACGCCACATGTCATTTCATATAAGGCAAAATTTGCCTTCTGCTGTTCATTATACTGACAGTTGGACGGTTTTTCTTCATCCGGAGTCCGTTAAGCAATGCTTCTTTCTCTTACTTTGCTAAAAAGCCCGCCAAGCTTTTGAGGGCATCAACCAGTTTACTATGTTCAAACAAGTATTGACCTTGGTGATTTATTTTGCCCCAGCACCTGCAATTTTACCGGTTTTTCACCCTTCTCTTAGCTATTTACATCGTCAAAGTCAATTTCTTGTCCCTAGTCTAGCAAATGTACTGCCACCGACGAATTTTGTATGGTTAGGCGTTGCAGTCTTACACTTTTCTTGGAGGATGCGAAACAACAATTTTTGCTATTTCTTTTTACCCAAGCCTCTTTTCCATGTTGCCTTGCATAATGCGTGCACAGCTTTGGTAACTGATTGTATACGCGTAGTTGAAAGTTTGCATATCTTTTGACCGAACGTTTTTGGGAGGATACAATTAGTAGTATGCCTATGTGGAAGAAGACAAAGCCGTCCAATAAAATATTGTCCAAAACGGTGGTTTAAACCGGCAGCAGCAGTTCTCCGAGAAAAACATCTATATTGTTTTCTATGACGTTCTAAATTGCTTTTTACCAACCACATATTATTTATTTGGGTCAAGACAAAGTTGTGATTTTAAGGTTGTACTCTCACTCGCATTGCTTCCAAATAGTGGGATTGAGGCGGAATAGAACACAAAAGCACCGTTAACCAATCTCGTTAGTTTTCCGTATAGTCTTTTAAATGGACCACTTATTAGCTTGAAGACTTCCATTGTTGGTTGTTGTCTATAATTATTATCTACGAAAATATTCAATAACCGAATTGTTCAGTTCATCAGTATAAAAATTCCCAATATTTATCCGGCTAACTGGTATTCTTTATACTTCGGTGTCTTAACGTTCCTCCTAACGGAAACAAGATTTAAGGAATATAACCAGCGTTCCGCAGGTAATCACTATCTAAGTAAGCGCTACACTAACATCCAACATATGGCTAAATGTCATGTTTGCTAACGTTCAAACTCCATTGTTCTGCAGCATCTAAGAAAAGTTCGACATTAAATTGTAGTTCTCCACGTTTTCCATGAAACAACAACGTGTACTGCAATGTCATCGATCTTTCTCGACGTATGAGACGTTCTAGCTTAAGGGAATAACCTAATACACAGTGATGCATATACCACCGTTACTGTGGCATGATTGAAAGCCGATGCGTAATGAAGCTATTGTATCACCTAACATCAACTACTCATTATCACCCGATTGTCCTACCGTGCGATCAGAATTCATATAATGTGAGTGCATAATTGCTCTGAATAAAATCGATTTTGTCACAGATTGGGTATACAAGGATTACTAAGTTTCCATTAATAGGATTTGTGTTTCGGATCTTTGCGTTGACTTGATTACTTTGACTTCATACTTAATTCTAAGTTGAATTACGCGTTTAGTAAGAACTTTGTTCGTGTTGTGTATAATTAAACAGAAGAAAGGAAGGAGTGTACTACAAACGTCCAGTGCACTAGCAAGAACTCAGCAACAACGTTTATTGACGGCTTTAGCGTGTATTCCGTACAAACGATACATTCATTTCGAACCAACCAGAGTGTTAATTGACATTCCAAAAATAGGGCAAGCGGAAAAACGGTGCTACTTTCCTTCATGACGTTATTAGTCTTCTCAATATATTGCGTCCAATAATTAGTTGCTACTTCGACTGTGCGTTTGATGCGATAAGAAAATGCAGTTAAGATTTGCGAAAGCGATTATACTTCAGAGTTACAGTTAGGCTACGCGAAATTCTTCCCAGCTAGTGGATGTTAATAGTATTCCAATCGAAATAGAACAGTAGAGTATATGTTTAACCTTTATGGATTTAAACGAGTTGGACAAAGCGCTAATTTTTAAACTTCGATTAACGAACAACAGTGATTTCGTTCTGGTTAGATCACAGATAATTCAACTGCACACTAGAGAAAAGTACAACAGTCCGTATAGTGGCGCAGCACACTTGACCTTACACGGCATGACCTTACATTGAACGTGTGTTTTGGGAATTACACCGCATGGAATAATGTCGAAATTGATTACGAAAAAGATTTCCATTTACGCAGTCAGTGGTGTTAATTTATTTATAAACTTTGCATTTTAGCTCACAATTTTACACCGCTTAATGGTTCAGTGAATTTAACTAGATTGGTTACATACCGTGGAAAATGAGATGCAGCTTATTTCGTTTGTGGGCCAAACTGAATTGATTTATCAGTGCAAAAAATGTTTAACGCGAGCAGTGTTTACGGTTAAGTGGATTCACTTCGGTACCACGCAGGTATTTAAGCACCCACAATTTGCCTTCAGTACAAAGTACGATTTTGTGCGCTTGCAATTCTTTTCGCTAAGCTGCACCACTTATTCGGGCAGAACAGTATAATTATCATCAATTATCTTATAAACTGCCTAGTGGAAATTAAAACTAGACTGATTAAAATAAAATTTCATATGGCCTTATCGGGTAAACTCCGAAGTTGCTGCCGTAGTTTTGCGAACGCGTTTTTACCGTTACGCTCTCTTATCTTACCGTTTCGCAGTTGAGCTTAAAATGCAGAATTCAGGTATGTATCGGAGCGAAAATGACTCAATAAATAATAGTGTTTTCTTCTTGTTTTGTAGAGTTATTCTAGTGCAAATTAATGGCTTTAAATGGTTTCAAATAAGTTGCGTTTTGCAGAGGTGAGCAATGCGGGGTATGTTCAGCACTAGTTGGCAAACTAACACTTAGCAAATGCAAATTTTACTGAAAACATGCATGTTATACTGTATGCAGCGATCACATTCACATAATCACACCCCATAATTAACTCCTCAGAATACAGCTGCGTTTTGATCTTTGCATTTAAATTCGGATAAGACGTCAGCATCCTTATTTGACAGTTATCACGATACAGGCTGCATAAACAGACATAAATTAACTATGCTATTAATATACAAGGAATAACTGGACCGACGATATAAGCGCCGAAAATCTTTTAGCACGTATTTATTAGCAAGAGTCAGGTACGCCGTTCTGTACTTAAATATTATACCAAAATCTAAGCGAAGTGCTAATTTAAGCTTATATATAGATACAGTTGCTAGGTTTAATGTTTGTGTAAGCAAAGCTCTAATACATCAATTTACGAACTGTAAAACTGCAAAAAGGAATAACAGTTTCGCTGGCGGGACACAATGAATTCTGTATACTTCGCCTATTCTCTTTCTGCTGCATTGATATTAATAGTGAACACTTTAAGCGAGCGGAATTGAAAAGGAATTAATATGTGATTTTTGCTGTAGGGGAATTGCCACAACCGAGTAGCGATTTTTGTATTGATGACATCTCACTTCCGCTGGTTGAAAATTTTTAGTTTTAGTATGTATGCGGTTTATTGAGAGTACGCGAAATATACTTAATGCAGCATATATAAAATCTGTCTGCTAGTATTATCCAAGATTGCAGGCATCTGAGTAATTCCTTTATTCGTTTTTATTGTATTCGCTTGCACACTAAACGGTATTATGGAAAACGGAATGGGATATTTAAAGTATAATGGCATACGATGTAAGCGGAGTTGTCAGAAGGTAAATTATAAAGTCCAACTATAAGCCTAATACTTCCTAATTCATCAAAGTCGAATCTAACTTAATATACAGAACAGTGTAAAACTCCATCATCGACGCTTGACGTTTAGTAGTTAAATAGTTTAACCCACTATACCGTGTTAAATCCGTATTTACACATTTAGTTGTTTTACTAAGCTATTGAATTGCTGCATTTATCTATCAGCCGGTTGTAAATACACAGCACTGATCTTGCTAGCAATAGATTGCTTCCCACCAAAATACTTAATTGTATAACGGAAAACTTCTGTCCCGCCTTGATACACCTGCTGAACTGGTCAATCTTCATAGTTTCTTTGCCGGTTAACTGGAAGATTTTGTTTGCCAGGTTGATTCTGAAAGCGCCCAGCAATCAATAGGAATACAGATCAATCTTCATGACATATTTTTTGCCAAGGTAGCTGATAAGATGTTAAAGTTGGGTTGGCTCAAGTGGTTTCAATACAAATAGTAACTAACGCTTGCTTAGCAATGGTATCTGCCTAACATGTACTAAATTACTAACCCGCTGTTGAGTGAATTGTTGCAGTAGGGAAATATATCGGTCAGTAGAGAGTAAACAAATGGATTTTAGTAGAGCCTTCTACAAGCGAAACCAAAATATCCTCATTCACAGGCCGTTAGATTGGGTGTGCGTAACCTAATGCAAATGTGCATTTAAGAATTTTCATGGCTACAAGGTACAGCGCGACGGCCATCTGACGAACCTTTATACTTAAAGCTTTGGCAAGCATTACGGCAAGGCTACAGGACCTACTTTTTCCTGATATGATACATTTAATCTACCACATCATCTATGGTCTTCAATGTCACATCTACGAATGAGCTAACTAGTTGGATAGTGAATAGCAGCCACGACTTTTGTGAAATACATCCACATAATTCAAACTTCTCTCCATATATTTTCCAGAAATCCGCCTCCAAAGCACACTTGATGAAACAACGTTAAATCCCACAGCTTCCATAACCAAGAATACCGTGCTGCCACTTTGGTATTTGCAGTCGGTAAACTACAAAATAAAAATATGTGCTTGCTTTTGGCACTCAGACTCAGACCATGCATCAGGGTGTCATCTGCATCTTATTATTTTGGGGCTTGCTACACAAACTTAGCACACCAGAGGTAAAACACAAAATATCAAAATGTTCTGGCGAATCAATAACAGACTTATTTCACTGCACTGAGTTTACCGGTTTCCGGTTTACCGATTTATACGTTCTAATGATATACGGAGCCAGAAGACCGTATATTGACCTACCGTAGTATGTTGGGGTTTTATAGGAAAATAAAGTTGCGTATTATTACGTAATTAACGATCCAACAAATAATAATGAAAACTCCGAGATTAGATAGAAAAATAGATTGTCAAAAGGGACAATAGATTGACACAATTTAACAATGTATCACGGCAGAGCACAAGGCGCGGTTCAATCGTGTAATCAGCCCCGTTGACGTTCATCGGCCGTGGTGCACGCGATGCTTATGTTGTGTGTCTTTTCAAGTCTCACATGAGTCGCTAATGTTAAGTGACCTTGTGTCGGCCAAGCTTACACGGGTGTCTGCGCGTGCGTGCCTGCTTGCCGATGCTACAATTCTGTTCTTGGTAATTCCCTAGGTTGACTCCGTGTCGCTATTAGTGAACAATCCGCATCACAAACATAAGACAGTGTGTGATATTAGCGGCCTCCAGTCGGTTAATTTTGGCTGTGTATACAAAATCAATTTGTTTTGGATTTGTGTTCATTGGAAATATTTCGGGGAAATTTAGATGCGATTCAGTTTCATTTCCGATTCTGAAATTTCCGGCCAGTATTACTTGTGTTTTCATCGCTTGTTTTCGGAGATATTGCTATTGCCATTTTCTCCGTTAATTTACCGCCAACTTGTTTTCTGATTATTCACAATGCCGAAGCAGTCACCCTATGTTACTTGCTCCAATATAGTTGGAAACTGTGCAAATGCCCTCAAGTGTGTTTCGTGTGAAGTTAAATACCAAATTTCACGTGTTGGATTATCAATCGGGCATTTTCATCTTTTTCGTGAGATCCAACACGTTATCGTTCACTATATGTAAAAATTGCCGAAACAAGATACAGCCAGGAAGAGTAAACCGGACCTGTAGGCTTCATCATTCAGTCGCAAACAGCTCCGTGTGTTTGGCCTAACAAATTATCCCGATTGGCTGCCCCATCTTCTAACTCACATGAGTCGTCCACACTTTTTACTTATGGGTGATTTTTGCTATCCTTGAATACAATGAGCTGATGTGTATTTGATGCCTGAACATAGTGAGGTTGAAGCAAAGATCGTGGATTCGGTACTTGAAACTGGTGCATTGCCAAACGTTTACCAGCTAACAAGCATAACAACACACTCAACCCCTTCATGTCTAGACCTGATGTTTACCTGCTAGGAGCAACGAGTGCATGACATAAGGATACTGGTGCCCCTGGATAATGGCTACCATTAAGTGCTCGTAGATGATAAGTAAATAACTTTGCCGTATTCCCGTCCGCTGGAACCAGTTCACAACTACTGGAAATCGGACTTCGATGGCCTAGCTGGAGCCGCGAGCCAACTGGATTAGTCTCTGTTACAAGCTGTATCTGTGGAAGACTATTGGACATTTATACAAGACAGATTGACATCATTGCGTTCCTAAGGTGTGCCATTGAAATGTCGGAAGGTTGGATCGATTAAGCCTCATTGGTTTAGCAAGGAGTAAAGCAATCTAGCTCAGAGACCGCGCAGACTGTGGGATGAATTCCTTCTTCCTGGTTCTGTTAAAAATTACAAAGAGAAAAATAGTCATCGTAACCTCTGCAACAGTACAAAAAGGAATAAGCGACGATATTTGGAAGAGCAGCACGCAATAGCCAAGAAGACAGCCCCAACGCGAACCTTTGCAAATGTGAAGCGACGCCTGAACCGGCAGGTGATGTGCCAATGCTGAATGGCCCGGATGGACAGCCCCTAACCTCCAGCACCTAGCGTGCATTGGCATTATCGGCGCACTTCGCTTCTGTATTTGCAAATGACTAGGTGTCTGTTCGGAGTTGGAAGTGTACTGCTTTTACTGAACTCGACAGTCTTAAATTCGGCGTTGAAGAAGTATTGTAACTACTCGCCGACCTTGACGGCACCAAACCTGCCGGAACTAATAAGCTTACAGTCTGGTTCTCAAGTAACTTTCGACCCTCAACCCACCTTTCGTGACTGAACTTTTCAGTAGGTTGCTGTCCCAAGGTTCGTTTACGTTTGACTGGAAACGTTCGGTGATGGAGCCTATTCCGAAAGGCGGCGACCCTAGCAAATAATCAACTACAGGCCAATTTGGCAAAAGGTTGCTAAGAAAACCGTAAAGAAGGGATTGCTGCAGTTGATACAGTCAGACGAGGTACTGACTCCCGCAAAACACAGCAAAATCGCTCAAGCATTACGAACCTGCTTGTGACAAGGCATGAGTGGTTGAAAGCAGTAAGCAAGGGAAAGTCCGTCGACGAGATGTTCATCGATTTCAGTAAAGCTTTCGACAAGGTCAGCCATGAGGTTCTCCTTCAATAACTCAGAATGTTTGGTGTCGGTGGCTCACTGCACCCGTAGGTTCGCGGATTTCTTGTTGGACGAAATTGGAGAGTAAGGCCGAAGATTATCTAACTTACTGGTGGCGTGACTCAAAGCACTCTGCTGGGGCCCACTCTGTTTCTGATCCATATCGACGATCCACTGCACCTTTTCCGGTCGCCGTGTACCTTGTTTGCGGACGATGTGAAGATTTGGAGAGAAATTGTCGCTCGCGATGACTGTGGCCTATTTCTGCAAGACTCAAAAGGCCTATCCACACAGTCTGCAGAATTTCCTCTCCAGTGCAACCCAGCCAAGTCTGTGTCCATGAGCCTGGGGAAGGGTGCTGACCTTCGAACCTACACCTTTGACGGCCAACCGATATATCCCACACCCTCCGTGAATGACCTAGGTGTATTCTCACACTAGGATTTGAAGTCCGTTGACAACACGAATAGGCTATATCGTAACGGACTACGTATGCTTTTGACGCTCAAACATAGCTTCAGCACATGATCTGAAGAGGTTGCCACTCTCCTCTTCTCTTCCATCTAAAGTAAACCGGCAGGCCTCGTACTGCCACCGATGGCGTGTCCGCTTGTGCTATTATTGATGAGGTAGCCCGAAAGCATTTGGAGGATTGCGCGGTGGTATGTCACCGCACGATCTTCTGTGTATCGTATATGGAAGTAACGGCAATTCCGGAGGTATCGTGCACTGCGGGTTCAAGTGCTGAAGCCATGCGATTATGAGAACCGAATAGAATTTTCCCGATGGTATCTAGATATCATGTACTTGCATCCAATAATGTTTACGGATGAGGCACTTTTCCGTCTGCATGGCACCGACAAGCGGCATGTTTGATCTACCAATAACCCACGACAATGAATCGCTTCGTGTGTGCAACATAGTGCACAACTCATGGCATTGGATGGCTTGACAGGGCAAAAAATTATCGGATAATTATTCCTCTCCAATAAGGTGACGGGTACGTTTATCTTTGTAACAGAATTAATGCTTCTCAGTAAATATAATCGTGGCAGTACAGGGTTATTCAAAAGCTGCAGGCGGAAGGCTTATTGAGTACCGTTTGGTGGCAGCAGGATGGTGCGCCTACCCATTCTGCTCAACCGGTAAGTGATTACCTTAATGAAACATTCGGTAATCACTGGATCTATTGTGTGGGACCCATTGATTGACCTGTTAGGTCTCCTGGTTTAAAATACACTGTATTTCTTCCTATGGAGGTACCTGAAACGCCGAGTGTATAAAACCAGACCAACCTGTCTGGAGAAACTGAAACGGAACATCGTGAACGAATGCCGTGGTACGCCGGTAGACACTTGACAGAAAGTGCTAGCCAATAGCATCGGGCAATTTCGGCTCTGCAAGCTAAACGACGGTGGTTATTTTGACCATGTACTTCTTTGACTTTTATAACGGACACGTTGATTTATTAACAGAATTAACGCTCCACAGTTGTTAACATCCTCCTATCAAGAAATGTTGCGGACCTATGTCATTGCACAGCTGCTGGCCGAGGGAAGTGAAACTGAGCATCCTCCACGAATGTCGCTGTATCGGGAATTTTGACACTTCACTGACTACAGCGCAAGCTGAACAGTCGTCCGTGGTGATGCTACGCGGTCCGGTTCTCTTCAGGTCACACACACTCCCAGTTTGCTCGAAGTTCTTCACTAGTCTAAGCACGTACCGAGCGGTGACGGGACGCATTCCTGAGTTCATTGCATTGTACTTTCTTGAAGCTGATGCGGCGTTTAAACCGCATTCACCGTACAGCCGAATAATCAGCGCGCGCTGAGTAACAGACACTTCACGTGATCCCAACTGCATTGTCTGCTCGTGCTCCATTACCTGTGATGCAACAAACTTGACAAGCGTTGCAATGCTTAACTTCGTCCGCAGCTGAGCTGCCATCACGTGCGCGCATGCACGTCGCAATTTTGGTTAAGTAGGCCGACTTCGCTGCGTAGCCAGCGAGACACACACAGATAACCATCGGTCGCTCCAACGCCTACGTTTGATCATGAACTTTAGCACTCAGCGCGAAGGTAGCTGACATCTAACGAAGACTGGAAACACGTTGTGGCTGTCTATACTCTTGTCACTCGATGTTCAACAGCCTCATGTCGGTGTGTCTTTAGAGGTTACGCTTTTTCTCAGCTGAGCCCTGCACTAACTCACTCGTTTGCCGAGAATTCCACACGGCCTCACCACTAAGATGAAGGAGCAATTCATGGCTCTCACGCGCCGTAGCGTGTTACGAATTTCGCTAAACATTGGATGGCTATTGTATGCTGGGGACAACAACCGTAAATGACCGGCTTTCATGACAAGCGAGCCACGGTACGTAAATGAGCGCCAATCGTCCTTCTGGCTTCACACTACCCGTATATATATCCAAGTAATTATACTGAATGCTTTAGAAAAATACTGTTTTAACCCCACATTTCTATCACGGCTATTATTTGGATATGGGGTGCACGTTTCAGCTGTTGCCCTGCCATGACGGAAATATCGGAAACCTGTTTTGTCTATTTAGTTACTCTAATTTTTAATTTTATTTCTCGCTTTTAATCCTTATGCATTATGCATGCTATTCTAAACAGTTATGTACGCTGATCGTCCACATTTGTCAATTTGTTTCCATATCCTTAAGTGTTTCTCTCTATCGACCCTAATCGTCCTTTGGTCCCCAACCAGGCATGCTTTTGCTTTTAATGTTGAAAAGACCTAAAGGCAACTATCTCAATTATGTTTCTAAGTGGTCCTTGAAACTCCGGATAGTTTCTTCTAGCCATGTCCTGCTCGAGCACATTTAGAAGGATAGGGCGAATTATCAACTGATATACCCCTGTTTTGAACGAGCGGTTTTAACTGGAGCAGCAAAGCACGCTTGTTGAAGGAAATACGCGCATTCCCTAAGAAATGACGTCTGACTTCACCGTTGTAAATCGTTGCTACAACTCACGGACATCTATCACATGGTCAAAGTTCGAGTGCAGGCGCATGTCGTCCACACGAATTGCCCATAACTCGCTTCTATTTAACAACGCTGCCCGAACGGTGGCATTTTAAATATGTCCCTTTACAAGGAGTGCGACATCCTGACGACGCCACAATTTTTTTACGTTGACAAAAAGTCGACGACCTTTGGCAAAGAGAAGTGCAAGTTCCTTTACGATGGCATCACCGGCAGACTCACATTTGCAAATGTAGATAAAGGTCTGCTCTTGTTCAAGCACTGTAACTTCAATAATGGCATGGAAACGAGTGAGTGCCAATCAACCAACCCGAGCTACAGATATTCCGAACCATTGCAAACAATCATGAGCGCTCAGCGCTTCGATCTGCACTCCGTTGGGAAGACTTTGCCTGCCAGAAAGCCTCCACACGAAAACTGTTTTCCTTCCTTCATGAATGCCTACGAAATGACAATCTTACCAGAAGTGTATACTACATGCCTCCGATAAATCCTCCGCAAGTGGGGGCAGTTGCAAAACAGTTTGGAAAACATATGGTGAGGATGATGATCACTGATGCACACAATCGGATCGAGAAATATTAAAGATGTCTTAAGGAACACCGAACTGCATGCCTAAAAGTAGTCTGCCAAAAAATGACAGAACATTTAGTCTTAGTGATTGATCGCAAAGCAACAACTGCAAAAGCGAAAAAGCAGGCCGCCCTTCAAGAAAAGTTGTCCAAATTGTCCGGTTTGCAGTGCATATATGTCAACGATGATTGAGTTAGGAACCTGTCCAAACGGCATCTCGATGACGTTGAACAATAGGTCCTCATCAAGGGACTTAACTACAACTTCAAGGATGCGGGAAGCATATAGTTCCTAGCAGAATTCGAAAATACCTTACAATATAATGGCCTTAACGAAGAGACCAAAACACAAATAAGGCATGTCATGGTTCCGATTCTAGCACGCAACAAGCAACACAACTCTTTTTCACAACAAGAGTAGAGTGCCACAAAATCCTTGAAGGCCGATGAAACTATCGTAATCCTGCCTGCGGACGAAGGACGTATGACTGTCCTAATGGAGAAAACGGATTAAATTGAAAAGGCAATTCATCTTCCAGCCGACACAACAAGCTATCGACGCATAGAGAACGATACAACAGTAGAGTTGACAAATAAAATGAATAAGACACTTAAGAAACTTCAAGAACTAAATCAATTCACAAAGGGAGACTACGACAGAATGAAGGCTCGTGATCCAAACATCGCACAATTATATGGGCTTCATAAAATACACAAAGATGGTGCGCCGCTACGACCAATAGTATCACTCCCAGGTACACCAACTTACAACTTGACTAAAGAATTATGGAAAGAACTCAAACATCTGATCACCTGATAGCAATACTTGATCAATAATGCTCATCAGTTTTCGGTAAAGCTCAAATGCATACGGATAGACCAGGAAGAAGTGATGATATCGTTTGACTTCACCGTACTTTTCACCTCCATCGACTTACAGAAAGCGAAAGAAAACATCAAAGTAGGTCTGAACAATGGAGAACAGATGACTGGGAAGCTAACAACAGAAAGTATATGCAAGCTCCTTGACTTGTGTCTTTCTACCTACTTAAAATTCAACGGAGTGTTCTACGAGAATGTTAGAGGAGCTCCAATGGGAAGTCGTCACACAGAGGTTGGAAGAGGATATACTCCTAGTCACTGCTCCGAAATTATGGGTGCGATACACTGATGATCCGTTTGTGATTCTCAAACGCAACCAGCTACAGACCGCACAAGACCTACTTAAAAATTCAATGGAAGGCATTCGTTTCACCATGGAAGAAGATGTAGGAAACCAACTACCCTTTTGGACTTGCTGGTTACCAGAACAGTGGAAGGCGAATTACAAACCTCAGTTTATAGAAAAGCAACACACACCGACCAAATATTTAACTTTAACAGCAATCACCCTAAGTGTCAAAAATGTAAGCTGTATACGGACCATGTTTCGTAGGATAGAATCGCACTGCAATACTGCGGAGGCAAAACGAAAGGAAGAAGAACATTTGTTTATGTCTTTCATTCGCAACGGCTACCCAAGCAGTTTCATCCGAAGACACCTGAAGCGAAGGAGCATAACTACAACACCTGCACCAAAGACGACGAAACACATCGTCTTGCAGTACATCAAAAACGTATCCGAAAAGACAGCCAGACTCTTCAAACTACACAACCTGACAATAGCTCACATACCAAATGCGACTTTGGAAAGAATATCATCTAGAACTAAAGAAAGACTGGAGACAAACGAACACCAAAATATCGTCTACAGGATAAAATGCGAGAACTGTGACAAAGACTATGTAAGTCAAAAGGGGAGAAAACTATCTACAATAATAAAAGAAGACAAGCGTGCGTGTCCGTACCATCATGTATCGTCACAGATCTTAGCGCTCCTCGATGAGGAAGGACACAACGTTAAGTGGGATAAAACAGAAATTCTGGCATACGGAGCGAAAAGAGGAGGAGTTAAATTCCTCGAGGCATGGTTCTCTACGCAGAATTCCCTGAACCTCCACAATGACCTCGATCCCGTGTACCTACGGCTGAGAAAGCGTGAAACTGGACGGCAAAATATCAAACAAACAGAGATCACGGTACACAGACCGACGAAGCCAATTTCAAACGCTACGTCCCGATGACACTTTCCGTGATATGTTCCCCTTCGGAGCAGTGCACTGAAGATGCCACGGTGGGAAGTGGTGAAACGTTTGTCATTAATTTACTCAACTCGGAGAACGAATCAAAACTTTGACCTTGAGCAAACGTGCGTGCTAATCCCTCATTTGTTCACACGTTGTTTTTTTAGATGTGGCTCAGTGACATGTTGTCGCAAACCTTTGGATCTATACTTATTCGTCGTGCTTTTAGAAGCCCTAGTTCTTGATGCTATTTTTCCGAGTTTGCTCCATTTACCTTGAATTCTAAATTCCGGGCGGTGTTTTGCCGATACCCAAGCGCCAAACGTCGCGTAACTCCGCTCAACTGAGACATTGTTTGGTCTCACACGACAGAGCATTTCAACGGCTTTTGAAGGAACACTCACTCGTAGAAT
Organism: Dicrocoelium dendriticum; assembly: GCA_944474145.2. Classification (NCBI taxonomy): domain Eukaryota; kingdom Metazoa; phylum Platyhelminthes; class Trematoda; order Plagiorchiida; family Dicrocoeliidae; genus Dicrocoelium; species Dicrocoelium dendriticum. The sequence continues at coordinate 33,807,454 of OX104066.1, read as the reverse complement.
TTCAACATTGCTTGGAAGAGCTACAGGTCTTAAACCAAATTCACCTGGCGCGATCTAACCTCGAAAATTCTCCATCACATCCTTGTGTAATCTGCCCCACGTTAACACTGACACATTCGAATGACGCCAAACAGGACACTGGGCAAACACCCAGCTGCAAACTGAATGTCACAGCTCCAGCTTGATTGATACCTCGCATTTAAGCTTGCATAGACCTGCATCAAGCTGTACTTCAACTCAGAGCACGTGATATCTCCTTACCACGAAGCCGTGCGGCCATATTGGAGGAGAGTTGAATAGGTAAGTCACTGAACCTAAACGCTCTTTTTACACCAGTATTCACGCTGGGTGATAGCATACACTAGATAGTTTTTATCATCTCATTTAAAAAATAGATGACTGCCAGTAGGATTAGTGCAATGAGGAAAATAGTACGGGAAAATGAAAAAACACGATAAGCAATAACATTGCGGTCGGGATTTCCGAGGAACCTGTACCCAGTTGCAGACATTCCGTGCCGCTTAAGATACAACAGCAGGTAAATGAATAAAAAGGACAAATGACAGAGAGTTGTTAGTGTTAACGACCTTATATCTCCACTTGCAGCCAAAATAAAAATGTTGGAGAATCAGTTATCCGCACAAAATGAGAAAATAAAGTTGTTTGACTCATTCGGAGATATCCTTATTTCAGTTTTATAAATAATTCAGTCTCCGACTAATCAAGAAAAAAACCACAACAAATGGAGCAATAAAATTTGAAAATGCAGTCGCCTCTGAGGTGAGCCAAAGATGTAGAAGCGGAAAAAACGCCATCGCCCTCAACGTAGCTGACAATATTAGGATTGACAACATTAAGCACACTGTTTCTAGGGGGTGCAACATCGCTGAGACCAATATTGGTTGTAGAAGATTGAAGAATAATCTTTACGTTTTCCTTGTCTGCATCTGTTTAGCTGTCGTAGCTAAAGTCTCGCAATTTCCTTTATCAAATGCTAAAATACTTTAAGATCTGTTTCTAAAGTTTGCAGTTATTCTATTCGAAGGCAGGTCACTTTTATCACGTGAACTTCAAAGCATGAGTTAAACAAATGACTCGCTTGAGCCGAAGCAGATTATTCCTCTGTGCCTGCCTCCTACAGGGCCAAGAAGAGATCATTCAACTGTGTTTGTTCCTTTCCTTCTAACAACACAGAGAATGTTAGCAAGACCACTCTCCACCCAAGCGGTTCTAAGGTTGGCTACGTTGTAGCGGAAATTGTGAGGCTCACGCCTCCACACCACATGAGTCTTGTGGATATAGGAAAAAGTGTAGCTCCACTCGATGCATCACCTTCTGACAAAACCGTAGGGATTGGAGTCCATCCCCACACCGCGACTGCAAATGACACAAGTCCAAAAACATCCAATGGGCCTATCGATAGCTCCAGTGAAAGTGCATTACGGCCCATCGACATAATGACTACACACAACAGCAGTGGTCATGCCCCACACCCTAATCATTTTAGCTAAAACAGGGGCCTTCATGCTGGATAGGTGAATCCCCATGTCCCAATGGCAGTCGTGAATAATAATGCTGCTACACGGAGTGGTAAGCCACGTTTCCCTATTGTCCAGGCGATGAGCCAATACTGTTCTCCTGGCAGGTCTTCCATGACTTTGCTGAAACACAGACCAGTTATTTATGCCCCTCGCCATACTCACTTCCGCATCGTCTTATCACAATACCTTCTGCGAGCCCAACAGCAATAACATCTTATCCACTTAAACTCAATCGCCCCAAATTACCACAGTATTCCTTTTGCAAACCACCACACACGCCCACCACCCACTAATCCCGAAAGGACTGGCGAATCTCACAGTAAGGGATTTGCTGCGGAAGGCTCTGAAACTAATGTGATTACAAGAGTTACTACTGGGTGGAATGCTGAACACCGCCAGGACTTTTTAATACTTATGATAATTAATATCCGTTCTCTGTTGAATAAACTTCATTTACTCCGCACATTCATATGTCTGAATAAACCGCATATGAATTTACTCACTAAACCTGGTGTCATGATTTTATGCCTAGCCAGCTGCTTTCTATCGAGGTTACAAACTTTCTTGAAGTGATCGAAAGCAAGGCAGAGGAGGTGCTTTCATAATTTACCACTCACAAAACGTCCTTGTGCCTGAATCCATACTTCTACTTATATACCCTACTATTGTTCCGCTTGGTTATTATTTTTCCTTCGGTGCTAAGGCAACCCTTGTAAGCTGTACATACCGCTCATCCGGGGCAGCTTCAAATATGAGAACAAAATGGTTGCGATCTTTAATCACATATCGGAATTTAGTTGTCTTGATAAAGTCGTATGTGGATTTCAACCTACCAGATATCTGTTAGTCACACCTAGTACCAAAGCGAAACATGCTTATTTCATAACCTCTGCCATCACTGGTGGTTGAGAGCAACATGTTGGCGTGGCTAACAGTGGTAAAAATATATTGGACCTACATTTTTCCTCAGGCACTCCCACGATAGCTACTGATGTAATTGGCGGTGTACCTGGATTTGTTCACGAAATAGTCCGATGTAAAAGTATACTTAAGTCGTCGCATTTGAGGTTGGCTCTGGTTTCACACCCTGCAAAACGTTAATTGGGTTGCATTAACCGCTTTGCTTAGAGTCCAAAATTTGGATTATTTCTTTTTTCGTCTGACATTAAGGGGTGTCTGCCGTCATCTATGACAATGTGACTATTATCTTATGCATACTTACCTCTCGTGATAATACGAGAGCCTCTTCTAAATACGCTAACAACGCAAAGGGCAAGCAGAAATTGCGAGTGCTATCTGGAACATATGAACGTACTCACCACTTCAGCAAGTTACTGAGACTCCAACGCCTTATAAATGAGACGGACATGAAACACCACATCCGTCTCATGCAAGGAGAACAACGGGCTGTAAATAGTAGTAATACTAGTCAACTATTGACTGTGTTATTGAGAGAAAGGAGAGGCGGCAAAACTGACATACCCTCCCACATCGTCATGCTTGAAGGCGATTGCATTGATGCTCCAATGGCTATGGCAGAAGGCTTTAAGTTATGATTTTCTAAATTCTTTAATCTTGTAAAAGAAACCCTAGCATTGTCATCCTCGTTTAATTTCTATGAACAAGTCTTATCGATCGAGCTTATTGTCGCTACGACAAAACTTATGATTACCTGTCTACGACCATCCTACATAACTGGCCCCGATGGGATCTCTTCTGTTTTAGTAAAACATGGTGGAGATGGTATACCTCTTATATTATTAACTATCTTCTCTTTGTCGCTGTAGTCTGGTCAATATCCTGAACGTTGGAAAAAGGCTACGGTTGTACCCAGACATATGCCTGGGGCAAAAATTGACATCCGGAACTAACGCCCCATTAGTCACACGGCCATTCTCTCACGCATGCTAGAGAGAATTGTTAAGAAACGTTTGGCTTCGTTCCTATTATCGCACAAACCTCTCACCTTCACAGCATGGCTTTCTAAAGTCCGCTCTTGCCTGCCCTGTAAAGTTGACTTCCTTAACCATCTAACTGAAGCAATTGACTCAGGTCTTCAGTGCATTGTCATCTTCCTCGACATGCAAAACTCGTTTGACAGCGTCCCACACATGAGGCTGCTATATAAATTAAGTAAGTACGGTGTTACAAACCCGCTTCACCCTTGGATCCAAACGTACCTAGTAGGACGGTCTCAAGTTGTGGATATCAATGGTTACATCCCTTCAACTCCTCTGGCCACCAGTGGAGTGGTACGGGCAGTGACTTAGGTCCGTTACTCTTCCTACTGTATATAAATGACCATGTTGTTGTTATACAATTTGGAAAGCCTTAATTATTTGCTGATGATCGAAATGTGATTTACACGTTCTTAGGTTCTCAGCATACCGCAGAACTTAACAATATCTAAAGCGACTTGAAAGCCATTGAGAGATGGTCTGATATGTGGCAGATGACGTTTGTAACATCGAAGTGTAGTATTCTGGCGTATGGATGTCAGATAGCAGCAGAAGTGTTCGGGCTTCATGACGAAGTCATTCCCATCAACCAGTCTGTTCATGACTTAGGTTTAAGATATTCTAGTTCGTTAAACTTTAGCGAACACACAAATCATATCGTGAAAAAGGCTGAGCAGTCGGTCGGGCTCATATGTCACCTGCTGACCTTGAAAAAAACAGACCAATTGCTTTCAAAATCAGTATCAGGCCTTTGCTTGAACATGGCTGTGTTAAGTTTAGTAACTTGAGAAAGGGTGACTTGAGAGCCGTTTACCTCTTTTAATGTGCCTTTAGGATGCCCATCTTTGGCTACTCAACCGCTCTTTCATACAGAGTTAGGTGCAAGGAGCTGAATTTTGAACCTCTGTGGTTACGAATAATGCAATTAAATCTGTGCTTCCTCCACAAACTCTCGTGGCGGAAATCATACGTTGGAAGCTATCAATTGCACTTTCGGGATAATACCATTAATGAACTGCGAGATAGTAATGTATATTATCTTTAAATAAATTCAAGCCCAGTCTAAGGAGAAATTTCCACATTCTTAGGTATGGCTGCATCCGGAATAAGCTGTCAAAAGAGATTAGATGTATTGAAAGTTTTTGCATCTCCAAGAAAATGACAAAGGTTCATCTGTCAACGGACAGAGTAAAATGGATCTTGAAAATTCAACTTGGTGATGAAACGCTTTATGAAGAAGGTCCGAATCATCTATGATACCGGAGAACATCGACTCGAATACACTACAGAAAACATGATCATCTAGGATGCGCTGCTACAAACCGCTTCTTATACACTTGCTATACCCTGTCACCATTCCGGAGGTGTGAAGGTAATTCTCCCGTAGGATAGTTATTTAATTTACTGGGACACCGTTTCTAATCAAACAACGCTATAGTGCAGCTCGATTAAGCTATTCGAATGTGGTATCGATGACTATGAAGACAAGGATGGCTGGACTATTGTATAGGTGGCGTTGTTCCATATTCTGACGAAGCGTGAATATCGAATCCACACACCCATGACAGGACGGAAGCCATCTGCTTCTTCTTTCTGGTACTGAGATTCGCGAATGAGTGATAGTGTACAAGGTAGCATAAATACCCTCAGCTTGGAGGTAAGAGAAGTAAAACTAATTCTGCGTTGATTGGTACAAGAAAGTGTTAACACGTTTCTTAAAAATCGGGACAATAAGTTTCTCTCCGAAGGAAAAAAGTACCTTTTGTTTTTGTCCCCATTCGGAGAACAATGATATTAGCTAACTAATGACAACTGAGTTTCCATAATTGGAGAACTCAGGAGGTAATCTTTCTGAGACAACAGCCTTGAATTACTTTAAGTGTGGAGTAGCAGGACAAACTTCCGATTCGCTGGGTGCATCAATAGTGACGACCTAGGGCGGACAGCGCGGTGCGTTAGGCTTGTAAGTGAACGGCTAGGGCAACTTGAACTGAGAATGAAAAATTCCGTCTATCGATCTAAGCGTCTGTGTAACTTCCAAATCGGAAAACCATCCGTTTCCCAAATCGTCTTACTGACACCAAGCTTTCTGTGGCCAGTGTACCGAATGAGCTAGGAGAGCTTGTAAGTATTGCCAGAGAGAGCAACGGCCTCAATTTTCGAAGCATGCTAGGGTTACCAGATTTCGCCGTCACTCCTTATACTTTGTTTGAGCTGCCGACTGACAGAACGGCGCACTTCGTTATGATTAGCATTCGCTGAGGTATTTCTGCAGCGGCCAAATCTATCCAAAGAGCTCGTGAATATCTGGGCCTATATAGGGTGCTGAGTAAGACCACAGACTCACTGCCTGGCTGATACCATGGTCCCCAGCATGAACGTACTGTGTACAGCAATATGTTGCTGTGGGTCGCCATCATCGCCTTTCAGACCAAGGGAAACCTATTACTGCCGTCACAGTTGTCGCAGATTCAAGAATGTATCGTTGTATTGCACTAATTAACATCTATACCGTCTCGCAATGCTAGTTGTAAATTTAGTCAAGTATGCTGGGTTTGAACCTGACTCTGGCCATGAAGTGTGTATGTCAGTAGATCCATCGAAACGAGACTGGATCTTAACGTGGCGAGATGGTTTGTGTATCTCTGTGACACATAGAGTTACCATGGGTGCCAATTACAAATACCTTCAGAGATACTCACACAAGACCACCCAATGGCTAGTGATCGGAATAATACATCCTCATAATCGCCCTGCAGGCTTGAGGGCAGGGGATTTATCCAAAGGCTCGGGGTAGAATCCACTGTGACAATTCATTACTTCGCCTTCTGCAACCGGATGGTATCACACCCACTAACAAAAGCATGGGCTTTAGGTCAAAAATTCGTCCCTAACAGCTTTTGCTCCCCCAATCCACACACCATAACACGCCTCATGTACATTAGTTACCAATCACTGTCATCAGTGACCAGCCGATCCCTGTTTTCATGTGTCTAATTCAGCTGGTTTCGTCGACACAAAGAGAGCTCGCTCAGCGGCACTCTTTCGACTTCTATTCTGTATCCATCTGGCATGCCTCAATATAGGTACGCTCATAGATGTCGGGAAACATACAGGTCTTGCGTACACCTTGACATCCCTCGTCACCAATGTTTGTTGTCAGTGTGAAACGCGTTTGCAAAATCCCAGTACATTTATTGAGTTGTGATCTCCCACAGACCAAGAGCCATATTTCACCTTGGTCTATCTGGTGACACAGAAGCAGCTGCGGCAGAATTCGCTGGCGCTGGTGTAGTGCCAAGTAGCAAAACCGAAGCCGCACTACTGGATTGGTTCCCCATGAATAGGCGACCGTGTGCAATTCGGCCTAATGGGTCATGCAAGCTAAACAGATGTTGTGAAGCGACAGGCAACAAAATTGAATTCCATTTACGCTTCAACTCAGTGAGGTTCCGACTAAGTCAAAGACGGTTAATATCGTGTACTTCACCAGCTGTTGAATAGAACCTGAAAATTCGATATTATGTTATGTGTTTAAATTCTCAACACAGGGGTCGGTCGTCTATTATTTTACGAAGTCGCATCATTGTTGAAACTTCGCCAGTTAAGAGCTGTTCAGGTTAGGTAGAGTAACCTCTCACACTGTAGGAATATACTCATAAGTTAGTTTTAACCACAAACATTCAGAATTCGATGTGACTTTCCGCTAACTGGCAACACCATTTTGCGTCCCAGTCCTGGTCCCAGGTTGATCATACCGCAAACAATTTCAGATGGAGGGTTAGCACACTGGATTGCAGCTTCGTTTGGTTTACCTTACTCGACCCTGACCAAGTTCTTGTCTGTGCAATTATTTGCATAAGTTACGGTGGCTCCCAGAAACGAAGAACACTAAGGTATACACAACTATATACTATCTCGGTTCAGCAGGGCTAGCAACCTTTCCTTTCAGTAAACTCGGCTGCAACCCACAGCAACATATTGATGCACACAGGGCGCTTTCATGCTGTGGACCATGGTATCAGCCGGGAAGTGAGACTGTGGTCTTACTCAGCACCCTTTGAAGGCCCAGATATCTACGCGCTCTTTGGATAGATTTGGCCGCTGCAGAAATACCTCAGCGAAAGCTACTCATAATGAAGTGCGCCGTTCTGTCAGTCGGCAGCTCAAACAAAGTATAAGGAGTAACGGCGAAACCTGGTAACCCTAGCATGCTTCGAAAATGGGGGCCGTTGCTCTCGCTGGCAATACTTACAAGCTCTTCTAGCTCATTCGGTACACCGGCCACAGAAAGCTTGGTGTCAGTAAGACGATTTGGGAAGTGGATGGTATTCCGATTTGGAAGTTACACAAACGCTTAGATAGATAGACCGAATTTTCTCATTCCCAGTTCAAGTTGCCCTAGCCTTTCAATTACATGCCTAGCGAACCGCGCTGTCCGCCCTACGTCGTCAAAATTGATGCACCCAGCGAAGCATCCTGCGACTCGACACTTAAAGTAATTCAAGGCTGTTGTCTCAGAAAGACTTACTAATGAGTTCTCCAATTATGGAAACTCATTTAGCATTAGTTAGCTAATATCATTGTTCTCCGAATAGGGACATTAAGAAAAGATGTTTTCTTCCTTTGGAGTGAAAATTCTTGTCCCGATTTTTAAGAAACGTGTTACACTTTCTTGTACCAATCAACGCAGAATTAGTTTTACTTCTCTTACCCCCAAGCTGAGGATATCCATGCCACATTGTACACTATCACTCATTCGCGAATCTCAGTACCAGAAAGAAGAAGCAGATGGCTTCCGTCCTGTCATGGGTGTGTGGATTCGATATTCACGCTTCGTCAGAATATGGAAAAACGCCACCTATACAATAGTCCAGCCATCTTTGCCTTCATAGACATCGATAACACATTCGAATAGCTTAATCGAGCTGCACTATAGCGTTGTTTGATAAGAAACGGTGTCGCAGTAAATTAAATAACTATCCTACGGGAGAATTACCTTCACACCTCCGGAATGGTGAGAGGGTATAGCAAGTGTTTAAGAAGCGGTTTGTAGCAGCGCATCCTAGATGATCATGTTTTCTGTAGTGCATTCGAGTCGATGTTCTCCGGTATCATACATGACCCAGCCCTTCTTCATAAAGCCTCTTATCATCAATTTGAATTGTAAGATCCATTTTACTCTGTGCGTAAACAGATGAACCTTTGTCATTTTCTTGGAGAAGCAAAAACGTTTAATACATCTAATCCCTTTTGGCAGCTTATTCCGGATGCAGCCATACCTAAGAATGTGGAAATTTCTCCTTAGACTGGGCTTGAATTTATTTAAAGATAATATACATCACTCTCTCGCAGTTCGTTAATGGCATTATCCCGAAAGTGCAATTGCTAAGTTCCAACATATGATTTCCGCCACGAGAGTTTGTGGAGGATGCACAGATTTAATTGCATTATTCGTAACCACAGAGGTTCAAAATTCAGCTCCTTGCACCTAACTCTGTATGAAAGAGCTGTTCAATAGCCAAAGATGGGCATCCTAAAGGCACATTAAAAGATGTAAACGGCTCTCAAGTCACCCTTTCTCAAGTTACTAAACTTAACACAGCCATGTTCAAGCAAAGGCCTGATACTGATTTTGAAAGCAATTGGTCTGTTTTTTTTTCAAGGTCAGCAGGTGACATCTGAGCCCTACCGACTGCTCAGCCTTTTTCACGATATGATTTGTGTGTTCGCTAAAGTTTAACGAACTAGAATATCTTAAACCTAAGTCACGAACAGACTGGTTGATGGGAATGACTTCGTCATGAAGCCTGAACACTTCTGCTGCTATCTGACACATCCATACGCCAGAATACTACACTTCGATGTTGCAAACGTCATCTGCCACATATCAGACCATCTCTCAATGGCTTTCAAGTTGCTTTAGAAATGGTTAAGTTCTGCGGTAAGCTGAGAACCTGGGAACGTGTAAATCATATTTCGATCGTCAGCAAATAACTAAGGCTTTCCAAATTGTTTAACAGCAACAAGGTCATTTATATACAGTAGGAAGAGTAACGGACCTAAGACACTGCCCTGTACCACTCCACTGGTGGCTAGAGGAGGTCAAGAGATGTAACCATTGATATCCCCAACTTGCTACCGTTCTACTAGGTACGCTTGGGTCCACGAGTGAAGCAGATTTGTAACATAGTACTTACTTAATTTATATAGCAGCCTCATGTGTGGGACGCTGTCAAGCGAGTTTTGCATGTCGAGGAGGATGACAATGCAATGAAAACCTGTGTCAATTGCTTCAGTTAAATGGTTAAGGAAGCCAACTTTACAGGGAAGGCAAGAGCGGACTTTAGAAAGCCATGCTGTGAAGGTGAGACGTTTATGCGATAATAAGAACGAAGCAAAAAGTTTCCTTAAAAATTCTCTCTAGCATGCTTGTGAGAATGCAGTGTGACTAATGGGGCGTTAGTTCCGGATGTCTATTTTCGCCCCAGACATATGTGTCGGTACAACCGGAGCCGTTTTCCAACGTTCGGGATATTGACCAGACTAGAGATACAAAGAGAAGATATTCAACAATAAAAGTGGGATATCATCTCCACCGTGTTTTACTAAAGCAGAAGAGATCCCATCGGGGCCAGTTATGAAGGATGGACGTAGACAGGTAATCATACGTTTTGTCGTAGAGACAATAAGCTCGATCGCTAAGACTTGTTCATAGAAGTCAAACGAGGTTGACAATGCCAGGTTTTCTTTTACAAGATTAAAGGATTTAGCAAAGTATAAGTCAAAGGCTTCTGCCATAGCAATTTGAGAATCAATGCAATCGACTTCAGGCATGACGATGTGGGAGGGTATGTCAGTTTTGCCGCCTCTCCTTTCTCTCAATAACACAGTCAACAGTTGACTAGTACTACTACTATTTACAGCCCGTTGTTCTCCTTGCATGAGACGGATGTGGTGTTTCATGTCCGTCTCAATAACAAGGCGTTGGAGTCTCAGTAACTTGCTGAAGTCGTGAGTACGTTCATATGTTCCAGTTAGCACTCGTAATTTCTGCTTGTCGTTTGCGTTGTTAGCGTACTTAGATGAGGCTCTCATATTATCACGAGAGACAAGTATGCTTAAGCAAATAGGCACATTGTCATAGACGACGTCAGACGCTCCCTTAATGTAAGACGAAAGAAAGAAATTGTCCAAATTTTAGACCCTAATCAGAGCGGAGAAAGCAACCCAATTAAATTTTTGCAGGAAGTGTGTAACCACCGCAGACCTCAAATGCGACGACTTAGCTATAATTTAACATCGGAGTATTTTGTGATCACATCAGTAGCTATCGGGGTTGTGCCTGAGGTAAAATGTAGATCCAGTATATTTTTACCACTGTTACACACGCGAACAAGTTGCTCCCAACCACCGGTGATGACGGAGGTAATGAACTCAGCATGTTTCGCTTTGGTCCTAAGTTTGACCCTACAGATATCTGGTAGGTTGAAATCCACTTACGACTTTAACTAAAGAACTAAGTTCCGATATGTAATTAAAGATCTCAACCAACTGGTTCTCATCACTGAAGCGGGCCTCGAGTGAGCGGTATATCCAGTATGCAAGAGTTCGCTTTTACCGAAGGAAAAATAGTACCCAAGAGGAATCAATAGCAGGGTATATAAGTGGAAGTGTGGATTCAGACACAAGGAGGTTTTGTGAGTAGTAACTTATACGACCACCTCCTCTGCCTTGCTTTCCATCACCTCTAATGAGTTTGGAACCTTTGATAGAAAGCAGCTGGCTGGGCATAGAATCATGACACCAGGTTTCAGTGAGTAAAATCCGATCGGGTTTATTCAGACATATGAATGTGCGAAGTAAATGAAGTTTATTCAACAGAGAACGGATATTAATTATCATCAGTCTTAAAATGTCCTGGCGGTGTTTAGCATTCCACCGAGTATTTACTCTTGTAATCAGATTAGTTTCAGAGCCTTCCGCAGCAAATCCCTTACCGTAAGATTCGCCAGTCCTTTCGGGATTAGTGAAGGGTGGAGATGTTTGGAGGTATGCAAAATGAATACTGTGGTAATTTGGAGTGATTGAGTTTAAATGGATAGGATGTTATTGCCGAAGGGCTCGCAGAAGGTATTGTGCTAGGAGGATACGGAAGTGAGTATGGCGAGGGGCATAAATAAATGGTCTGTGTTTCAGTAAAGCCATGTAAGGCCTACCAGGAGAACAGTATTGGCGTATCGCCACGACAATAGGAAAGTGTGGTTTTCCACTTTGTGTAGCAGCATTATTATTCACGCCTGCCATTGGGACATGAGGATTCACCTATCCAGCATGAAGGACCCTGTTTGTTCTAAGATGATTAGGGCGTGGGCCATGACCAATGCTGTTATGTGTAGTCATAATATCGATGGGCCGTAATGCACTTTCACTGGAGCTATCGATAGGCCATTGGATGTTGTTGGACTTGTGTCCGTTGCAGTCGCGGTGTGGGGATTGATCCCAATCCCTACTGTTTTGTCAGAAGGTGATGCATCGGGTGAATCTACACTATTTCCTATATCTATAAGACTCATGTGGTGTGGAGGCGTGAGCCTCATAATTTCCGCTCCGATGTCGCCAACCTTAGCATCGCTTGAGTAGAGAGTGGCTTTGTTAACATTATCTGCGTTGTTAGAAAGGAAGAAACAAACACAGTTGAATGACCTCTTTTTGGCACTCCAGGAGGCACGCACAGAGGATGAATCTGCTTCGGCTCAGGTGAGACATTACTTGCACTCATGCTTTGAAGTTCACGTTGTAAAAGTGACCTGTCTTCAAAAAGAATAACTTTGCAAACTTTAGGAACAGATCTTAAAGTATTTTATCATTTGATAAACGAAATTGCGAGACTTTAGCTACGAAAGCTGAGCAGAGGCAGACAAGGAAAACGTAAAAATTTTCCCTCAATCTTCTACAACTAATATTGGTCTCAGCCATGTTGCTCGCCCTCGAAAGAGTGTGCCTAATGTTGCCAATCGTGATATTGTCAGTATGTTGAGGGCGATGGCGTTTTTTCGTCCTTTGCATCTTTGGGTCGCCTCAGAGGCGACTGCATTTACAAAGTTTAATGCTATAATTTTGTTCTTATACGCTGGATTAGCCGGAGACTTAATTATTTATAAAACTGAAATAAGGATATCTCCGAATGAGTCAATCAACTATTTTCTCATTGTGTTCGGCTAACTGTTTTTCCAACATCTTTATTTTGGCTGACAGTAGAGATGTAAGGTGGACAACAGCACTAACAACTCTCTGTCATTTGTCTTTTTGATTCATTTAACTGCGTTTGTATCTTAAGCGGCACGGAATGTCTGCAACTGGGTACAGTTTCCTCGGCACTCATGACCGCATTGTTATTGCTTACCGTGGTTTTTCATTTTTCCGCATTATTTTTCCTCATTGCACGAGTCTTACTGGCAGTCATCATCTTTTAAATGAGAAGAGAAAAGCTATCTATTGTATGCTATAGCCCAGCGTGAATTATGGGGTAACAATGTCGTTGAGGTTCAGTGACTTACCTATTCAACTCTCCTCCAATATGGCCGGACGACGTCGTGGTAAAGATCTATCAGGTGCTCTGATTTGAAATGCTGCTTGATGCAGCTCTATGCAACCTTAAATGCGAGTTATCGATCAAGCTGGAGCTGTGACATTCAGTTTGCAGCTGAGTGTTTGCAGACTGTCCTGTTTGGCGTCAGTCGAAGGTGTCAGTGTTAACGTGGGGCAGATTACACGAGGGTGTGATTGAGAATTTTCGTGGTTAGATCGCGCCAGGTGAATTTGGCTTAAGACGTGTAGCTCCTTCAAGCAATTTTGGAATTGGACGAGGGAGAGTTCCTTCAAAAGCCGTTGAAATGCTCTGTCGTGTGAGACCAGACAATGTCTCAGATGAGTGGAGTTACGCGACGTTTGGCGCTTGGATATGGGCGAAAAACGGCCCGGAATTTAGAATTCAAGTTAAAGGGTTTAAACTCGGGAAAAATATTATAAAGAAGTAGGGCTTAGAAAAGCACGAAGAATAAGTATAGATCTAAAATTTCGCGACAAAATATCTTTGAGCCACAGCTAAAAACAACAAGTGCACAAGTGAGTGATTAGCGCGCAAGTTTGCTCAAGGTCAAGGTTTTGATTCGTTTTCCGAGCTGAGTAATTTAATGACAAACGTTTCACCACTTCCCTCAGTGTCATTTTCAGTGCACTGCTCTGTAGAGTAAAATCTCACGGAAAGTGTCATCGGGACGTAGCGTTTGAAATTAGCATCATCGATTTGTGTAGCGTGACCTCAAAAAATCTTCCACCATCACATGACACCAACATTATTACTGAGAACCCAAATATGAAGTGTTATGGCCTCGGGGGAACACATGGCGCCTTCAAATAAACAATCCTGACGCGAAGAATGAGATAGCATACGTAGCTCCGAGAAATTAAAATGTGCAGTTGGTACGTGAAAACAAGTTATCACACAGACTGGAGCTAGGGGAGCAATTCGTTCGATCCACATTCCTTTTTACAGACACGTAAATGCCCTGCAAAAGTTGCAGCGTGGAATCTCACCACTCAGTATGATTGATGGGTATACACACGCAACAAAAAGGCGGACAACCCCTTATTTCCCAGTACTGGCCTACTTTCCAAGGGGTACTAGCCTTAACCTTATACCTGCTTCTTTCACACGTGCGTTAACATGACAAATACGTAATCCAGGCTTGCACGCCTGGATAAACCGTGACCTTGCAGCGCTTGAAACTCATCATGTTCGAGCAGTGACTAAAAACACACAGAATGTTCAGTAGACACTACAGGTGACTACGTGGAGACCTCATATTAGTCTACCAGATACGGAACGACCCCACGTACACATGTTGCCACCTACTGCAACTCATCCCGAACACCGACTTCACAGGTAATAGCCTAAAACGGAGTCAACAACAAAATCGCCTTTTCATTAAGGCTGGACGAACCTCAGCTCTTAGCGACTCAGTGATTATGCCATAAGTAGCCATCGAACGTTTCGGTGCCTACGCAGTTTATGTGCTCAACGACAGCCTGGACTTTAAGAATTCTATCCGACCGGACGCATCATTAGCACCATTTGCCAGCGGACCAGTTTAGTCGTGACACATTTGTGAGAGAGGATAAGTATATTAAGAGAAACGTATTGGAACGATGATCTACGCTAGTAAAGGATATGTTCAACCTGTCCGCCGGCATTCTGCTTGCAATGCAGTAACCGTTTGATACAATTGGCGAGCACTTTCTCCAATGTATCTCTTGTCATTGCGCGACATTCGTTCACAATATTTTCTTTCAAATGGTCCAATGTACGCGTCCTTGTTTTGTACATTCGCCGCTTCAGATAGCTCCATAGCAAAATATTAATGTGATTCAAATCATTTTAGCGAGCAGGCCAGTCCATTGGTCAACAGCGTCCAATCCAATGGTAGTCAGATTTGTCGGTGAGGTAAGCACGCACCGTTTAAGCAGGATGTAAAAATGCACCATCCTGCTGCCACTAAATGGTACTGCATGTTCATTCGACATCCAACTGGTGAAGCACAATTGTCTGCAACATTTCCAAGTACGACGAAGCAACGAAAAGACAAGGCTTTAGTACTTCAAACAACAAACTACCGGTCACATTCCCGGAAAAGAAATATGGGCCCAAGTCTTTCTGGCTTGTTAATCTGGCCAAGCTATCAGCTTCACAAGTGGTGTATACGTGTTGCGGTAAACTTTCGTGTGTGGCTGGTAGCCAAAGAGTAATTTTTCATTGTTCCACGCAGATGAAACCATTCCTCGTCTGTAAAGAGAACAGAACAAGTATCCCCATGATCCAGATATTAGCGACTAATTTCATGCCGCTTCTCCGGATCGCATGGGTTTAAAACCTGCAATTGAAGTCCACGAAATCTTCGAAATTTTCGTTCCCGTAATATCCGCTGTACCGCATATCGGGTCGTGTCACAATGCTGTGCGATCCGACGAACGCTGAGATCAGGACTTTTGACACTTCACTGACTTCAGCGCAAGCTGAAAAGTCGTCCGTGGTGATGCGAGGCGGTCCGGTTCTCTTCATGTCACACACACTCCCAGTTTGCTCGAATTTCTTCACTAGTTTAAGCACGTATCGGGCGGTGACAGACGCATTCCTGCGTCCATTGCGTTGTATTTTCTTGAAGCTGAGGCGGCGTTTAAACCGCATTCCCTGTACAGCCGAATAATCAGCGCGCGCTGCATAACAGGCACTTTACCTTATCCCGACAGCATTGGCTGCTCGTGCTCCATTACCTGTGATACGATAACCTTGACAAGCGTTGCAATGCCTTACCTCGTCCTCAGCTGAGCTGCAATGACGTGCGCAAATTCACGTCGCATTTTTGGTTACCTTGGCCGACTTCGTTGCGTAACCAGCGAGACACACAGAGATGACCATCCATCGCTCCAACGCCTGCTTTTCGCCGTGACCTTTAGAACTCAGCGCGAAGTTCGCTGACAGTTAACGAAGACCGGAAACACGTTGTAGCTGTCTGTACTCATCTCGCTCGATGTTCAACAGCCTCATGTCGGTGTGTGTTTAAGGGTTAAGCTTTTTCTCAGATGAGCCCTGCACTAACTCACTCGTTTGCAAGAATTTCACACGGCCTCACCACTAAGGTGAGAGAGAAATTCATGTCTCTGCAAGTGCAGTAGCATGTTGCGAATTTCGCTAAACATTGGATGGTTATTGGATGTTGAGGACAACATTCCTAACTTACCGGCGTTCACCACAAGCGAGCCACGGTAGGTAAATAAACGCCAATCTGCCTTCTTCATGTCAGACTAACTGTATAATAAATAGTCTGCTGTCTATACTACTATGGCAATGTGTGTGCATATTATGATATAAAGATATAGTATTTTGCTTCCACTTCCGCATCATATCCTTATTCGGATACGTATTTGTTATTTGGTTTTCACTATGCAGTCTCTAGTTTTAATCAGGCGGCTCATAAATTTACTAATTTTTATTATTATACTGATAATTCACGTGTATTTTCAATCGTGATGGAAGCGGCTTCTACAAGCCACTTTTTGGAAACACCGCGTTTCTCATGCAGGTACAATCATAATAAGCGAATATTTCATTGTTTTCTTTTAAACAAAGTGAATGTTTACATATATTTACATTCTGTTGTTCCTTATTATGTTTCAACCACGAGGTCAATACAGCAATCAAGAAATAAAAGTTCAATGTTCTAGTCTGATAGTTTCCATTTTAGTGTACAAATATGTGTTTACATATGTGTATTGTTATTTAGCCAAAATAAATGTAAATTTAGGCTTTCCCCATGCCAGACTTGTGAAGTCATTTAAAATTGGTATGGCCTCAATTAATCATAAGCTGCGTTCTACCATTTTCTTTCCGTTTACATTGGCGGGATTTGATTAACAGACTAATTCCATATGAAACTTGTTATCACCTCAGTTTCACAAATAGCAGTTAATCCGGACTACATACTGTAAGTAATAATGTCAGCGCTGGGTGGTATTTGATAAGAACTTGTTACGTCTAGGAACTAACGGGAGTAGTTTGTTCTAAGTTTGAGAACAATCCGTGTATAGTAACAAATTGAACAGAATGAACCTGTATTTTGTGTTTGGAATTAATTAGCTAAACTGTCTCATGATATAGAAATATACTTCAATCTTTGGCACTCAATGCTTTTGTTTATTATTTTTGTCCCTTCCAGGAAACTGCCAAAACGGACACTTTTCCGGTAAACACATTAACCAATACAATATAATTTTTGTTACTCAACCGTACGACCATAATATCTGCCTGTACATCTTAGAGACACTGGTTATCACGTAGTGTATTTGGTGTGGATCGTGGGGTCGGCCTTGTTGTTGAGAAGATATAAATTTAAAGCAATTAAGTTTGAGTCAAATTGTATACAACGCAGGCTACTGCAAACCGTATTACAGCATAATTTGTAATTTGAACTAATTCCAACTGAGTCAAAACTTGGCCATAATCTGGAAAGATGAGAACTGTGTGATGTAAACATTAGTGGTATTTCATGTCCTTGAGTGATATCAGAAAGATTTAACAAAAAACAAAGGGTTCAAAATAAGAGATATCATGGCCGTCGGGTAAAAACTCTTGGAATCCAAAAGTAAATCATTTTGTTATATGAATTTTAATCTATTTATGTGCTGCCGTTTACTGGTGCAACATTTGCTACTTGTTAATGAAGAAAATGAGGGCTGCAAACTTTTAATATCTGACATTATTGAAAGCAGTATACAGTATCATGGAGAAAGTAGAAATGAATGATGTGCAACTCTTTCGGAATATGGTGGAAAACGTTAAAAAGTTGTCAACCGTGAATATCGTTGTCCTTCTTAAGTAAGATTTAAAAAATGTTCAGTCCCCGTATTGCAGGACTCACAATTGTGATATGTCATCGTAAGTCTGCAGTCGTTCTCTGAATCGAATAGTGGTAAAATAAAAATCTAACGACATTTTGAACTGCTGCACAAATGTTAACTCCATCTCATGTTCAGGTAAACTGTTCCCAATATTTACCACTCTCCGTTGGAAGCGCAATTGGTGGGAACTCGCTTCAAATCCGCGTGTGCTGCATGGCCTTCGTAAGTGCACCATTGTTCTCAGCGTAGGGAATTCACCGAGATGTAGAATATTGTAGGTGATAATGGGGTCGACGCGCATCCGACGGTAGCACAAGGTGTAGAGTCCTAGTTTCTCGCACTGGTCTTCACGCAACCAAGGCCTCGTGAAATCGGGATGAGCCTAGTAGCAACATGTTGGACCCGTTCGATCTTTTGTGCCTCGCCTCAGGTAATCGGAAATTAGGAGCGCGAACCGTACTCTAGCATTGGTCTAATGATGGAAGAGAAGAGGCGAGTGGTAACCTCTTCAGATCATTGCTGAAGTTACGTTTGAACGCTCAAATCATGCGCAGTCCGTTACCATATGGCTTGTTCGTGTTGTCCACGGACTTCAACTCGTAGCGTGAGAATACACCTAGGTCCTTCACGGAGGGTGTGGGATATAGCGGTTGGCCGTCAAAGGTGTAGGTTCGACCGTCAGCACCCTTCCCCAGGCACATAAATACAGATTTGATTGGGTTGACCGGGAAGTGAACCTCTGTACACCATGTGGATAGACGGTTGAGGTTCAAAATGACTTGATGCACTGGTAGCTCGCGTCGATCGTTCCTGAGTTCACTTGTTCGCCGAGATTCGGAGTTGGGATGGAAACGTTTCATCACCAAGCGAGGTGACTTTGTCAGTGCGCACTGACGAAGTCACCTCGCTCGTTGATGAAACGTTTGCATCCCATCTCCGAAGCACGGCGAACAAGTGAACTCAGACGGTTGAGGTCTTCCCAAAGTAGGCCACAGCAATCGGGAGCGTCAATTTCTCTCCAAATGTTCATGTAGTCTGTAAACAAGGCAAGGGGCGGTCTGAGAAGCTGAGGTAGATCGCTGATATAGATCAGGGACTGAGTGGGCTCCAGCACAATGCCTTGAGGCACGCCGCTTTTAGAGTGATAACAGTCAGTGAGATGGTCGTCCACCTGTACCGAATTTTGTCAAATAATATAGGTAAGGCAAGTTATTGTTCCTAATACAAATAACGAATCTAGTATTATGTCGATAATTTCGAAAAATAGAGCACGCCGCACCATATCTCGTTTAATTATACTCATTATTAAAAGAGCTGGTTTACCTGTAAGCTTCAGAATGTATGTGGTTTTCAAGTTCAAAACTTTGACATATGACTGAAGTCAGGTTTAGAAGCAGAGCGCCATCAATTCCTTCCCGTCTGTTGGTCGGCAACGGAAGTTGTATTGTTTGCAACATCTTCCTCTGGATCTACATGTTCAGGTTTGTTATTCTTATGCATACTGCGTCAGCAGTGGCATTAGGCTTAATCTTACGCAACGGTTATACCTCTTTTGGTGGTAATATTCTGAATTACAATGACTATGCCCGCTATAGACATCAGGGCCATTGCGGTTAAACTGGCACAAAAGTAATTGTGCATGCAACAATTGATAGCACATAACCTGATGTTGTCTTATTTGTGGATTGAAGTTGATCGTCGTTAAACTGAATAACGATTTGACCTAAATATCCAAAATATAAATAAAATAAGACCAACCATATTGCTCTAGGCAAATAGACACTGGCAATAATGGGCTTCTGTAAACCCAAGGATCCCGAAACTTAAAGTACTCGAACGTAAATCCAGCAATCGATTGCAAGTTCTCAACTCAATTGCATAATCATAAAGCCATGATGATATATAGCAACAGGCAAATAAATAATCAAACTGAAGTTTTAATTAAAGGGCAAACTAAGTCACATTTAAAATCCACAAAAAGAAATGCATTTTATGCAGATCCTTAGGAGCGAATATAATTTATCATAGTAAGAAAAAAGCAATGCACTGTGATATTAGGAATTAAGAGATCAAAGTTATTCTTATTGCATATTAACATACAACACGTGGGAAATTGGTGTTACATTTAACATGAAACACGGTTCAAGGTCATTCAAAGTAAATTAGAAACAATGAAAGAAAACATTACTAAGGCAAAGTGAGGCTGGTCACAAACTCAGTCCGTCTGCACAAATTAGGTTTCAGCCTACGAATTGCTGAAGCTTCAGCAAACTGAAGTATACGAGCATTGCTCTGTCGGTCAAGTTTCCTGAACACTTTGCGGGGATGTTGCCATATCGAACAGTCTATGCTGTGCTAAGCGTTGTAGCTTCTGGCAGCTTGGGACCATTTCTCAACAGTATTACGTGGAATGTGCTCTGAAATCCTTGTTGGCTATTTTCTAGCAGTTCGGCCCACGTACTTGCTAACACGAGTACAGTAAAACAGGTAACTACACGAGGCGGTAAATAGAGGGACTGGCATGCCAAGGTTGGATTTACGTAGCAACTTCCTTACATGGTGAGATAGTACAAGTTCGGCCGGATGATAACACTTCCTTCTCATCTGGCTGAAACCGAGCCGGAATCTTCTGCCATAATGATCCGCTTTAAATAGTGTTGTAATAAACACATATTTCGTGGGTAGGATGGTTAGTCATTTTTCTTCGGTTTCCTTTTTGCGTATCGTGCTACAAATCTCTCAGGGTATCCACCGTCATTTATGTTGAGGATGTTTGCCCCCGCTTACTGCTGATAGCATCTTTAGACCACATTTTACGAGCTCTTGCAAAAGCATCACAAACTAATGCTTGCTTCTCGGCTTATAGTCCTATAGGACAAAAACGGTTAAAGTTTAGTTACCATCCCGCGCAAGTAGGTTTGCGATGCACGGATAGAGTGAGCTTACCTCCTGGATTCCCCCATAGCTTTACATTCAAAAATGGAACATGTTATTTATTTTATTTTCCATCGTGAGATAGACTGCATGTTGGTACGCGTGTAGAACATCGAGTAGCTGCGTAGCCTGCCGAGCAATATCAACCACAACAAACGTGTCAACAATGTGGCTACACTAAAATGTACAATTCGGATGCTATTTTATGGCGCGGTATTCTCGAAATTGCCCGTGAAAATATAAGCCAAGTGTAGACCAATGGCCCATCTATGGCCAAACAAAATACCTTACGTTAGATTGACCCATGGAAATGAAACTGAATCTCCTGCGCACAATCCATATGGGGACTTAAGCTGCCGCTCCGGAAATCCCACATTTTCAGCGTGAACCCCGATGATATCTAAAGACTCTTCCTGTGAATCGTTGGTGAACAAACCGCACACATCAGAAGATACCATGCATTTACCTTCTATATTTAAGCCTTAGGTTCTGTCGACGAACTGGAATGTATATTTATCCCGTGACCAGTTAGCTTCCGTCAGATTGACACAAAAAGCTGAGATATTAAGCATGCCACTTTCAGATACGACACGCATACCACTGTGAAGAACGGACGCAGGGTGATATTTCGTTTTTGAGTCGCTGGTAAACAGGATATATGAGAAATTAGTGATCAGCGTGGGGGGAACTGTGCCATCATGTAAACATCGGTACATACATCTTTCAGTGGCGTTTTCAGTTCACTAATTAAGGCCGTTTAAATTTGCCCGGTTTTGTCACGGCCTATCGACTCGCGAGTGAAGCAGCCAGTGTCTGCAAGATGCGACTGCAATTTTGGACATTTTCTTGCTTATCCACTATGATTACTCCTGCGCTTTTGTCAGGTTTCAATGTAGCTACGTTAGCATTTCGGCTCAAGTTCATCAGCTATTCCCAGTGATCCTTTGTTGGAATTCTGCAACAGGAAATTGCCTAGCTTAATCCACCGATTTCGATGTAAATCAAACGCGTGCGTAGTCGCAGCTTGGAGTCAAGCTGGGCAGTTGGTCATACAAGTTGTCGGACTGTGCCACTATTATTATTTTGTAACATTTCTTTGATGGCAATGTAAAATTGAACCCCAGTGATGGAGCTTCAATTTTTGAGTCATTTATTGGGACAGTGGAGAATTTAAGGAAGAATTTCCCGGGGCATTATCCGTATCTGTTCGCAGAAACACCCCAGTTACATAGCAACGAATATATGTCTTTTGAAACAATTAGTTCCCTAGGAAGCTTTTAGCAGAAAATTTAACACAAGAGTGCCGCAAGTTTTAATTCCGGAAAAATTTCTTTGCATATTTTCAAGTGCGTACTACAGACGTGTGATTTTATAGCATCATGAAAGGAGCGTAGGTAAAATAACAAATCAACCAAATTGTACACACCTACCTTCATGTCACTTTGTCATCTGTTCCCGGCATGTTACCAGGGTCACACATGCGTCTTTCTGCACACACAAATTTGGGCCGATTTGTTTGATGGCCACGGCCTCAGAGTATCGTAAATTTAGGGGTTCATGGATGCATAGATAACACGGAACGTCCGCACGAGGTCTACAAACTGATTGTCAGCCAGCAGCTTGTGGGCGATTGATGAAGCTGGTTGTTTGTATGGAACTTCATTTCGCTTCCTTGGCTGCGCATTCAAGGTGGTGGATGTGGCCGTCTATGAAACGTGTTTACTCACCCACGTCGGTATGTGCTCCGCGATCCTCACCCTAAAGTGTCGTTCTGTCATGCCCATGTATTCGGCCTTGCAAATACATGTAAAATGGCAGAGGATGTGTGAATGGCTGGACAGTGATATCAGGGGGAGGGGGAGTAGGGATACGATTCGTTGTGTAGAAAAGTACTGGTTCAGCCGCAGGGTATACTCGTGCCACTGCGGATTTCAATCAGCGTTGGAAAACCTGGCATATGTCGTCGCCCTTGAATGGCAAATGCAGGGTTACCTTCATCTTTGGTACCATGGGCACACATGTTTTCTCTTTCTCAGCACTAAACTGAGCGATGAAAGGCGGTGGGTACACATTGATTACGAGGGTGCTGGTTATCAGCCGCACCTGTTGTTCCAGCGTGTCAGCAGTGCATATATTTCTATGTTGAACAAAGTATTCACTAGACATTGTTTGTACCTCTTGGGTTGCTGATCGTGTTTGTTATTTTTGATAACTTCAACTTTAAACCAAATGAACTTAAACAATCTTTTTATAAAACGCAACACCATTTTTTGCGAATTGTAAGATAACAGCTGTTGAGAATACCCAAAATATCTGAATTATTGGCATCCTGTTAAAACAATGCTCCTTACTATCTTAAAATTTGCAAGCTGAAATTCTGTATGACAATATTTGAGCAACGCTGCCCCGCTGATACATTTTTCTGGCTGGATTATCCGGTGGATTTAAGCTGTAGCACATCACGTGGGTCGGCTCGAGTGGAAATTTCTACTCACAGGCTCCCCATGTTAGTCTACGTATTTCAATTCATAAGGATACTGATAAACTAAGGATAACCAGGAACCCTCGAAATTTGCGTCCTTTAACTAGATCCCACATTGAAGCATAAACTCAACGTATTTCATTATTAAAAGCTAGCGTAAAATGCGGTAACCAGAATCTGAGCGTTCAAATCTCGTTTGCCGGTCCACTATTTTTATTTTCCTTTGGCGATTGCAATTAAATACGTGATTGTTTTCAAATAACTTATTTTGTTGCACTTGCTTCACATATTCACCGTCTCATTGAGTGATTTTCTAATTGAAGATCTCTCACTGGGGTTCCATTTTACTTTGCCATCCGAGAAATGTGACAGATTAATAATGGAGGCAATGCCCGACAACTTGTATGACCAACTGCCCAGCTTGACTCCAAGCTGCGACTACGCACGCGTTTGATTTACATCTAAATCAGTGGATTAAGCTAGCCAATTTCATGTTGCAGAATCCTAACAAAGGATCACTGGAAATTGCTGATGAACTTGCGCCGAAACTTTAATTTAGCAATACTGAAACCTGACAAAGTAGCGGGAGTAATCGTAGTGGATGAGCAAGAAAATGTCCAAAATTGCAGTCGCATCTTGCAGACACTGGCCGCTTCACTCGCGAGTCGATAGGCTGTGACAAAACGGGACAACTTTAAATGGCCTTAATTAGTGAACTGAAAACGCCACTTAAGGACAGATGTACCGAGGTTAACATGATGGCACAGTTCCCCCCACGCGGATCATTAATTCCTCATATGTACAGTTTACCAGCGACCTAAGGACGCAGATAAATCAGCCTTTGCAAGTAGAATATGACACAGTTTGCTCAGCTAGGAAGGCACCAAATTTTGCTGAGATATTATAGTCATGCTTCAGCGTTAAATGTTTTTTCGCTTTTAGGAAGCGAAATATTTAATGCCTCGGAAGTAACACTGTTGTTTGACCATTATTTTATTCCACCCACCTTCTAATTCAATTCTGATTACCTACAATTATTTTCGGCATGATCCACGCTTCATATATATATACCTGTTGCTGTTTATGCTAAGGCAAATTTTATAAAACGTATTGCGCAGGTATATTCATTAAGTCTATTAAAGGGTATATCTCTAGAGTTGGAATTAACTGTGCGTTTTCTAATATAATCAAGCATGGTAACTTGGCTTATGTTCTAGTTTTACTTAAATTAACAAAGAAGTGCAATTTTCTAGAATAGTTCTGCAAACATGCAGCCTACTCACTTAGATGGTAATTTCTGAATGATTTATTCATGTGGATGAATTAGAAGTCCAATAACAGAATAGCCGAGACGAAAAAAATAATAATCAATATTTGTAAGTCATATATCGCCATTGTTGTAGATTTAATAAGCAATATGTTAATCATTAAAATTCATGTTGCGTGTACGTTGTAAAGTTTTTCTATTCATTTCGTTTTAACGCTTGTCGACCGAAGCTGTGTAGTATTCTGGGATACAAAACAAAATGAAACTGACAGTTTCTAGCATCGGAGTGTTTAAAAGATAGATCAAACGTCAAATGATGTTACTATTTTTCCATCGGTTTTCACATTTTTCTACATTTCAGTATTATGAAAAGGATTCATCAAATTAATGAATATATAGCTATTATTAAATACAAAATACTAAATACTGTATTATAGAGCAAGTAGAAAGGAATTCTGTACAACTCCTTCGAAATATGGTGAAAAACGTTTATAAAAGTTGCCAACCGTGAACATCGTTCTCGTTCTTATGTAACATTTAAAGTATCTGACTCACGATATTTCAGGACGCACAAATGTGATATATCATCGTAAGTGTGCAGTCGTTCTCTGAATCGAATAGTGGTAAAGTATAAATCTAACAACGTCTTGAACTGCTGCACAGAATTGCCTCCATTACATGTTCAGGTAAACTGTTCCCAATATTTACCACTCTCCGTTCGAAGCACAGTGGGTGGGGAATATATTTCACATCCGGCATGACAAGTTTGTATATGTGTCCACGTGTGCTGCATGGCCCTCGTAAGTGCAGCATTGGCCTTAGCATTGGGAGGTCACCAATTTGTAGAATACGGTAGGTAATAATGAGGTCGACCTGCATCCGACCACAGGACAATGAGTAGATTCCTAGTTTCTCGCACCGGTCTTCATAAACCAAAGCCACGTAAACTCGGGATGAGCCTGGTAGCAAACTGTTGCACCCGTACGATCTTTTGTGCCTCGCTTCGGGTAATCGGAAAGTAGGCGGGCGAACCGTACTCTAGCATTGGTCTAATGATAGAAGAGAAGAGGCGAGTGGCAACCTCTTCAAACCATGTGTTGAAGCTACGTTTGAGCGCCCAAAGCATGCGCAGTCCGTTACCATATAGCTTGTTCGTGTTGTCCATGGACTTCAAATCGTAGCGCAAGAAAACACCTAGGTCCTTCACGGAGGGTGTGGGATATAGCGGTTGGCTGTCAAAGGTGTAGGATCGACCGTCAGCACACTTCCCCAGGCTCCTAAATACAGACTTGGCTGGGTTGACCGGGAGAAGAACCTCTGCACACCATGTGGATAGGCGGTTGAGGTCTTGCTGAAGTAGACCACAGTCATCTGGAGCGACAATTTGTCTCCAAATAATAACGTCGCCAGCAAACAAGGCACACGGCGACCGGAATAGGTGCGGTAGATCCTTGATATGGATCAGAAACAGAGTGGGCCCTAGCAGAGTGCTTTGAGGCACGCCACCAGTCAGTTAGATGGTCTTCGGCCTTACCCTCCACTTTCGTCCAACAAGAATTCGCGGATCCACCGGTGCAGTGAGCCACCGACACCACACATTCTGAGTTATTGAAGAAGAACCACATGGCTGACCTTGTAGAACGCTTTACTGAAATCGATGAATATCACGTCGACGGACTTCCCCTTACTTACTGCCTTCAACCACTCATGGCTCGTCACAAGCAGATTCGTAATGCATAAGCGATCTTGCTGTGTTTTGCGGGAATCAGGATCTCGTCTGACTGTAGCAACAGCAGCAAACACTTCTTCACCGTTTTCTCATCAACCTTTGCCAAAATAGGTGTCATACAAATTGGCCTGTAGTTGATTACTTTACTAGGGTCGCCGCCTTTCGGAATAGGCTTCACCACCGAACATTTCCAGTCAACCGTCAGGGAACCTTGGGACAGCGACCTGTTGAAAAGTTCAGTCACGACAGGTGAGCTGAGGGTCGACAGAGACTTGAGAACCAGTCTGTAAGCCTATTAGTTCCGGCAGGTTTGGCGCCGTCAAGGTCGGCGAGTAGTTAACATACTTCTTCAACGCCGCAAACAAGACTGTCGAGTTCAGTAAAAGCAGTATACTTCGAACTCGGAACAGACACCTAGTCATTTGCAAAT
Source organism: Dicrocoelium dendriticum (assembly GCA_944474145.2). Lineage (NCBI taxonomy): Eukaryota > Metazoa > Platyhelminthes > Trematoda > Plagiorchiida > Dicrocoeliidae > Dicrocoelium > Dicrocoelium dendriticum. The sequence continues at coordinate 33,780,656 of OX104066.1, read as the reverse complement.
ACAGAAACGAAGTGCGCCGCTGACGCCGACGCATGCTAGGTGCTGGAGGTTAGGAGCTGTCCATCAGGACCATCCAGCACTGGCGCATCACCTACCGGCTTCAGGCGTCGCTTCACATATGCATAGATTCGTTTTGGGGCTGTCTTCGCGGCTATTGCTTGCTGCTCTTCCAAATGTCGGCGCTTATTCCTTTTTTTACTGTTGCAGAAGTTCCGATGACTGTTTTTCTCTTCGTAATCATTAACAGAACAAGGAAGGAAGAATTTGTCCCACAGTCTGCGCCGCCTATGAGCCAGAGTGCTATAATGCTTGGCAAAGCCATGAGGCTTAATCGGTCCAACCTTCCTACATTTCAATGGCACACATTTGGAACGCAACGATGTCAATCTGTCTTTTATAAACATCCAATAGTCTTCCAAAGATACAGCTTGTAACAGAGACTGATCCATCTGGCTCGCGGCTACAGCTAGACCATCGAAGTCCGTTTTCCAGTAGTTGTGAACTGGTTCCAGCGGACGTGAATACGGCAAAGATAATTCCGGATCATCTACGAGCACTGAATGGTGGCTTTTATCCAGGGGCTCCATTATCCTAATGTCAAGCACTCGTTGCTCGTAGCTGGTAAACATCAGGTCTAGACATGAAGGGGTTGAGTGTGTTGTTATGCTTGTTGGCTGGTATACGTTTTGCGATGCACCAGTTTCAAGTACCGAATCCACGAACTCTGCTTCAACCTCACAATGTCCAGGCATCAAATACACATCAGGTCATCGTATTCGAGGAGAGTTAAAATCGCCCATAAGTAGAAAGTGTAGACGACTCATGTGAGTTAGAAGATGGGGCAGCCAATCAGGATAATTTGTTGGGCCAAACACACGGAGCTGTTCGCGACTAAATGATGAAGCCTACAGGCCCGGTTTACTCTTCCTGGCTGTATCGTGTTTCGGCAATTTTTAAATATAGTTTGAACAATATCGTGTTGGATCCCACGTAAAAGATGAAAATGTCCGACTGATAATCCAACACATGAAATGTGGTATTTAACTTCGCATAAAACACACTTCAGGGCATTTGCACGGTATCCGACAATCTTGGAGCGAGTACCATAGGGTGACTGCCTCGGCATTGTGAATAATCCGAAAACAAGTTGGCGGCCAATTGACGGAGAAAATGGCGATAGTAAGATCTACGAAACCAAGCGGTGAAAACACAAGTATTTCTGGTCGGACATTTCAGAATTGGAAATGAAACGGAATCGTATCTAAATTTCCACGACATACTTCTAATGAACGCAGAAATCCAAAACAAATTGATCTTGTCAACACAGCCATAAATAACCGACCGGAGGCCGCTATTATCATACACTGCCATATGTTTGTGATGCAGATTGTTCCCTACTGGCGACGAGGTGTCAACATAGGGAATTACCAAGAACTAGACTACGGTAGGTCAATATGCAATCTTCTTGCTCCGGATATGATAAGAACATATAAATTTACAATCTCTGAAACCGGTAAACTCAGTGTAGTTAGAGAAGTCTGGTATTGATTCGCCAGAACATTTTCATATTCTGTGCTTTGCCTCTGGTGTACGAACATTAGGTAGCAAGCCGCAAAATAAGAATATGCAGATGACAACCCGATGCATGGTCTGAATCTGAGCGCCAAAAGCAAGCACATTTTATTTATTTTGTAGTTTACCGACTACAAATCCCAAAGTGGCAGCACGGTATTTTTCCTCATGGAAGCTGTGGGATGTAGTGCTGGTTCATCAAGTATGCAGGACCGGATTTTCCCCTTATCCTACTGGGTTGCTTTGAAGGCGGATTTCTGCAAAACATATGGAGAGAAGGTTAAAGTATGCGGACGTTTGCCACAAAAGTCGTGGCTGCTATTCACTGTCCAAATGGTTAGATCATCCGCAGATATGACACTGAAGACCATAGATGATGTGGTAGATTAAATGCATCATATCAGGAAAAGGTAGGTCTTGTAGCCTTGCCGTAATGCTTGCTAAAGCTTTAAGTATAGAGGTTCGTCAGATGGTTGACGCGCTGTACCCTGTAGCCATGAAAATTCTTAAATGCACACTTGAATTAATTCAACTACACCCACTCTGTAAATGAGGATATTTTGGTTTAGAGTGTAAAAGGCTCTATTAAAATCCATTTGTTTACTCTCTACCGACCGTCCACTTTTCACCTACTGCAACAACTCACTCAACAGCAGTTTAGTAATTTATTACATGTTAGGCAGATACCATTGCTAAGCAAGCGTTCGTAACTATTTGTATTGCAACCACTTTAGCAAACCCTACTTTATCATCTTATCAGCTACCTTAGTAAAAAATATGTTATGAAAATTAATCCGTATTCGTACTGCTTGCTGGGCGCACGCCTTTCAGAATCAAAATGGCAAACAAAGTCTTCCAGTTAATCGGCAAACAAACTATGAAGAGCGACCAGTTAAGCAGGTGTATCAAGGAGGGACAGAAGTTTGCCGTTATACAATTAAGTATTTTGGTAGGGAGCAATCTATTGCTAGCAAGATCAGTGCTGTGTATTTACAACCGGCTGAGAGATAGAATCAGCAATTCAATAGCTTAGTAAAAGTATTAAATGTGTAAACAAGGATTTAAAACTGTATAGCAGGATACGACTAAACCTCAAGCGTCGATGTTTGAGTTTCACACTCTTCTGTTTACTAAGTTAGATTCGCCTTTGATGATTTAGGAAGTATTAAGCTTATAGTAAGCTGTATTAATAAGTTACCTTCTGACAACCCTGCTTACATCGTATACCATTATACTAAAATATCCCATTCCGTATGCCATAATACCGTTTAGTGTGCAAGCGAATGCAATAATAAAGAAGGAAAGAAATAACTCGGGTGCCTGCAATCCTAGAATTTTCTAGCAGGCAGATTTTATATATGCTGAACTAAGTATATTTCGCGTACTCCCAATTAACCGCATACATACTAAAAGTAAAAATTTTAAACTAGCGGAATTGAAATGTCATCAATACCAAAAATATTTACTCGGTTGTGGCAACTCCCCTACAGCAAAATCACAAATTAATTTTTTTTCAATTCCGCTCGCTTAAGGTTTTCACTATTATTATCTATGCAGCAGAAAGCGAATACGCGAAGTATACTGAATGCAGGGTGTCCTGCCAGCGAAACTGTTATTCTTTTCTGCAGTTTTACAGTTCTTTAATTGATGTATTAAAGCTTTGCTTACATAAACAAAAAACCTAGAAATTAAATCTACTTATAAGCTTAAATTAGCATTTTGCTTTCATTTTAGTATACTATTTTAAGTACAAAAACAGGGCGTACCTGACACGTGCTAATAAATGCTGGCTAAAAGATTTTCGGCGCTTATGTTGTCGGTCCAGTTATTTCTTGCATATTAATAGCACGGTTTATTTATGTCTGTTTATGCAGCCTGTTTCGTGATACTTGTCAAATGACGATTCTGATATCTGGTTCGAATTTAAATGCAAAGATCAAAATGCAGCTGCTTTCCGAGGAGTTAATTGTGGGGTATGATTATGTAAATATGATCGCTGCATACAGCATAACATGCATATTTTCAGCATAATTTGCATTTGCTAAGTGTTAGTTTGCCAACCAGGGCTGAACACACCCCGCATTGCTCACTTCTGCAAAACAAAACTTATTTGTAACCATTTAAAGCCATTAATATGCACTAGAATGACTATACAAAACGAGAAGAAAACAATATTTTTCATTGAGTCATTTTCGCTCCGATACATACCTGAATCCTGCATTTTATGCTCAACTGTAAAACGGTAACTCAAGAGGGCGCAAAGGTAAAAAGATAGCGTGCGCAAAACTAAAGCAGCCACTACGAAGTTTACCCGATATGGCCATATGAAATATTATTTTAATCAGTCTAGTTATAATTTCAACTAAACAGTTTACAAGATAATTGATAATAATTACACTGTTCTGTCCGAATAAGCGGTGCAGCTTAGCGAAAACACTTGCAAGCGCACAAAATCGTACTTGGTAAAGAAAATCAAATTTTGGTTGCTTAACTATCCGCGTGGTACCGAAGTGAATCCAATTAACCGTAAACACTGCTCTCGTTAAAAACTGCACTGATAAATCAATTCAGTTTGGCCCACAAACGAAATAGGATGCATCTCATTTTCCACGGTATGTAACCAATCTAGTTAAATTCACTGAACTATTAAGCGGTGTAAAATTGTGAGCTAAAATGCAAAGTTTATATATAAATTAACACCACTGACTGAGTAAATGAAAATCTTTTTCGTAAGCAATTTCTACACAATTTCATGCGGTGTAATTCCCAAAACACACGTTCAATTTAAGGTCATTCCGTGTAAGGTCAAGTGTGCTGCGCCACTATACGGACTGTTGTACTTTTCTCCAGTGTGCAGTTCAATTATCTATGATCTAACCAGAACGAAATCACTGTTGTCCGTTAATCGAAGTTTAAGAATTAGCGCTTTGTCCAACTCGTTTAAATCCATACATATACTCTACTGTTCTATTTGGATTGGAATAATATTAGCATCCACTAGCTGGGAAGAATTTCGCGTAGCCTAACTGTAACGCTGAAGCATAATAGCTTTCGCAAATCTTAACTTCATTTTCTTATCGGATCAAACGCACAGTCGAAGTAGCAAATAATTATTGGACGCAATATATTAAGAAGACTAATAACGTCATGAAGGAAAGTAGCACCGCTTTTTCCGCTTGCCCTATTTTTTGATGTGCTTGACGACATACGTTAGGTAGAACTTATGAGGTCGAAACTGGGAGAGTATTATAGCAGAAGGCAAATGACGGTTCCGCCGGCCCTTTGTACCCTACCAAGCCTTGGGAAAAGTGGAGGCATACCATGATTTACTATACAAAACCGGTAGATATGCCTATATCCGTTCGTGGTTTGCCAGGAGCTTTTTTATGAGAATTGCCAAAGCTATATTTTTTCTCCCTGAAAAGCATGTTGCGATAGCATAGATGGGGCAGGAACTTCTCCCAATTCTCTAAGTTTAGGTTGATTTTTTTGGTGCGCCTTGATTTGTCACCCAATGTCATGCAAACTTTAGTAATACTTAATAGATTTAAAGCACTACTGCGATGCAAACTGATGTGGTCCCTAATGTTCTGTTAACAATGTCGATTGGGCTTCCAACAATCTTGTCCACAATTTGTCCAGGGACTGTTAATTGAAAACAACCAAGCGTATAACTTAACAAACTCTTTTGAGACGTCTTAGCGATGACTGCTTGAGCTTGTCCGTAGTGCTTAGATGAATACTCTTCATAACCTATGTCATAATAATAAAATAATTATGAGCATGTTTCTCTTACCAAAGCGGAGTCATATTTGTCACGGCTCATTTAGGTATAGATACCATCT
>OX104066.1:33759408-33774742 GCA_944474145.2 Dicrocoelium dendriticum | reverse complement strand
AAGTGATCAAGACGGACGGAAGCTTTGGAGAAGTCCAGATAGAAGACGTCAACTCCGACCCCATCATCAGCCACTTCCGTCCAACTACCTCGTTCAATCCGTAGGTTGCGGTTCATGACCGGTGTTGACGGAAGCCATGCTGCTTCTGCAACAAGATGTTGCATTTTCCAGGTAATTCATTTAGGTCTCAGCGAGGGCTGCTTCCATCACCTTCGTGAGCACAGAGAGAAGAGTCTCTGCATGATAGTTTGCAGGATCGGAACGGCTACCGCCTTTAAAGTAGGGGTGTTAATGCCACACTTCCACATAGTGGGGACTTGTTGTTCGTCAAAGCTCCTTTGGAAGAACTGTGACATTGGTTCAGCTAGCTTGTTGGCCACAGCCTTCAGTGCCTTCTGGCGGATGTTGTCTATTCCCAGAGAACTATGCTCACGCACCGAGAGTAACTTCCTTGGCACAATTGATAGGTTGAAAATTACATTTGTTAATAATGTTGTCGGTAATGGGCAAGATATTATGTGACAGGTAGATGTTGCGAGTTCGAAAATTGGGACGTACTGTAGCCGCAGGGTATTAGCTGCTTCTTCGGAGCTTTGTATTCTACCGCCTGTCGTGTAAAGTTGAGGGATTACATGCTACAATTTACGAAGCTTAATGATATGCCCATATAGCTGTGTGCAGTTTGCCATGAATATTTTTGCTAAGCACTGGTGATACGTTATTTCGTCCTCATTGACAGTTGCAGTGCAATGGTTGCAGTGGGTCAGGAAATCCCCAAAAATCTGAGTCTGAGTTAAACTTATACGCATGCGATGCTGCTCCCCTTATCGCCAAGCATATTCGACTATTGTTCCATAGAGTTGAAGGCATTTTTGCGGGAAGACGGGCTTGGTCTCTGATGCACTGTGGACGATATCGCTGAGTCTATTAACGTAATCTGCCCAAACGTTGTCAAGGGGACTGTTGTTTGAGAATTCAACAGCAGCTGCATCGGCGAGTTCTCCCAATACGTGGTAGCGTGTGATCGCATGAGTTAGTTTCGCGTGTTCAGATGGATACTCTGCATAACACACATAGTTAAAAGTTATTACTACATGGTCACTGAGACCTAATGGACTATCCATCAATAACTTGTCTATCATGAGCTCTTCATTCGTGAGCACGAGGTCCAATATGGACTGTTTGTTTGATGTCCTGTTTATGGTGGGCGTGATGACATCATGGTACAAGGGAATATTAGCGATCAGTACTTGAAATGTTACTTTAAACTGCTCACTGGGCGATGCCAAAAATCTCCAGATTGTGTAGAATAAATTCGCCGGAGATGAAAATGTGTCTGTACATAGTGCGTGTTACTCTGTTCAGGCCACGGATCAAGCCGGATCCATTTCCGGATTAGACGTTTAGGGGTCAGTAAACGACAGCTACGAGACAAGTGTCGTTGTGCCTTAATCAGAGACGGCACCAGAGTGAGTAGGTAACGTGTGTTTCCAGATCATAAACTATTGTACATTGTAGATCGCTGCGGTAGTGGAGTAGGACCCCACCTCCTTTGCTGGGACGGTCGTTCCGGATGAGTGGCATTCCGGCTATCTCAAACTCGGCATCAATCACTTCTTGGTATAACCAAGCTTCGGTAATGGAAATTAGGTCCCAAGCATTTGCAACCAGACGTTGTCGAATTTCGGTAGTTTTATTGCGGAGCCCTTGGGTGTTAGTGTACATACATGAAAGTTTCGCAGATTTAAGCAATGTTTCGGAGGTTGTGCAACTCATACGTGAAGTTTCGCCCACCAGTGAGTGGCTGGCGACCAAACGTTTTTTTCGATGCGTACTTGGTGAAGCTTTGAACGTCCTATTCATCGTCCGTATAGTTAGTCCCGTGTCTAATTATTGAGGTACAGTGTACTTTGTCTGGTCCATTTCATCTTCTACAGGTTGTATGGTCTCATTTGCCACACTACTGGTGCATTGTTCTTTCATAGATCCCATCGCGTTTGGTTCTTTGAGTAAGATATGAACTCTTGGAGGCATATCGCTGATTGTCTTCAGCAGAAAATCAGACGGTAGCCTGAAACGAAACATGCACCAGCTTTGTAGCATCCGTACTACCATATGTTTTGAATGTAAGACCACCTTCAACACTCTCGGGCCAATTGCTTTGGAGATCGGTGAGGTACGCAGTCGTGACACGGAGTTCGCTAGCACATTATCCAAGCAGAGTGTTTCACGAATATAACACCAATTTTTTTATCATGGGTTATAATTCCATGCTATTCGCTCAATTTACTTTCAGGAACACCATTAATTAGTATGGTTCTGGTTGAGGTTTACTTCCGATAGTCCTCTAATATGCAGTGAACTCGATAACGCTCGCCCCATGGGATATCTGGAGACATACAGATGGAGCAGTGTTCTTTTCTGAGACTACCTGTCTACAGTATTACTGATTCTACTTCAATGGTAAAGTTCAGCACAAGGCGCAGAATTCTTGGTTCTCCAAAATGCTTAGAGTTTTGGAGTTACGTAATAGCATTATGTGTACAGTTTTCAGTACAACTCCGGTTAGGTTACAAATAATGTCCCACTGGTTGAAGTGATCTAACTGCCAGCCTCTTTCGAATGTCGACTTTGATGCTAGGATATTGGAACACAGTAAGCTCAGTACAGGTAGTTTCTTCTTTACACGTTTGGACATGTCACCTTTAGTGATTGAAGTACTCGGAGATGTACCGCAGGAAACCGGTGGTGCTTACACTAGGAAAACTCCGCTACGCTCCTCAGTTTCAGATCCAGTTGGGGCTGATGTTAATTTTAAATGACGGCTCTTCTTGGAGGCAACCGTAACCCAACTTTGGCTAGTACCGGCTTGCTCTTTTTCTACACACTCCGTCGGGAGTTTGGAAGTAGCTCGATCGAACTGGGAACCACTTTAGTCAAATGTAAGCTACGTGTGGTATTGGGACAGCTGTTGATGTTCTGGACTCTAGGTGTCATGTTGCTTGCGGTGTTATTAACAGTTCCTCGCGGGTTTGGAGCAGCAACCAAGGGGGAGGATTGGGTTGCACACTCCGCTATGCTTACCCCAACCGTAGTGATTTTGGTGGTCACCATTTCCTCAAACTTGGCTAGCAGCTGGTCATACTTCTGAGACAATCGGAGCACGCATTTTGTCAGTGGGATCGATGTGTAATTCCACACCGAACCATAGCTAGTCTGGTTTGTTTAATAAGTTGGCCTGACTAGGTTTAACTCGGAGGCATCTCGCATGGAACAACTTGCAACAGTTACAGCACAAAATGACCGCCTTAACAAGTTTGGAACATGATCCACACAGGTCTTTATTCGGTGGCGCACTCGGCACCACACTTGTTGAACAAATGTTACGAACCATTTGAATGACTTACCCTCTATTGTAAAAAGTCGTTCTGTTATTGATGTTGTCGATAAGGTCATAATATTCACGTCACAGTAATAACTTTACGGGCTAACAAACAAAATTTTATGTGGCAACACAATAATTCATGCAAAATATTTGTTGCGACTACACCAGAACTGCCAAAGCTTTTGACCGCATTTTCCGTCCTACACTCGCTGGCTATAATCCGATATCCAACTACGGTTGCCGATTATATTGTAGTGAATTTTGGTGCGGAATAAGATAAATGGTCATTCAGTTCCGATGAAAACAACTCATATGGTGCTGAACAAGTTTTAAATTAGCAATGTATGCATTTAAAATGTTTTGGAAAACTGGTAGCTCGGGTTGATAATCCAGTTGCTCATTTGTTCGCTGAGCTGCGAAATTGGCTTGCAAACGTTTCACCGATATGCTAGACGGCGTCATCAGTGCGTCGATATCTGGGGTGTAATCTCGCTGATTGAATTGTCGACCCGTGATCGGCGTGCAGGTGCTACTTCGAAAGTGACGGCTTCGATCTGTGTCCCGTGATCTCTACCCATTTCCCCGTGGCGGAGGTCGTTGCTTGGGTTGTTCCTATTCAAGCGGCGTCTCATAATTTCTCTAACTTCTCTCCGTCAGAGGGGTTGGTAAACTGGGTCAATTGACTCAGTTTACTAACACAGATCGAGGCGGTCACTTTCGAAATGTCACCTGCACGCCGACCACGGGTCGACAATTCAATCAGCGAGATTACACCCACCTCTCGACGCAATGATGATGCCGTCTAGCATGACAGTGAAACGTTTGCAAACCAAGCTGGCAGCTCGGCGAACAAATGAGCAAATGATGTATGCATTTGTATAACAGTATGGAACATGCACCTATTTAAACAAACCGTAGTGTGTGTCAGTAGCCAAGAATCTTTTGCAGATTAAAATACTGTTTAAGCAAGAGAAGCTTGCCGATTTTGTGTAATGACAAAAGCCCAGAGTGTAATTGTGCGTATGCATGACAAAAAAGTATGAACATCAAATCCCACTACAGAATAGTATGTTTTGTGATGTGATTAATCCCGGCCCATTAAAAATATGAAAGCTTAACGTTTGATTAGTTTGCCTAAACTGTCAGTAAAGCCAAGACATATGTGGTTTTATGTTGCATATGCCATTAGTGACGCAACTCTTAACTATTCCGTAATCCGAAATAACTCTTCACCGTTAGCAATATATTTTAGCCTCATTTACAACCTTCCTTTGCCCTATGTTAGTAACGGTTTGAGATATCAGTAATTCAACAAAATTTAATGAGGCTTCTCGCTTATTGGTTAGCCTTAGTTCGTGATATTGCGAACTGTATATCATGTAATGCACCGCCGGATTGAAACTAAACTTTTTGCAAAAACGTTTAGCTTTAGGCAGTTAACTATATTATGTGGTGGTGTCTGTTAAGAATATTCGCCTTAATTAAGCTGCAATCGCAGCGAAACATTGTAAACTTATTTCTTCCTGATGTGTGATCTATGTTCACATTTTATCCTCAGCAAACAAGATCACCTTTACTTTTGTTTTAGTTGACGTTTGTTCAATGAAACTTGCAAGATGGCACTAACGTTCTCCAAAATTTTCTTAAACAATGTTGCTCACGTAATTCAGAAAATTTTATTTACAACGCTTATAAATGTAGTGCAGCTTGGGTGGTATCAACTTTAAATTTTAGGGAACCCCAGCCTTCCATATTTCACACGCTGAGTTAATCGGATTTCGCTGTCACAGTCCCAAGACTAAAGAGGCTCCACTCTCCAGAGAGCTCTTAATTGATTTGCTACTGATTTCCCAGAGGCTTCAAACTAATTGACTACATCAACTTTATCTGTACCTTCTTATGTTGCTCATTAGCAAGCTTGTGAAATTGGACCGTTTAGACAAAATCTTTAGTAATGAAATGTTCCTACTCTGCTTCCCCAATCATCAGTTGCAATAGTTTGGAAACGTTTCAATTGAGAAATAATTCCCGGTGATAAGATCAGAACCAGAAAGTGGCGAACAAGCTTGCTTTCATGGCTTCATCATCAGGCTAATACAACCAAAATAAATTAAGATCTATTAAAAACAATGGGTTTAAATTGGGACATTGAAGCAGAGTAACTAATCGCTAAGTCTACGTGCTTGTTCTGTTTGAGGCGAGGTCATGTGTAGTGGCCTGACTACCATTGTAAGTCTCGTTGGTCTGAGGCCAAGGCAGGGTTAAAGTATGGACTAGCTTTCTGTGCACATAGGTCCGGATTATAGAGCGTAATTGCGATCGCTTCTGCTGCCGACAGCTGGCGATACCTGACTGCCCGTGTGTAACGTCCAGGGACACATTAGATCGGTGTGAATGCGTTATGCGAATTGATTCGATGGTCGAAGTTTACTAGGTGCGACGATACTGCACTCGTTACATTCTTCCTCGTGCCGCTGTAGGGCCAAGATGGGCAATGTTCTCGGACCCTAACTGACACCCGTCTGTTCGGTTTCCCGAAACTTACTGGACACTAGCAAGAAAAATCGTACACACAGAAAGAGGTCTGGTACCAAGGTGTTATGTCAATAAGTTGTTGGCGCATAATCGGTGTTGAGGTACAGCTTACGCGTAGATTAGGGCCAAATACGTTCGCCTTTTTTCTAAGCAAGGCATTTGGGTGGTCGGTTTGGTTAGCGCTTTACCCTTGAATGGCAACGATATGTATACCATCCGTTTCTCCGAGGAAACGGCTTTGAGCTATTGTACTCACGGTTCCATGTGTTTCTGGATGAATTTTGCAGGATATCCCTTACGCTCCAGTACGCTTCGTATAAAGCTCAGATCATCTGAAAAACGCGTCATCTGTACATATTCTCTTTTTTCTCTCTGTTAGGCAACGGACGACTTCCCTTTTCGACGTATCGGAACAAACATAGCGAAATGGATTTACTGTCCATACCAGGTTTCTATTCTGTACACCATCCACTGCATTGACTCCTTCTGAAGCCCTGATGATTTGGACATCTAAAAATCCCAACGAATCGTTAAACTCGAGCTCGATAGTGAAAGTTATATTAGTATGTTTAGTGTTTAACTGGGTCAATAGATCACCGAAGCACATTCCATTGTCCGCAGTACAAAATAGGTCGTCCATATATATCGACCATAATAAACCAAGCCGTTGCTGGATTCGTTCACCTGGTTGCACTCCAATTTGATTATAATAACATCCGCGAGCAACGGTCCTAATTGTGAGCCCATTGCCATCCCCTCTATTTGTCGATATCATGTTCCATTAAACTGGCAGTGCCGATTTTTCGCAGCTGTTCAAGCAAGATGCTGAATAATTAGAATTTGGGTAGGTCCTTGGATTTTTTTCGTAGTAAGGATAAGGATATGCGTTCAATAGATTGTCTTATGCTACACATGAACTACAGTTTTAGGGTGTTTAACTAATAACGGTAAGTCAAATTGTCTAATAAATAGAATCTTACACTGCTTTTATTTTTGTCTGGAAGTTTGGCTGGAGCGACCTTAGGCCGTGAAATTTATGAATTTAGCAAACATTACTACGTCGCTTACTTCAGCTACCTCTTTTGTTGCTACTCGTTCTTCTCCATCACACGCCAACTTTTCTGTTGATAATAATCCACAGCCTACTGAATCTATTTCCAATGTCTGCCTCGCCAATACAAATCATCTGGCTATCACCTATGCTCCCACTCCGTATTTCATTCGGTCTGTCGGCATGCAATGTTCTGACTCTCCTACAGATTAGACAACAGGTTTGCCTGGCGCGCAATCTATTCCTTCGCCATCGATGTTTGTTGCCTTGCAGAGACTCGAATGCAGGATCCCAGCGCTGTGATTAACTCGTCGTCCTCAGCTGCTCATGAGACCACACATTACCTACTACGTCTAGTGTCTTGGAGGCATCAGCATCCGACTTATCTGAAAAAGGCAAGGCTGCATTAATCGATTTGTTTCCAATCGACATTTGACCGTATGCGATTCAGCTTCAAGGCTGATGTAGAATCAGCGGACATTGTAAGGAGAGGAGCAATTTGTTTCTCGTTTCTGTCTACGCTGCAACCGACTGCAGCTGTGCATCGGTTAAGGATGACTTTTATTGTGGAATCCACAACCTTCTGGACAACTCCAAATTGTTAAATGTCATCGTCCTCGCCGGAGATCTTAATGCACGAGTAGGTCTCCCGCTTCCGTGCAAAGGTTATCTCGGTGGCAGCCACGGTGATAGACTTTTTACGTTATGCTAATACTACCATCTCTTTCTCTCAAGCATACAAGAGGACGGGCAGCCATTTAGCTTCCTCCTGCCCCAAATGAAGCGTTGGCATAACTAGATCTCATTGTAATCAGCTCTTGATGGCGAGGCAGCGTCCGGGGTTGCAGATTGGTTTGGTCTACGTACTTCGATTCAGATCATGCCTTGGTCGATGCGGACATCTGCATGCGCTTTGGCGGCTTCTCAAAGTGAGAGCTTCATACTCTCGTCACAAACACGGTAGCTGACTTCCCTATCGATTAAAATAGCAAGCTTCCTTATTGCATGCATTCCAAGGTATATCATCTCGAATTCTTTACTGTGTGCTGGACCTAGTAGTCTGTTCACTACACTCGAGACTGTAAGCTACAGTCAACCAGCCATAGTGAACAACCCGGCAACGTACGCATCGGTTGCTGCCAAGCAAACACCGGAAAGAGCACCGGTAACCTTTGTGCCCGAACTAGAGAAAAAAACTGACGCAGCACGGATGGCACACAAAGGCCGTTCACAAATTCAACAAAAACACCGGAAACTAAGCCTCGAAATCCAAAACCAGTAACCACCAGGCATTACCATGTTGTCCTAAACATTGGATGCACTAATGTCCCCGAATCCAAATCCAATATAATTAAGGGTAAGTTGACGGAAGATCGAAATCAGTGGGGTTCCATCTGTACGTCGATCGGAGTCCATGCTAATCCCACGATATTAAAATAATCGCGCGTCACCCGAATGCGTTGCACTACGGCGAACCCCGGTTACTTCGTGTAACACTAAACTCGGCGGACGAGACTGAGGCCTTTCTGCTGTCCGCGAATCGTCTCCGCAACAACTCAAGTGGAGTGCGCATACTACCCGAAATCCCGTGGATAGAAGGTCCAGGGGATCCCGCCAACAAAGAGAGGTACAGAATAAGTCAAGATAAGAAAACAGTGATTGCTCACGGTGTTCCTGAGCTTACTGACCCCTCTTACGATGATGCTCAGATGCATGACTGCGAGCAATGGCACTACATCCGGGAGGTTCTTTCTCTCGAAAATGTGGTGGTCACCTCGTTGACAAGGATCCCCATATCACCAATCTATGAAGGATGCGGTCCCAGGCTCTTAAAACTGGTGTTACAGTCAGAACAAATGGCACAAAACCTATTAGCGAACTGGATTAAATTCAGTTGCAGATTGCCAACGGAAATTCTTCTGAAAGCAGCAAGAACACCAAAACATTTTAATGACAATTCAGTAGAGGCACAACTCTTAATGAAAACGCCAACTGCAGGACCCGACTCGGGGACGGTCTCAAGAGTAGCCATACTATCCGGAGGGACACAGCAGAGCACGAGCAGACACCAGGATTCGGAGCACCCGATACCTGCTTATATATCAAATACTTCTCGAGAGTATGCAACCCATACAAAAAACGATTAGTCGCCGACCCTTTAATGGTCGGCGTAAACTCATTTGCTTCATCCACTCATCCAGTCGCCGGCCACTCACTGGTCGGTGAAACTTCACGTATGAGTTGTACAACTTCTGAAACATTGATTAAATCTGAGAAACTTTCATGTATGTACACCAACTCCCAAGGGCTCCTCAGTAAAATTAACGAACTTCGACTACGTCAGGTTGCAAATTCTTGGGACCTAATTTCCATTACCGAAATTGGTTGCATCAAGAGGTGACTGATGTTGAGGTTGAGATGGCCGGAATGTCACTCATCCGGAACGACCGCCCCAGCAGAGGAGGTGGGGTCCTACTATACGACCGCAGAAATCTACAATGTACAATAGTTGAGGACCTGGAAACACAAGTTACCGACTCACTCTGGTGCCGTCTCCGACTGAGACACAACGATACATATCTCACAGCTATCGTTTACCGCCCCCCAACGTCCACTCTGGAAATGGATCCGGCTTGATCCGTGGCCTAAACAGATTAACACGCACTAGGTACAGCCACACTCTCATCTCCGCGGACTTCAATCTACACAATCCGGAGGTTTCGGCATCGCCTAGTGAACAGTACAAAGCAAACTTGCAGGAACTGATCGCTAATATTCCTTTGTACAATCATGTCACCACGCCCACTAGATTCAGGACAGCATACAAACCGTCCATATTGGACCTCGTGCTCACGATCGAAGAGCTCACAAAAGACAAGTTATTGATGGATAATCCATTAGGTCACAGTGACCACGTAGTAATAACTTTTGACTATGTGTGTTATGCAGAGTATCCATCTGAACACTCGAAACTAACACATACAATCACACGCTACCACGTATTGGAATAACTCGCCGATGCAGCTGCTTGGAAATTCTCCGTCAAAAGTCCCCTTGACAACGTTTAGGCAGAGTTCATTAATAGGCTCAGCGACATCGTCAACAAATCATCAGAGGCCAAAACCCTTCATCCCGTGAAAATGCCTTCAATTATAAGGAGTAGGACTCGCAAATGCCTGGCGATAAGTGATGCAGCATGGAGTGCCCACAAGGTTAACCCCGACTCAGAGACTTGTGGAAATTTCCTGGCCCATCGCAACCATTGCACCGCACTTGTCCGTGAGGAAAAAATAACTTATAAACAGTGCTTAGCCAAAAAGTTCATGGCAAACAACAAACTGCTGTATAAGCATGTCAATAAGCTTCGTAAAGTGAAGCATGGAATACCCTCACTATTCACGACAGGCGGTGGAGTACAAAGCGCCAAAGAAGCAGCTAATGCCCTGCGGCTGCAATACCCCCCAATTTTTAAAATCGCATCGTCTACCAGTCCCATAATATTAAGCTCATTACCGACACTTTTGTTCACAAATGTAATTTTCAACCCATCAATTGTGCCAAGGAAGTTACTCTCAGTGCGTGAGCATAGTTCTCTGGGAGCAGACAACATCCGCCAGAAGGCACTGAAGGCAGTGGCCACCAAGCTAGCTGAACCACTGTCACAGTTCTTTCAAAGGTGCTTTGATGAACAACAAGTCCCCACTATGTGGAAGTGTGGCTTTCTAACCCCTATTTTTAAATGCGGTAGCCGTTCCGATCCTGCAAACTATCGTCCAGTGACTCTCCTCCCTGTGCTCGCGAAGGTGATGGAAGCAGTCGTCGCTGAGGCTTTAATGGACCACCTGGAAAAATGTAACATCTTGGTAGCGGAACTGCATGGCTTCCGTCAACATCGGTCATTACCCTTAGCCTACTGATTGAACGAGGTAGTTGGACGGAAGTGGCCGATGATGGGGTCGGAGTCGACATCATCTATCTGGACTTCTCCAAAGCTTTCGACCGCCTTGATCACCGCATCCTACTTCAAATACTACAAAGTTACGGAATCGGAGATTCTGTACTTGGTTGGATTGGCAACTTCTTTTACCAACGAAAGCTTCAAGTACGTGTTAGGGATCACATTCTAACCCAATTGAGGTGGAATGTGGTGTCCCGCAAGGCTCAGTGCTGGGACCGCGTTTATTCCTGGTGTTTATCAATGACCTGGCAAGAGTCATCTCCTTAAACTTCCTGCATTTCTCCGATGACGTCAAGATATGGCGGGCGATCAGTAACAAGCCAGATCACGATCTGCTCCAACATGATCTAGATTGCATTTACGAATGGTCAAAGAGGAACAAGCTTCAATTGCACATGGCTAAGTGCAAAGTGATGCATCTGCGTCACCAGCTGGTGAGCGCTTACAAGATTGGAGACCACACCTTGGCAAAGGTTTCTCAGGAGCGTAACCTGGGTGTATTGGTACAGGAAGATTTCGGGTGTTCCAAGCAAGCAGAGAAGGCGAGGAGGACCGGAAATCAAGACTTCGGCCTTCTTCGCAGAGCGTTCGATCGGTTTGAACCATCAATCTTTCCCCAAATGCTTAAAGCCTACGTGCGACCTCACGTGGAATATGCTATTCAGGCGTAACAGACACAGGATCTCGTTGCTCTCGAGACTCCTAAATGATGGGCAACCAAGAACATCAGGGGCCTCTTTCCTCTGCCCTATCAACTTAGACTGAAATATCTAAGAATCTACAGCAGTCGATATCGGCCTTTGCGGGGGGATCTCATAATGTTTTACCAGATTCTGAAGGCCCAAAGCACATCTGCCTTCCACCGCTGGAATTGAACCACAACACTAAACTAAGAGATCACCCTTTGAAACTGACAATTCATTATAGCCGGCTTGAATGCCGTAGAAATTTCTTTTCTCCACTCGTGTGTGAGCCTTGGAATGCCCACGCCAATTATGTCGTCTCTGCTCCCAATCTGGTGATATTTAAAAAACGTGTTGACGATGCATTGTCTCACTTACATTTCATTTTATGACTTGTTAGCCAGGGGCTACAAAATGCAATAAAATGGTTTCTTGCCAAACGCCCGACCATTGGATTTATGGATTTATACGTTTAATATGCGAACATCTCCGCTATTTCACATAAGTCTATGGTGAGTCCACCACAACGCTTTTCACTTTATTATGCAATTAGTTTTCGCAATAATTTCCATCCCACGGGACTTGTTAAGCGATGTTTTTTACACGTAATAAACCATTGTCCCTTGTTCACTGGAGTTTCCTGTGTGAAGCAACGCAAACTCATAGTCATTCAACCTGCAGAATCACTAGGTGCCCTCTGAGGGACTTGATTTCCGCACACTCACTGGAATTGGTTGATCGTCGTGCAGATATCCCCACTGATTTAAATAGCCGTGTTTTGCGTCACATTCTCAGCCAACGACTTAAGCAAAGCCTGCGTGTTGAGCGCGAAAGTTGGTGCTCCCAACGTACCTCAGAGATGGAAATGGCAGCCCAATCTGGAAACGTTCGCAAGTTCTTCCAGGTCATTCGGGCTAATAGTCACAAAAGACCTGGTGTCAGCGAGGTCATTTGCGAGTTAGACAGAAAGCGGATAAGTAACTTTCACTGGCATATGAACACCACTGGAACACCTGGCGGAACACCTCCGCACTCAATTAAGATGCCCCGTCCGCCGAAGAGTCTATTTAGGTCTATTGAGGTCCACTGAGGTATGCCTTGAGTTGCGACCCTTGAAGCGGTTCAAGTCTGTTGGCCAAGACTGACGTCATCCAGAGCTTTTAATGTTTCGGGGCGAAGTAATTGTCAATAAACTAACAGCTCTATTATCTAATATATGGTGTAAAGGAAAAATTACATCTGCTCTGGAAGAGTCAATTAACTTCCTGATTTTCCGGAAATTTGCCTGTATCCAATGCGCTGACCCTCAAAAATTAGTATAACGTCCGTTGCCTCTAAGCTGTTAACATCTATCCCACTACGCGGACTAACCCCGAAACGAAAACTGCGTTCGCATGAAGAGCAGGCTGTTTTCCACCCTGGTAGAGGGTGGAAAAATTTTGAAACGCGTCATCTTTACCGACAACCCACTATTGTTGTTTAGCTGGACATACGAGCCGCTTTCGACACCGTCTATCGGCCAGTTTATGGTGCTGCTTACAAGGAATGGAGTACCCCAAAATTATATCGTCATCATTCCAGCATTATATTGCATTGTCTCAGGTAACGTGAGGGCTTATATTAAGCTCTCTTCACCTTTTTCCTTCACTAGCCGTTTACGACTGGGTTGCTCCATGTACCATTTTCTCTTCAATATTTTGATCGATGATGTCCTTTTAAACACTCTCGAAGTCTTTCAGGGTTTTGATGTAGCGCTTCTTCCTGGCAACCGTGTGACCAAGTTAGATTATGCTAGTGATATTACCTTGCTGTTCTAAACACCTTGGCGATTGAAGCACAAAACTATGATATGGTATGACCTTTGCCCCTACGAAATGTAAATTCTTGGTCCTGGATTGGTTATTCACCTGTCTCAGTGCTCATCCTTTAAGGTACCCAGTGTGAACAAGTAGACACATTTGTTTACCTGGTAAGCTGTCTCTGATACTGGTAGCATTGGGAAATAAATTTCCGTTCGCATTGCCAAAGCGCGTTCGGCATTCGCCAACTTGACACATCTGCGGCGATGCCGTGATGATTCACTAGTGGTAAAGAGAAATGTCTAGAAAGCCTGTGTTCGCGCGGTGCTGTTGTATAGGAGTGAGTCCTGGCCGATTCGTGTGAATGACTTGCGTCGGATTTCAGTCACTGACAATGGGTGCCTTCGGAGAAGAGTTGGAGTGTGGTGGATACACCTCTTGCGCACCGACGATGTTAGACGTCCCGCCTTGGTCAACACTTGACTCTCACTTGACAAACTGGTAACGCTGTGCCAAATGAGATGACTGGGGCAAGTTTTACGCATGCATGTGAACAGCTGGCCGGACGCGCTCTATTCGCTCGAACAGGACCAGGCTGAGAGTAATCGCGTTGTGGTCAGCCCATCACATGTTGACAAACGATTAAAGAGCTGCCTTACAGTTTGATTGTCGCAGGTCCCGTGCGTCTTCCGCGCTTAGGCATCAAAAATGAAGAACCCCGCTTGTTGGCAAATCTTTTGGAACTGGAGAAGAACCGGGCATAATTGAAAATGTATATACATGTTTACGTTGAATTGCTTCATTTACATCGCAAACATTGAACTGACAAAAATATGAAACGGCGTGTATAAAACAGTAAAGGTAACGACATGATTCAAACAAGAAAAACATTTGTAATTTTCGTTTATTTAATTTTTTTTCTCTGTACTAATTACTTCCGAATAATGGTTTGCTCTGTTGCTACGCCTAACTTATAGAATGCTGATGATATATATATATATAAATATATATATATAAATATTATAAACAATATCTTGTAGAAAACTGTAGTAACAATATAATGTATCCGTCCCTCTGGAAAATATGTATATTATAAGCAAGCATTTTACATGTAAACTAAAGAGAATTTTAATATTGGAAAGTCAATGTATGCACTGCAGTTGGCACGCTACCAGTTATCATAACGTTGCATTCCCTATTTTAATGCATCAGCTTATGTTGACCTATGGACTTCCAATGAGTTCTTGTTGTCTAAGTACATATGTAAAGTAGATGGAAGCTTGAATATCCACAAACGTAACTGCGTCACCTACGTGGATTACCTTGCGGAAGATTCTCTCAACGCATCGGAGTACGTGTATAGTTATCTCAAGTACAATCTTGACACTAACGAGATAATAGTATAGATCAGATTTTGTCAAACTGTGACAAAGCAGGTTCTTGTTGTTCGACGTCACCTTATTTTGTTGCTCTAGCCGAAACGCTAGGTGCAAATAAAGAATTGTTTGGAATTTTGCAAACTTGCCTGAACCATTTACTGCCACAGTTCCGCATTAAGGCACAAACTATTACTGACCAAAATCTGTGCGATTTTTGATAGGGCGATATCTGCACAATCGGTTGTATATACTCAATCCCTACCTGCAAAGTACAGTATTAAAATCCAGTTATACATGAAGCGAAGTCCGACTAGGCTACTTCCAGCGATGTCTTGTAGAGTCTGGAACAAAACGTGGACTCCAGGTTGCAAGGCGAGACAGACCAACAGAATAAAGTATTGTGTGCAGTCAGTTTTTGTGTTGCGGTCAAGTTTTGCTTATAACGAGCCTCGTGGCACGTTATATCTGGCAAACGCAAGTAGGACATTCTCAGCATGCGTAGACCTTCGCATATCTTGTACGTGCTCAGGCCAATATATCTTAT
>OX104066.1:33725329-33758909 GCA_944474145.2 Dicrocoelium dendriticum | reverse complement strand
GTGGAATGCGAAAGAAATTTCCACTGAGCGGATCCTTGAATAAAACAAGGCGGTAGGCCAAATCAGCTCTTGGATAATTGGCCAGCGCCTCCATAGGTAGAAGGCCTGAAAACAATGCAAATGGATTTTTGCCATCAAAAACAATCAGCATTCTCCAACACAGACAAAGTTGTGATTTTAAATCTGAATATCTGTTTCAGAAAAGAAAGTTGGACCAAATTATTTGTCACAATGCGAAAAACATGTTATCTGGTTCATCGTCGGCGGTTGATAAGAGCCCCAAGATTTCTGTGCTTCATGCAATTTAGTTAGTTTCAAAAAAGTTGAAGACATTTTACCCGTGCAACAATAAAAGAATGCTTCACGCATGCTGGCTTCAGTCGACTGGAATCCGATGCACTTTCTGATAACGCCATCAACTTGAGGACGAGGTCGGCGCTTGCACAATCTCAGTCATCAATGCAGCAATGCTCGTCGTCAGTAAAAACTCTAAGGAATGTACCTCAGATTTGACGATTGTTAAAAACAAGATCGCCAGTAACATTTTAGAGATCCAACTCGAACGACAAGAGGGCAGCAATTTAGGGGTTACATTGTCAGATGCCTCCGTGCGTACAGTCAAGCAAAGCGTGTCGCTTTCAGGAGCAAATCTGCTTGCGTGCGCTATATAGCTACGGACTTTGTAAGGGCTAGGCAAAGATTTCTTGTCTAAATTGGATTTCCTGGATACAAAAGGGAATGGAGCAGTAGCTTAAAATATTATATTACTGACGTTGGATTGTTTTCTCAGCAAAAGTATACAGTTGTACTAGTTTGGATAGCTATCTAAGTAGGATGCGTTTTGTTATATTTTAAAATTAAAGCTCATTGCTATTTCAAAAAATGGTTTTTTCTAGCTTTTAGTTACAACCGTGATTTTAACATCCTTAGCAGTGCAATCGCGTGATATAATGCACAATATTTCACTGGTTTTTTCAATTTTTGAAATTGGATATATTGGTTAATTGCCACCAATCGAGTATATTATCAAAATTAAGATAGCTCTTTTGTGGGGCAAGTTAAAGTGGGTTTAACCGTAATACAAAAACAAAAGGTATTACCATGCAATCACATGGAACAGTAAACAAGACTGATTCCACGTAGATACGCAAGTCCAGTAAGGAAAGCGAATGAAGGAGCAAACCCCGAGTTTGCGTTGAGAAAACACTTTTCATTGCCGGAAACCTAGAGTTATTGATTGGGCGCGTTGTTTAAACAGCATTTGGAAGACATTACTTTAGTATATCGTATTTTCCTGTTAATGTTCTTTGTCATATGTCGATGTTTAAGTTTTGCATGATAAATGTAGGTCATTTTATTTGGTTTGGTTAGACTAAACATTGACCCGAACCCATTTTGACTTCTTTCGCTCGCTGTGCAGATTAATTTTTCTGACTACAAAGTAATTTCGCGTTTACCTAGCATTTTGAGAATTAGGCTGAATTATATTCAATTGCAACTTTACTTACTTTGCTAATTCCAGAAGTCACATCACTAAGGCTTCAATCTTAACACTATATGTAACTGCCAGCAAGATAGATCTCTTCAGTATAAGACCTTGGTGCTCAACTTAACTCGCACAGATTGAATGACCTGCAAATTTTGCGCTCTTAACGTAGGTTGAGTTCACACATACAAAAACCATTTGCTTCACATGGGCTACGATTTTATCTTGTTACTTATTATTGAAACATTATAATACCTGTGTTCATGTTAGCATACTTTTCTGATTCGTCCTATGTAAGATTGTTTCAAGCCGCAATGCACATAAATGAGTTCCTTTTCACGTGTTAGTTATTTCTGAATGATATTGTTGCTTATGCATCTTTGCCAAAACATACATTTTGAGGCAACGTACCACTATCGCTTTTAATTGTTTGCATTATTCCTAAGCAAGTTCCATCTTTGTTTTTGTTCCTCCCTGCGGAAACGATTTAACTAGGCTTCCAAATGATTTTACGATTGCTTTTCGCCCCTGGAACGTTGCATCCTGTATACACGGTCACACTTTTCTCGATCAGTCTAAATGTCACGGTTTTAAACAATGTAATCGTGGACGTTCTATTTGCAACCGAGCAATTTCCGATGAAGCTATAAAGGAACGTCCATCTTGTTGCTAAGGCGGTCAGTAAACATACGGTCCTAAGTCCGTTCTACTGCGGAAGCCCCCCAAACAAGTTGTGGAAACCATTCAGTATGTATTATCCGGGGTAACTTCCCAAAACTTCTAGGTTGGTCGCAGTAATGTTTATTAGGCTGTACAAGCTATCATAGTCATTTCACCATATATCGCATGAACAACGCCCGGTTCAATATGCTTGGGTTCACTCTGTGCTGTTTGCCTTACTCTACGACCCACAAAAATAAATCTAGGCATTAGAAACTATTGGGTCTATGCAAAGACAAGGCTCAAGTTTTGCAAATATTCTGGTATCTCCCTTACATGATTACAGCAATATATTGCCTTGACCTTCGTTTACTTTCCATCGGACGTCATGGTATAGGGTAGAAAAATATTGCATTTTCTGACCCCAGTGGAAAAGTGCTTACTGCGCTACTCAATCGATGGACTTCCATACCACGTTGACGAGCAGAGTCTTACATCCAGTTCACGTTTTCTGGGTTACTTCAGTAGTGCTTATTGCCAAGGCTTACTGTGAGAACATCATCCAATCACCGCATGTCTGCAAAGCTGTCGTGGAACATAAAAATGATGAAGTTGATGCAACTTCATATTAAATTACCTAAGGTAACACGCTGTATTTTCAAGATATTCGGTGCAGTCAACCGCTGCCGCTTCCTCACTAATCCAACTTGGACGTTGTTCGGCATTTGTTCCCACCACTTTGCTGTTTTCATATCGTTCACGTAATAATGCTGTAGCTTTTAGGTGTAAGTGCCTACAGTGCAATCATAAACGGTATCAGCGCAATAACGCCCGTAATATGGGCGGTCCTATAGGAATAAAATTCCGGGCTATTGTTCCGTGCTCAGTGCCATAATTCGCATTGATGCTTGCGGCATACAGAACAGAGTAGGCCACGGTGCTTATGCAAGGTGTGAAACAGTATTCCTTAGTAGGTCACTAGACGTCCGATCTACACGCTTCTGATGCTTAATTTATAGTACAGTTAGATGTAATTGCGCAAAAAATAGTTTAATTGTTCAAAAATCTTTGATCACCTATATGGATGTCGGTGAACTCAGTATTATCCATAATGTGGCCTTCTGGGCGTGACTTGTCGCTCGGGGTATATATTCACACTAAGGTATCTGAATAATTCTTATCACATTTGTTCGTCGAATAATGCGACAACATATGAATAATCTTCCTTTGCTTTTTGCGTCGACACAACAGGTGATGCAAATGTAAACTTCATATATGCCCGCGATCTATTTTCACTGTGCCTCACATGCTTCAGTCAAATATAATTCATCACACGCTGCTCCCTTATAGACTGCAAGTGTTAATCGCTTGGGCTAACATGTGACAAATGGGTTCGCTTTATTAATAGATGCATTGTAGCTATAACTGACCTGTATCGTATTGTTGTTATTCAGTTAATTGGTTTTGGTAATGTTGGAATGCAGAAAAGCTTGAGGCAAAATACCTGACAGAAACTAACCTACGTCGTTGACACCCATTACAGCACCGTCTCCGAACTCATTCAGAAAATTACAATGAAAACTGCGGCGTAGCCTACCTCGTCCGCTATTACGACATTCTCTCCGGCCTTGTACAAGGAACCGACTGGTCCTTATTAGTTGAGCAGCTGCCTAATGTAACCTAGATGGCGTTTGTCACCAAATTCACCGGGCTAGTTGCAAATGCGTCGGAAAGCACAGTTGTTCCTCCCATACAAATGAAGTCCTACCTGAGGAGCCGGACCCGAATGCTTGACTTCAAGGGATTCAGCCTGACGAGCGTATAAAGGCTGTACTAATAATCAGGCCTGGGATATTTATGCAAATCAACGAAACCACTGAGTCAAGTTAAGCAGTCAGGACAAACTCCAGCCCCAACAGAAATTATCAATGAGATTCAGCACTAAACCTCAAATTATATAAAAGCAAATGAAAGGCTCCGCACAGTGCAGCGTTTGATCCCAGTTCCAAGTTCAATAGATGGTCCAGCATTAATTACACTAAAGGCGGCAAACGCGCTTTGCTGACATTTTATGTATATTTCCAAGGGGGAATCATCACTGCACACGGTTTTGACACAGCTCCTAGGGCATCCAGGTTTAAACCACGTATTTTTTAACCAAAGCAAATTTGAGGAAAAGATTAGTAGCCTTTCGCTTGTGCAGGTATTCTAGTTTGGACACATCAGACCGAAGGCATTGAAGACAGGCAGCATAAATATTTCCAAACCATTAGCTCGGCTCTTTCAAATGTCTTGATGAAATACAGACTCCTAAATGTAGAAACACAAAATATTCGCTCACATCGACAAGAGTGGAAGGCTTACGGAGCCCTCGAGCCACAGTCCAACCGCCCTCCTCCCCGGCGGTGTCCAATGTACTAAAATGTATTATCGTAGATTTCCTAATAGAATACCTTGGTAGCAACAGTAAAATTTCAAAGCAGCACGGAGTCCCCCAAAATCGGCATTGTACGAAAATTTGCTGCTAGACCGACTAAGCTGGACGGAGTCAGTTGATTCTAGAGTAGGAGTCGACGTTGTTTACTTGGACTCCTCTGAAACGTTCGATCTTCTGGATCACCACATTCGCCTTTGAAAGCTTCAGAGCTATGGAATGGGTGAAGCTGTACTGAGTTGGATAAGTAACTTCGACATTAAACGTTACTTGACTATGAGAGCACACAGACACAATTCCGACCCAAGTGAAGTCCACTGGGGTGTGCCCCGAAGATCGGCACTAAGACCACATTTATAGCATTCATCAACGAGCTATCTAGTGTAATCCAACCTAAATTTGCAAAGAGTGCCAAAATCATGCATTTTATCAAGACAGCAGGAGATCACATGGTACTACAGAGCCATCTCGACAGGGCCTATATGTCGACTTCCGAAAACCGCTTTTACTCCACCGCGTCGAAATACCAAGTTGTGGGCATACGCCATCAGCTATTCACGAATATGGACCTGGAGATCAGCATCATTACCATGCTTCCCAGGAAATCGACTTCGGGATGATCGTGCAGGACGATATGGGCTGCTCGAGACAGGCTAAGAAGGCATCGGAAGAGCCAGTTAAAAACTTAGACTCTTACAGAGGGCTTTTGGAAATTTCGATCCATCAATATTTTTACAATTGTTGCACGTCTACGTGAGGCGCCAAGTGGCGTACGCCGTGTAATCTTGACGCCCTTGGCGCAAGCTCGATGTTGCTGCGTTTGAACTCCCCAACATAGCGACAGCCAACCCATTAGGGGTTGTTTCACATCTTCTACGAACGTAAACTGCGGGCCTTGAGATTGTACGTTGGTGGATGCAGGCGTCAGCGAGGAGACCTCATCAATGTGTAGGTAATAATAGAGAACGCTAATCAAGCCTGCCAAGACTTGCTGCAATTGAGAAAAAGTACCAAAATTGGAGGCCACCAGATCAAGGTTGTCACACACTGCAGTCGAGTTGATTGTCGACAAATTATTTTGTCGCTTCGGATGCCCTGAACATTGAACGCCCTTCCAACTTACATCATCTTTTTCTCTACGTTAACATTTTTCAAAAGCGCCTTGATGACATGATTTCCATCATGCATTACTTGTTATATCCATTGCACTCGGAAGACCGAATAACGCAAAGCAAACGAATATGTGATCAGTTTCTCTCTCCGCAAAGAGGCAGTTAGGTAGATTACATCAGTTACCATGTGCGTAGCTTGCGTGTGCCCTAAATGAATTCATGTATCACAACGGCCCAATAAAGAAACACACTAGTAAGCCTTTTCATCCTCATTTTTTATCTTCTCTCATGCATTACATGAGCTATGACTGCTCCCCATAATAACTAGCGTGCGCACATTCAATTCCGACTTATATCATCGTTACGCAGCAGTACATCTAAATCGGTAGAGGCTTAAACTGGCAAAGTACTTTTCCATTGCTTTGTTTATTGCTAATTTTCAATCCAACATTTATACTCCTTGTCAAGATCCTGCTCTTTATCCGTGATATAATATTGTTAATTGTAGCAAGTTCAATGAGAATAGTACCGTACTTGTGCTTGCACTGCTCCCGTGACGTAAACGAAATAAGACCGAAGACATTAAAGGTAGGCACCATACACATCGTCGAAACGTTAGCTGGGTTCTTTCAAATATTATTTACCGAAATGCAGTTTCTATGTGCAAACATTGAATCGCCACCCCTAAGTATAAAGGCGGGAATCGAGTGGAACCCCTTAAACTAGTAGTAGTAGTAGTAGTATAGACAGCAGTCTATCTAATAGACATATAGCTAAACACAACCATAGAAATCACTTAATGATGACAGGTTGAACGACGTATCAACATCGTGGCATATTAACTGAGGGTGACTAAGACTTCAGATGTTGTGCCGTAACATTAAAAGCAAGGGAGCACATTTTGTTATTTCGCACAATCCATCTTTTAGCATTTTTTATCCTTTTCAATCGTTCAGCACTAAGTCTACAAACTAATCAGTTATATACATAGATCCTCCACTGGGTTCGATTACGAGCCATATCCTGATCGTTTCCAGACATCTGCACTATTCGTCCATTGGTCCCCAACTAGGCAGACGTGTGGATTCATTGGTGGAAAGACTTGAAGTCCACGATTTCCTTTGCTATTGCCAAGTGGATGTTGGACCACCACGCGGTCTCTTCCACTTGAGTCCTGCACAATCAAGCATAGCATGATAGGGTAAACCCTCAGCTGACCTACGCAGGACATGACCGAACCATCTTGACAGGCACAGCAAAAACAGATAGCTGAAGGGAATACTCGCATTATCTAAGACACGATATCTGACTTCACTGTTTCGAACGTGTTGCTTACACCACACACGTGCAATCCTCCTCAAGCATAATTGTCGAAGGTAAAGAAACGGAGCATAAAATCTACGCGAACTGACCATGACTCGCTTCCATGTAGCAACATCGCCAGAACGGTGTAACTGTAAACACGACCCTTTACCCATAAAGAAATATCCCGTCGACGCCACAACAACTTCAGCTTGACAAACGCCGACAAGGCTTTGTCGATGCGAAGAAGAAGTTCCATTCAAATGTTCCCACCAGCAGGCACAGCTGCAAATTAGACAAAGCCATACAATTGTTCAAATAGTGTACCTTCCATATTGAGCACTGAAACTCTTGAGTGCCAATCCTGAAGCAGCACTATATTTTGACGGGGCAAAACACGTTCCTCTTAGTGCAGCAAGATCGCGACAGGGCCTAGAAGCGGTCACCTGAACACTGGTTCCAGGTCACACTGGTGAAATACAATGTGTCGACCATACGCAATCAGGTTACCTAGGAATATCAAGTTGAGGACCAGCCATCATAACCTCCTTCCCAGGAAAAGACCTCAGAGTAATTGTGCAATATAAACAGGGCTAGTCGAGATAGTCCTATTAGGCATTGATAATGGCCACAAAAATTAATTGGCGTACTTTGGAGGACTTTTGAAAAGTTTGATCTATCTATGTTTCCTCAGATGCCGAACGCATTTGGGAGGCTTTCAGTAGAATATGCCATCGTTAGCTGATTGGTTCACCTCCCCTACCAACGCAAAGTGCAATCTCTAGAATAATACGTTGGTGAATATCGGCTTCAGCTAAGAGACCTCCCAATGGTGTATCTAATACTGAGGAACACAAAGCACGCCTGCAGCGATATGTTACAACTCAGCCAAAATACTAACTTGATAGGCCACCAGATCAAACTAGTCACACGCTACAGTCGATTTGAATATTGGCAATATTCGGACCAGCAAATCAGATGACGTAGACTGTGAAAGAACACAGTGTCTTCATGCAAGCGCCTCAGCGGCAAATCGTGCACAAATCAAAAATATATAAAAACGTTCCGCCATATGTGATCGATGATTGTTGCGAGAGTTGAGTCTGAGGAGGAATTACTGAATCATTTCATAGTCTAGATATTTTACGAGTTTGCTGTTTGGAAATATAAAGCTCAATTATTTTTTTCATTTTTCTCAAACGAAAACTCCTGGAGTCTGATGTGAAAAGACTGCACCTCTACAGCCAACTAGCAATAGTGAAAAACCCGGCCACGTACGCTTCGGTTGCTGCCAAGCAAACACAGGAAAGAACACGGATAACCTTTAAGCCTGGACTACAGAAAACAAAAGTGTCGCAGCCCGGATGTCATACAACAGCAATGTTCACAAATTCACCAAAAACACCGGATACTAGGCCTCCAAATCCAAAACCAGTAGCCACCTGGCGCAACCATGATGACCTAAACCTTGTATGCACAAATGTCCCCGAATCCAAATACAATACAATAAAGAGTAAATTGACGGATGATCGAAATCAGTGGGGTTCCATCTGTACGTCGATCGGTGTCCATGTTAATCCCACGATATTAAAAAGAATCTCGTGTCACCCAAACGAGTTGCGCTACGGCGAACCCCGATTACTTCGGGTAACATTAAACTCGGCGGACGAGACTGAGGCCGTTCTGCTGTCTACGAATCGTCTCCGCAACGACTCAAGTGGAGTGCGCATAGTGCCTGAAATCCCGTGGAAAAAACGTTTAGTGGATCCCGCTAACAAAGAGAGGTACAGAAAAAGCCAAGATAATAAAGCAGTGATTGCTCACGGTGTTCCTGAGCTTAACGATTCCTCTTCCAACGATGCTCAGATGCACGAACGCGAGCAATGTTACTACATCCGGGAGGCTCTTTCTATCGAAAATGTCATGGTTGACAAAGATTCCTATATCACCCAACTATAAGGGGTACTGTCCCAGGCTGTTAAAACGTTTGCTACAGTCAAATCTAACGGCAGAAAACCTACTAAAGAACTGGACTAAATTCCGTTACAGATTGCCAGCAGAAATTTATATGAAAGCGGCGCGAACACCAGAAACTTCTAACGACAATTTACTGAAGGCACAAATCGATGAAAACGCCAACTACAGCACTCGACTCGGGGACGGTTTCAACAATAGTCATAATATCCGGGGGGACACAGCAGAGCACGAGCAAACACCGGGATCCGATTCATCTGATACCTGCTTATATATCAAATACTTCTCGAGAGTATGCAACCCATCCAAAAACGATTAGTCGCCGACCCTTTATTGGTCGGCGTAAACTTACTTGCTTCATCCATCCAATCGAACACAATTTTGGTCTCCGAGAAGCTTTCATGCATTATAAAAAGGCCTAAGGTCTACTCAGCAAATTAGCTGAATTAAGACTCCGACAAGCGTCAGCAGTTTGGAACCTCATCGTTGTCACCTAAACATGGTTGCGCTGCGAGATGACGGATGCTGAAATCGCGCTAACGGGCATGTCTGTTGTCCTGAAGGATCGAAACAACAAAGGTGGTGGGGTAGCCATTCATTTTCGTTATAACATGCAATGCGAACCCATAAACGATTCGGAAACCGACGTACCTGACGCCATTTGGTATAATTTCCGGCTGAGGGGAAGGTTCTTGGCCTATTGGTTGTTGTTTACCGCCCACCATCATCTACTCCTCAAACGGACTGCAATTTGATGACTGCGTTGAGGCAAGTGATAGGCAGGAAGTACATTCACATTCTAGTCACCGTCGACATCAACTTACATTCAGTAGAATCCCAGGTCACACCACGAGGGCAATTCAAAGCAGATTTGCAGGATCTGGTTTCAGAATTTCCGCTTTATGGCCACGTCACTACGCCCACCAGGTTCAGGGGAACTGACAGGCCATCCATACTGGACCGAATATTCACCAATGAGAAACTGATGGTGGAGAGAGTGATAACCGATACACTTTTGAGCCGCAGTGATCATGCGACGCAAGTGTTTCATTACACGTACTACGCGGATTATCCTAAACAGCATTCCGAGAAATATCATGTCGTAACCAACTATAAGGACCAGTCCGATCTCATTGATGCGGCCGGCTGGTCGTTCTTAGCCGAATTAACCCCTGAGATGACCTGCGGGAAATTCGTCAACAAATTTACCAAGCTCGTAGCAAGGACATCTGAGACCAAACTCTCTCGGTCTAAATGAATGAAGTCTTTCGTAAGGAGCAGAACACGTAGATGCATGGCGTTAAGGGACTTGGCATGACACACCTACATATGCTCCCCGAACGAAGATACCTGGGATGTCTACACAATACAAAAAAGCACTGTGTCAAACTCGTCCGGGAGCATAAACTGAAGAACCAACAATGTCTAGTGGAAATGTTTTGCTCTAATTCCATACTGCTATACAGACACCGTGTTAAGCGCGGTATTCCTGCTCTGCACCCAGCATGCGGGTTAGCCCAAACCGCACAAGAGGCAGCCAACGTCCTTGGACAACAATTTGTCTGTAACTTCCAAAGCGTTCAATCATCATACATCCTACGTAAGCAGATAACGCCGCCAACAATGCTTAATCACAATACGTGCACCTCAGCAGCTGTACTGAAGAGGCTGATGGCTCTATGCGAGTTCATCTCCCCTGGTGCGGACGGCATATTCCCGAAGGTGTTGAAAGTGATGCCATGAATTTTGAAGGACCACTAGTAACTTTCTTTCAATGATGTCTGAACGGGATGCACGTTTCGATGATGTGGAATCACGGAATCATCAAGCTAAACTACAAAAGTGGCAGTCGTGTCTAACCAGCAAATTATCGCCCGATAACACTACTTCCTGTGATCTCCAAGATTATGGATTTCACTGAAGCTAAGTCTTTGATGGGGTACCTGGAGTATAAGAAAATTCTCGTTCCGGAGCAGCACGGATTTCGCCAAAATCGCTCCTGTATCACTAAGCTCTTGAGTGCTCGTGCAAGCTGGGCAGAATCTGTGGAGGCGGGTGTAGGATTCGACGCGGCCAAATAGGATTTCTCAGAGGCATCCGACCGTATGGACCATCGCATTCTCCTCCACAAACTGCAGAAATATGGAATCGGTGATCCTGTTCTGGGCTGGATAGGAGACTTGCTCCTGTAACGTCACCTGAATGTGAGGGTTAGAAGCAAACTGGCGGAATCCATCGAAGTTCAGTGCGGCGTTCCTCAAGGCTCGGTAATTGGATCCCGCCTGTTCCTGGTCTTCACAAAGGATCTCGCGAGCGTGCTATCTTTTAACTGTTTGGTATTTGCTGATGATCTAAATGTATGGCTTACTATAGCAGAGGATCATACACTGTTAAAGGGGACCTGGACAAAGCGTACACGTGGTCCATCGAGAACATGCTGCATTTCAACGTCACAAAATGCAAAGTTGTTAGCATACGGCACAAGAGTATGCACAAGTACCGTCTAGGACCACAAATTCTACAGCGGCCTTCTCACGAGTGCGATCTCGGCGTGATAGTTCAATATGACCTCGGTTGTTTGAGGCAGACTGAAAAGGCAGTTAAGAAAACAAACCAGTACCTCAGCCTTCTTTGCAGATGTTTGACCCTTCAGTCTTTCCAAAAATGCTTAGTGAGTACGTGAGGCCGCACGCGGAATACGCTATTCAAGCACGACAACCCTGGCTCAAGCACCATCTCACCGCGCTCCATACTGTATAACGAAGGGCACCGAAGACCGTCAGAGGTCTGATTAGCATCCTCTACCCTTGTCAGGCTGAAATCTCTCAAAATATACAGTGGAAGTTATTGGCGGCTAAGAAGCGATCTCATTATGGTGTACCAGATCCTGGGAAACCTCAATCACCCATGCCATTCCCTTCTAATACTCAGTCAAAACACCCAGCTAAGAGGTCACCAGTTTAAGTTGGTCACGCAGTACAGCCGCCTGGAATGTCGGCGAAACTATTTCTTCCGTCGAGTGTCACAGCCTTGGAACGCCCTCCCGGAACATGCAACTAATGCACCCAGCCTATCCCTTTTCAGAAAAACGCCTTGACGAGACTCTGTCACATTTACACTACATGCTATAGCCCATGACCACCAGATGCTGGCACTAATGCACAAAAGACAGTGGATACTGCCATAACCCTACTCGAGAATGAGTCACACCATACCTCTTGCAAAAATTTGATAAACGCTGCTATTATAGAAACTGGATTTCTGGATCCTGTCGACCCAAGATAGTTGCAAACGAGTAAGCGTTGTCCTTGCTATTTTTCAAATGTTTCTCTCCTATTATGCGATCAATAACCACTCCCTTTATTGCTATTTGTGCGTACATTTTCATTTCAAACTCCCTTTATACGGTGGTGCAGGTAAATCTGTGACCGCCTGAAACTGAGGACTCCATTATCCCTTGATCTACCTTTTTCACTCTAAACACCCTACGGACATAATAAAATAAATTAATGAATAAATTTGTATATTTATCGGCAGACGGTACACGGCCCCATAAGTGGGAGCGATCGTTATATAGTGAATACGTTGCATAATATTAAAAAAAGTTTGTTAATAGATTTTCGGATCATGAATATTTTTCTTGGGTGCTAGACCCGTGCATGGCTTATGTAGAATTTACGGATGTTTGCATCATCAGGAGTAGACAATAAAGGAAGGGACTACTAGGTTGCAAAGACATGAGATTTGGTATGGTATATAATGACATGTAGTGGGTAAGCTAGCTGGAAGCGAATATCTTCTCATATGTTTTTTATACCAGCTTCTGTCAATGATTCTAGAGTTTGCTGTGAGTCAAATATATTCAAAGCATTTGATATAGTGAGGAAGGTCTGAAGGAGATTTCGAAACGTGACATGGCTTGTAAACATGCGTATCTGTAGGGGTAGTTTGTTACACAGACCAGCGTATCTCACTAAGAAGAAATTCGGCCGAGTTTTATGACTTGAAAAGTTTGTACGGAACAATAGCCGCCATTACGTGTGGGGTAGACTGCAGTCTTCCGTAGTTCAAGTGCGTTGCTATCTGCGTAAATTCGTCTGTTTATAATATTGTAGAAGAGAACGAGGTTGTTCTTTAATCGTCTCAGCCAAAGTGGATCTAGTTGGAGTTTTCGACAGCGATCATAATAAGTCAGGTTTGAGCAGCGCCCCATGCCCAGCTTGGTAAATGATCGTTGGAAATTTTGAAAAGCCGTTCTGTCTTTATTTCTCAATTGGCTGTGAAAGATAGTACAATATTCCAGAGTCGTTCGTACTTGTGTCTTGAATGACTCACGTCATGCTTCAGGTAGAGCAAAAGTTCCGGTGATTTATCCACATAACTGCCTTGCTTTCGCAACCTGATAAAGAACATGTTCCGAAAAATTGAAAGAGTCGAAGTATCTAATTCCTAACTCCCGAACTGAATCAGATGTTGGGATCAAGTTTCCAGCAAGTATGCTGGAGCCTTCTGGGATGCGGCATCTTTACCCAAGTACTTGGGATTTCACTGCGGAGAACTTCGTTATTAAACGCTCACTAGCCATATTTAGTGCAGATAGGTCTTCATAGATGTTCCCCAAACATACATGTAGTTGGTCTGGATGAAATGAGTAACCTAGTTTGACATCTTCTGCAAACAGAAATGGATGTCCTTGTTTGATCTGGTCACATATATTGTTTACGTAGATCAAGAAAAGTAGTGGTCCGAGCAAACTTCCCTGGAAGACACCGCTCGTTATTGGTTTCGGTGCAGAATGTTGCTGACCTATTTTAACTACCTGAGTTCGACCGTTTAGGTATGAGTCGAACCAGTTAAACAGCGGATTTCCAATTCCATACGACTCTAGAGCAGAGAGCTGTGGCTTGTGCGGCACGCGATCGAACGCCTTTTGCATGTCCAACAGAATTACAATAATTGCCATTTCTCTGTCAATCATAGTCGTGACCTGCTCGATAAATTGTAGCTGGCAAGTAACGCAGGAGCGTTTTGGGAGAAAGCCAAGCAGTGAGGGAATGATTAGATCCTGTCTTGTAAGATTTTGGACAATGTTCTTCTTGACTATTCGCTCTAGGGTTTTGGAAGCAGCAGAGGTGTGATTTATTGGGCTGCAGCTTGACACTTGATTTCTCGGACCACCCGTGTGCTTAGGTATTATGATGGATTGCTTACATTGAGTCGGAAAGCAGCCGGTTGCGAGTGAGAGTGTGAAGATGTTTAATAACAATAGAGCGAGATTTTTTCCTCCGAGTTTTATAACAGTTGAGAAGATGCCATCTAGGCCGGGATGAGTTGACGGTTTTATAGCTGCGATGGCACTTTGCACCTCACTTAACTTCATATGGATATTGCGGTATAGTTATGTCGTTCTTTTTGGAAGTAGAGGATGAAGTGGCTGAAAGCTGGGGACAAAAGAGGAGGCAAAACTAGAGTTCATGGCCTCGCATATACAGGAGATGTCGCGCGTTATTGAACCATCGTCTAGAGCCAACGTTTCAATTTCCTGAAATGGTTTAGAGTTCCTTTTTGAGTAGTTGCATCAATGGACGTACTTTCTCAGGATTTCTGAGTACCCGGCTTTCTTCTTTGATTTTGAGCGTTTGGGTTAGACGTTGCAAATGTGGTAAATTCTCGTGTATTTGTAACAGTGTTGCGAAGCTGTTGTTCCTGCCATATAGCGATTTGAGTTTCTTTAGTTTGATTTTGGCTTTGTAGAGAAGCTTGACTTCACCCATATGTTCATGGGTATTTCTCCATACAGTAGGTGCCAGGAGATGCACAACAAGAGCAATATTGTTCATAAACTCATTTGTGGCCACAGTAGGGTTGTGAGTTAGGAATGACTTATTCCAATTCATGGTACTGATCAGTTCGTTAAATGAATTCCAGTCCACATGATGTAGGTTACGAATGTATTTTAGCATTTTACTTGGTTGTTTAGTTGAATCTATAGTCATAACACAAAGCACCGTGATCACAGCCAGGTAGTGGATTATCAATGAATGTATAAGCGTAAGCGATTCCCATCGTGAATGCAAGATCTAAGGTAGTGGTACTTCTGCTTGGCTCTCTAACATGCTGATTTCAGCCATTGAGGTGAATACATGAGGTGATTTCCTCAATCTCCGCAGTGTTTCTGATTTTAGGCAGCATCCACTTAACATATGATAGGTTGAAATCTCCACAGGTCATTTTGGATTTGTATGTGGTGCTAGAAGCAATATTGATCATATCGATTAGCTTTTGGGTTGCACATTGAATAGTTCGGGGCGGCCGATTTTCAAGCGCCTGCTATTTTCCCCATTATAAATCCTTGTTCATTATCACTGTGAGTTTATCCCAAAGAAAACGTCTGACTATAGCCACCTTCGGAAATGTCGCAGCATAAACTTCTTTTGTGTGGAATCTGCAAACTGCCTTCTAGCTGCCGCAGATCTGAAGATAAGGCGTGATATAATTACAGCTGTATAGCACACAGTCATACAAGTTCACCTGGATAATACCCAAACCTGATCTATCAGAAACATGCCGCAGTTCAAAGCCACATATCGCAACATTAGGAATAGTAAGTACTACGAATACAGAGCGAGAAATAAAGATCTGTGTTGCTTCATCGTAGGTGGATCGGACACTTGCGCGGATTCAAGTCGCTGATTTCTGCGCAGTGACAGCATATTACAGCTGCACTACATCTTATCCGGAGGCGATGCAGTCCCTATACATGTAGTCACCAAAGTGAGCATCAAGTAATCTCTTAAATTCAGACACTGATTTCGAAGCGACTAGCGTCTCCGGCACCTTGTTCTACTATTTTTCTACTAGTCACTCGAATCATAGAAGGTAAGCTATGCGCTTCCAATCCGGTACCAGTAGCGTGCACCGTGTCCGACTGTGCTGATTGGTGAGCAAAATTGTAGCAGCGGCTACAACATATGGAGTTGGCTTACGTGTAATATCCGGTACGTCACAATGAGATCGACGCGAAGTCAAACGATATGGCAGTGTATAAATCCATAGTCTCCTACATCAGTCCTCTTATGACATACCCCGTAAACTAATGATTAGCCGGGTAGCTACATGCTAGAACCGGTCCAGTCTCTGCACCTTAAACATCATGATCAGGCAATTGGCAGGAGAGACGTAATCAAGCACCGGCTTTATGTAAGAGAACAGATGTGTGGCAATCTCTTTAAACAAGGTGCAGAAGTTGCGTCTACTTTCCTAGAGAAAGCGTTGTCCGGTTGAGTACAGTCTGTTAGTGTTATCGACAGACTTCAGATCACAGCGTGAGATTACGCCTAGGTCCTTTACGAAGCCTGTGTGATGCAGTGGGTGGCCGGGCAAATTGTGTGCACGCCCATTACTGCCCCTCGACAAGCTCATACAGGAGGACTTGGCTAGGTTGACCGGTAAGTCAACTTCTGCAAAACACCATGATAGACGATGGAGGTCATGTTGAAGGACGTCACGGACGTCGGGAGAATTAATACTCCACCAGTTCTCCAGGCCGTCCGCAAATAATGCCCAGAGTGACCGAAGAAGCGGAGGTATTTCGTTTGTATGGAGCTGGAATAAAATTAGCCCCAGCATTGTGACTCGCGGTACAACGATAGTGGAGGCGTACCAGTTCGCTAGGTCGTCATCAACGTTTACCCGCCATCTTCTTGCAATAAGGAAGCCGCTGATACACAGTTGTATTGCATCAACAAAACCATGCGTCCTCAACTTTCGGATCAGGACCTTATTGTTCACTTTATCAATGTAGATAACATCCACTGATTTTCCCCGATTCAACACTTGCAGCTAATCTTGTCGCGTCAATAGCAGTTTGGTGATACACCAGCTACCCTTCGTGAAGCCTTGCTGTACCGGCGTTAAAAGATCTTTCTAATCTAACAGCTGGAAAAAACGGTTATTCACAACCATCACGAGCATCTTCTCCACAACATAGGTGAGGCAAATCTGTCGGTCATTGGCTAAAGTGCGTGAGGCACTGCATTTCGGAATCGGCTTCCATACCGAGAATTTCCAGTCACACTTCAATACACCCTGAACAGCGATCTGTTGATCAGATTCGTGACTGCAGACGTGTTGACGACTGGTAAGGACTTCAAACTTAGAGTGTGACGTCCATCGGGTTCGGCTAGTTTCGTGCCGTCAAGACTTGCGTGTTGACTACGGATATATTCTGTACCGCCATAAAAGCCCTCGAGTTCAGTAGGGGTGGCACACGTAGAGCTGGGCATAAGCGCATGCCCACTGGTAAATACGGAAGGGAAATGTTCCGTCATTGTTTACACGCTTTCAGTGCTGGAGGACAGAGTCTGTCCGTCAGTGCCCTCTAACACAGCTATGTCACTTGTGGGCCACGGGCACCGTTTTACGTAAGCAAAAATCTTCTTGGGTGCCGTCTTCGCTGAGGTTGATAGCTAATCTTTGCACCGCCGACGCTTTGACGTGTTTGCGCTGTTGCATCTATTCCACTACCTTATGTAAGCCTCATAATCTTCAGCAGAGCCTGACGCGGGGAATGTATCTTACAATACACGTCGCCGTTGAACCAATTGACAATACTCTCTGTTGAACCAATGTGGCTTCATTGGTCCAGCTTGTACATACTTGAGAAGTACGAAACATGCGTACAACGATAGTACACCTTCTTTTATAACAGGCCGACAGCCCTCAAAAGATGAATGTTTCGGCGGCGATCAGTCTACATCAGTGGCGGCTAGAAAAGTGCGACGATTGTGACTTTCGTACCCCAGCGGGAAAACTCAGTGGGTTAGAAGTCCATCACCCCTACCACTCTTCCACCTCGTCTTGAGCATACACTATCAGAATACTCACAAATGTCAGATACGAGCACAAATTCTAAAGCGGGCTTCTCACGTGTGTCATGTCGGCGCGCTCCTTCAAGATGATATTGTTTGTGGCCACCTTATAAAATATCATAAAGGAGACAAGCACTTCGGCCTTCTCTTTACAGATTTCGGGAAATTAGACGCCTCAGCCATTTTGAAAATGTGTGCCGCGTACTTGAGGCCGCCCGCGGAATATGCAATCCAAGCGTTGCAACCATGGCAGAAGCACTTTGCTCGATACTGTAGGGAGATGAAGTAGAGCAGCGGTTTGTCCTACCTACTCTATATAGGTTTAAAAATGGCAAAACTTGCAGCGTAATATATTGGGGTATATTGTGATATTTTATAGTGGTGCACCAGATCCTAAAATATCTAACACACCTGCCACACTAATTTTAATCTTAGTAAAAAGACATCATGCACTGCAACCGACTGGATAGCCGACGAAACTTTTTCTCCTTACGTTTCACAGCGCGGAACTTCCTACCGGCGTATGCAATCAATGCCCTAGCATATCCCTATACAAAATACACTTTGACAATACCGTTACACATTTACCCCACGTGATATAGTCTAAGCCCATTAGACGAGGTCATTAG
This sequence comes from Dicrocoelium dendriticum, assembly GCA_944474145.2. Lineage (NCBI taxonomy): Eukaryota > Metazoa > Platyhelminthes > Trematoda > Plagiorchiida > Dicrocoeliidae > Dicrocoelium > Dicrocoelium dendriticum. The sequence goes on along the minus strand of OX104066.1, from coordinate 33,740,442 downwards.
TGCAGTACAAACAGTGGACGGTGGTATGACCCTCCTAAATTACAGGCAGGAATACTCGCACATAAGCAACCCACACACTCGTAGTATTGACGAGATCTTCCACGGACACTTCTACTATTTTGTAATATTTCGCTTTAACCTTCCAAGCGAACTTGTCAAACATTCGGTTTCATAGCCTCCATAATCCACCGCTCAATTCGAGTGTGTCCACTGATGATGTAGTGAACTGACAGCTGTTTTCAGTTAATCCTTTTAATCTTACCAAGTCAGCGAACTATATACAACCCTACTATTTCCCATGCATCACTTATCTAGTTACCAGCTGCTGATGAAGCCGTGTCTGGTGCCGCGTGACGGCCAGCTAAGGCGGAAAGGACTGTTTAGCCACCTACATTTCATTTCAAACAATTGCTCACAAGCATCATTATTTTAGCAGATAGTGGAACATGATATACAATATTGATTATAATCCCAACTCCGATAGTTTAGGAGACACGTGCCCATCCAATTACCAGAATAATTTTGAGCATGCAATGGTGTTTTGGCAATAGACCACTTCGTTGATTGAGGTATGGAATCTAGTTACAAGTTTAAAACTAAACGTTAAGCTCAATGTGCTCTTGAATGCATCAGACAAATGATTAACAAAGTTTTGTTTACTGTCTGATAGCCATTATATATAGTACATAAATTCTTTTGATGGATTACTGAAATATTATGTCATAGTGGTACATCAATATTCAAGATTGCTGATTAGTCAAACTTATAATTTCTTTTCTTGGGGATTCTTCGTATCCCTATTTGGATATTTCCTTATAAGTTAAGCCTTATTTACAATAAAGTGCAGATGTAGATCGCGTAACATGGCCTGTTACCAATCATCTGAGGAAATAAGGGGAATCTTGGATTTCAGCAAACGTAAGCTAATCAGGCTAAGCAAAAGTAAATTATTATTTTTATGGAAGAACAAAGCAGCGTGTATAAACGTTGGAGCTAAAAGTCGGAAAAGTTTCAATAGACGGATTTGTCGAAATTAGGCAAGCGATCCTTTGTTTGCTGAATTATAAAAGGGAAGACACCAACTTGGCAAGGCCTGTGAAAAAAGTACAATGTGGCAAGAAAGCGGCAAAAAGCAGAACATTGAACAAGAAAGAAGTAACAGGAACAAACTGAAAAGTGCCACCTGTATAAGTGAAATTGACTGTTAGTGATGATGCTGGGAACAGTGCTTTAAGCGTAACTGCCTGTATGCATTTGCCGTTTGTGCTAATAAAATGAACTTGTAACTTGTAGCAATTGCACTACGATTCGCAGTGAGTAGTGAAGATGCATGCGAATCAAGACATACTATTAATGTGGCCGGATGCAAGCGATGTGCTATAGCATCTTAGATGGGTCAGATACATGTATACATTTCATGCCAACTATCCCGACAGCTGTCTGGTATTAGTCAGATATCCACTCAAGCATAAGCACACGTGCGTCATGTTCCGTAGTGAATATATTTAGGTCAACCTACCCACTCTTTTCCGTCAATACTGCAAAGGCGTGATCAACGAGTGGCATTTTTGGATGCATAGGAAAAACGCAAGCGGCATCAATTAACATAATGAATAATGGGTCAATAATTTTGGTAGCGACAGGACTGTCCTTCGTGATCAAGGACTAATCAGTAAAACAAACTTTCATTTACCTTTATTCCGAATTACGGAACATGCTTCAAGAGATTTACGGAAAATCCGGTTAGATAAAACTTCGGTCAACGCTATCTACATTCGTACGTTGAGAGCAAATTTGACAAGCGATACTCCTTATGAAATTGGAGCGCGATGCATATGATTTAAATGTCCGATTTCTGTTTTTCTCTGGAATCGGTTGATTGCTCCATTGTTAGCATAAGCATAAAGTTTCCTTTTGAAATAACGCCACAGCTAGTTTTACCAAAGCCATGAATAGTATTAGATGTTTTATTTATTTGTTTACATATGTTCTACACTGTTAATTTTACTATATTTTCCATTGTGGGCACACGTCAGGTATACGTTGAGGATTTCCGTACCACGCGAAATCCAAATCGATTTCAATTTATATTCTTTTCGACGGGCTTTACAAGGTAAAATACCATCTGAAATAATTTCAGGAGCTGCACTGTTTGTAAAATAATCCCAACGCACTGCCGTGAACAAAAATATATTCATTTAAAAACCATGGAAAGAAAGCGAAATACTATGGAAGCATCTACAAAAGAAAAGGGACAAGCGCTACAAAGCTTTTCAGTTTAACTCAATAATCGTATTTACATGTATTCTATTCATTTTAACTTCTTTCACGGTTTGCCACTACTGCGTCTCCCTGCTGAGATAAAGTACTAAAGCTCCCGAGATAGATAAATGGTTAATCGCGCAAGACGAAATATTATAGGTTCAATGGCGTGAAACAAAATGTGCTGGATTTACAAAAGCTGCATACATATTTACGAGCGATTGAATAAGACAGCGGACATAGAAAAACGCATCATGCTTATGACCTACTGCTTAGTTCAACGGATAAACATACCAGTCAAGATGGTGACAGACCTCTTGTCTTCTTTCCCCATCAACAAACGTCTAGACATAGCGTGAAGGTGCAGATCACACATAATAAAAGTACAGAAAACCGTGGACTAATGTCCCGAAAAGAAGTTACCAACAATGTTCGCAATACTTTACTAGAATTGTTGACAAAACCTACATTTTTCCTACGCCGGACATTCAGAATTTTCAGTGCTTTTAAATAATTGATCAAGGAAAAACGTCTCTGAAAGCTACTTTGTTAAGTTTAAAGTTCTTTCCCTACCATCCAACTGTGTCCCGCACTGTCGAGAAATATTTTATTTATTAAAAGCACAAAATCTCCCACAAAAGCGCGGAAACTTGGGAACGAACAAAAATTCCTTTACCCTGTTTGTCGAAAATTAGCCCATTTTTCACTTCCATCCCATGGGTTGCAGTCTTTGAATTATTAGCTAAGGAAGATTGACACGCTGCGAAATCAATGCAATATAATTGCTCCGAAGCTGTTATTGTTACACGCACATAACGAAGACAATGTATCACAATTCCTGTCTATGTTTAGCATTAAGGCGAGGAGAGAGCGGAAAACGAACTACTATTCTGCCTGCAGAAATGTAGCGAAATCTAGGCTAACCCGCTGTCGACATATATCGCCCTAATTGTTGACGTAATATGTATGTGTAGTAAAAGGTTTCCGTTACAACAGGAACGCAAGAAGAAAAATAAACCTGACATGCTAATCCTTGATGATTAAATGCAGATGCATTTTAAATGACATATTGGGACTTTGTTTCCTACTCGCAATTTGTTAAGCGCGCCCAAAAATGTCAGCAACATCTATAAAAATTATAAAATAGCCTTTGGGAAGTATTCTTTAATTTCACAGCATCTACGTGTTGCTGGAGTGCATAAGCAGAACTCTGATAAAAGTTGTTTGAAGACTGAATGCAAGTTAGCCATTCACTTAACTCTGAAGACAATATATTGAGTATCTTCTTGGTTACTACGCAAAATGTTCCATATATGTATCCCTCAATTATTGTTACCATCGAAGGGGGTATTTTTGTTCAAAAAGCATTTCATGTTTTAGCTGTCGGTCTCTGGAGTGCCCCATTACAATATCTTTTGATTATTGCAATAGCATAAAATACTGCGATTTTCCAATTACAGTTAAAGCAATTTACTCTTGTTTCCAACCTAATTGTTTAACTAGATAAACTGCATCATCAATAGAAAAATGGAACAATGGTTTATTAGGGGTAAATACGTTGCTTAAAAGGACCCGTAGGACGGAAATTATTGCGAAAATCAATTGCATGATCAAGTGAAAAGCGTTGTGGTTGACTCACCATAGACTTATGTGGAATAGCGGAAATGTTCGCGTATTAAACGTATAAACCCATAAATCCATTGGTTAGGCGTTTGGCAAGACACCGTTTGATTACGTTATGTAGCCCACGACTAACAAGTCATACAATGAAATGTAAGTGAAACAATGCATCGTTAGCACCTTTTTTAAATATCGCCAGATTGGGAGCAGAGACGATATAATTATGCAGGGCGTTCCAAGACTGGCACACGCGGAGAAAAAATAAATTTCTACTGCATTCAAGCCGGCTATACTGAATTGTTGCTTTCGGAAGCTGACCTCCTAGGTTAGTGTTGTGGTTCAATTCCAGCAGGGGACGGCAAATATGGTTTGGATTCTTCAGAATTTGATAAACCATTATTAGATCCCCCGCGGAAGCTCATATCTATTGCTGTACATTCTTAGATATGTCGGTTTAAGCTGATGGGCAGATGCAAGAGGCCCCTGATGTTCTTGGTTCCCCTTTTTGTAGGAGTCTCATAAGCAACAAGCTCCTGTTCCTGCCACGGCTGCCACGCCTAAATAGCATATTCCAATGTGGTCGCAAGTAGGTCTTAAGCATTTTGGGAAAGATTGAGGGTTCAAACTGACCGAAGGCTCTGTGAAGAAGACCGAAGTGTTTATTGCCGGTTCTCGGCGCCTTTTCTGCTTGTTTTGAATCCCCGAGATCTTCCTGTACCAATACACCCAGGTCGCGCTCCTGAGAGACCTACGCAATGGTGTGGCCTCCAAGCTGGTGACGCAAATGTATCACTTTGCACATAGCTATGGTCAATTTAAGCTTGTTTCTCGTTGACCATTCGTAAATGCAACCTATGTCATGTTGGAGCAGATCGTGATCTTCATTGTTACTAATCGCCCGCCACATTTTGACCTCATCGGCGAAAAGCAGGAAATTTGAGGAGATAACTGATGCCAAGTGGATGATAAACACCAGGAATTAGCGCGGTCCCAGCACTGAGCCTTGTGGGACAGCACATTCCACCTCAATTGGGATAGACAGTGATCCCCTAACACGTACTTGAAGCATCCGTTAGTAAAGGTAGCTACCAATACAACCAAGTACAGGATCTCAGAGTCCGTAGCTATGTAGCCGTTTAGGTAGTATGCGTTGATCAAGACGGACGAAAGAGTTGGAGAAGTCCAAATAGATGACGTCAACTCCGACCCCATCATCAGCCACTTCCGTCCAACTACCTCGTGCAATCAGTAGGCTGGGGGTAATGACCGGTGTTGACGGAAGCCATGCTGCTCCTGTAAAAAGATGTTGCATTTTTCCAGGCAGTCCATTAATGCCTCAGCGAAGACTGCTTCCATCACCTTCGCGAGCACAGGGAGGAGAGTCACTGGACGATAGTTTGCAGGATCGGAACGGCTACTGCCTTTAAAAATAGGGATGTTAGTGCCACACTTCCACATAGTAGGGACTTGTTTTTCATCAAAGCTCCTTTGGAAGAACTGTGACAGCGGTCCAGCTAGCTTGTTGGCCACAGCCTTCAGTGCCTTAGGGACGATGTTGTCCGCTCCCAGAGAACTATGCTCACGCATTGAGAGTAACTTCCTTGGCACAATTGATGGGTTAATAATTACATTTGTAAATAATGGTGTTGGTAATGGGCATGACATTATGGAACAGCTAAAGGTTGCGAGTTCGAAAATTGGGACGTACTCTAGCCGCAGGGTACTAGCTGCTTCTTCGGAGCTTTGTATTCTACCGCCTGTCGTGTAAAGTTGAGGGATTCCATGCTTCAATTTACGAAGCTTACTGACATGCCTATAAAGCAGTTTGTTGTTTGCCATGAAGTTGTTGGCTAGGCACTGTTGATAAGTTGCTTTGTCCTCATTGACAAGTGCAGTGCAATGGTTGCGATATGTCGGGAAATCCCCCTAAATCTGAGTCTGAGTTAATCTTATAAGCATGCCATGCTGCATCCTCTATCGCCAAGCATTTTCGACTATTGCTCCTTAGAGTTGAAGGGCTTTGTGGAACGAAGGGGCTTGGTCTCTGATGCTCTGTGGACGATATTGCTGAGTCTATTAACGAACTCTTCCCAAACTTTGTCAAGGGGACTTTTGTTTGAGAATGCCCAAACAGCTGCATCGGCGGGTTCTTCCAATACGTGATAGCGTATGACCGCATGAGTTAGTTTCGCGTGTTCAGATAGACACTACATAACACACATAGTTAAGCGTTATTACTACATGGACACTGAGACCAAATAGACTGTTCGTCAATAACTTGTCAACCATGAGCTCTTCATTCGTGAGCACGAGGTCCAATATGGACGGTTTGTTTGATGTCCTGAATATAGTGGGCGTTGTGACATGATTGTACAAGGGAATATTAGCGATCATTTCCTGCAAGTCTGCTTTGAACTGCTCACTGGGCGATGCCGAAACCACCAGATTGTGTAGATTGAATTCCCCGGACATGAGAATGTGACTGTACCTAGTGCGTGTTACTCTGTTCAGGCAAGGGAGCAAGCCGGATCCATTTCCGGAGTGGAGGTTGGGGGGCGATAAACGACAACTAAGAGACAAGTGTCGTTTTGCCTTATTCAGAGACGGCACCAGAGTTAGTCGGTAACGTGTCTTTCCAGATCATCAAATATGGTACATTGCAGATCGCTGCGGTAGTACAGTAGGACCCGAAATCATCTGCTGGGGCTGTCGTTCCGGATGAGTAACATTTCGGATATCTTAACCTCAGCATCAGTCACCTCTTGGTATAACCTAGTTTCTGTAATAGAAATTAGGTCCCACGCACTTGCAACCTGACGTAGTCGAAGTTTGGTAATTTAACGGAGGAGAGCTTGGGCGTTAGTGTAGATACATGAACGTATCTCAGATTTAAGCAGTGTTTTGGAGGTTATACAACACATACGTGACGTTTCGCCGACCAGTGAGTGGCCGGCTACTAATCGTTTTTTCGATGTGTACTTGGTGAAGGGTTGAACGTCCTATTCATCGTCCATTTAGTTGGTCCCGTATCTTATCTTCGACGTACAGTGTACGTTGTCTGGTCAATTTCATCTTCTACAGGTTGTATGGTCTCATTCGGCACAACACTGGTGCATTGTTCTTTCATGCACCAGCTTTGTAGCATCCGTACTACCATATGTTTTGACTGAAGAACCACCTTCAACACTTTCGGGTCAATTCCTTTGTAGTTCGGTTAGGTACGCAGTCGTTACACGGATTTCGCTAACACATCATCCAAGCAGAGTGTTTCATGAATATAACACCACTTTTCTTTATCATGGGTTGTAATTTCATGCCCATCACATGCTTCAGCTTCAGGAACCACATGAATATGTATTGTTCCGGTTGAAGTTTACTTCCGATAGTCACCTAATATGCGGCGAACTCGATAAAGCTCGCCCCATGGAATGTCTAGAAACATACAGATGGAGCACTGTTCTTTTCTGAGACCACCTGTCTACAGTATTACTGATTCTAATTCAATGGTGAAGTTCAGCACAACGCGCAGAATTCTTGGCTCTCCAAAATGCTTAGAGTAATGGAGTTACGCAATAGCAATATGTGTACAGGTTTCAGTACAACTCCGATTAGGTTACTAATAATGTCCCACTGGTTGAAATCATCCAACTGTCTGCCTTTTCGATGTGGACTTTGATTCTAGGATTTTGGAACAAAGTATGCTCAGTACAGGTAGTTGCTTCTTTACACGTTTGTACATGTCGCCTTTATTGATTGAAGTTCTCGGAGACGTACCGCAGGAAACCGGTGGTGTTTGCACTAGGAAAACTCCGTTACGCTCCTCAGTTTCCGATCCAGTTGGGGGTGATTTTAATATTAAATGACGGCTCTTCTTGGAGGCAACCGTAACTCAACTTACTCTAGTACCGGCTTGCTGTTTTTCTACACACTCCGTCGGGAATTTGGAAGTAGCCCGGTCGAACTGGGAACCAATTTAGTCAAATGTAAGCTATGTGTGGTATTGGGACAGCCGTTGATTTTCTGAACTCTAGGTTTCATGTTGCTTGCGGTGTTATTAAAACTTCCTCGCGGGTTTGGAGCAGCAACCTAGTGGGAGTTTTGGGTTGCACACTCCGCTATGCTTACCCCAACCGTAGTGATTTTGGTGGTCACGGTTTCCTCAAACTTGGCTAGCAGCTGGTCATACTTCTGAGATAATAGGAGTACGCTTTTATCAGTGGGATCGATGTACATTCCACACAGAACCATAGGGAGTCTGGTTTGTTTAATGACTTGGCTTGACTAGGTTTAACTCGGAGGCATCTCGCATGGAACAACTTGCAACAGTTACAGCACAAAAGGACCCCCTTAACAAGTTTGGAACGTGATCCACACAGGTCTTTATTCTGTGTCGCACTCGGCATCGCGCTTGTTGAGCAAATGTTACGAACCATTTGAATGACTTACCCTCTATTTTAAAAAGTCATTCTGTTATTGATGTTGTCGGTAAGGTCACAATATTCACGTCACAGTGATACCTTTATTATCTAACAAACAAAGTGTTACGTGGCAACGCAATAATTCATGCACAATATTTGGTGCGACTACACCAGAATTGCCTAAGATTTTGATCGCATTTTCCGTTCTACACTCGTTGGCTATAATCAGATATCCAACTACGGTTGCCGATTATAATGTAGTGAATTTTGGTGCGGAATAAGATAAATGGTTATTCAGTTCCGATGCAAACTACGGATATGGTTCTGAACAAGTTTTAAATTAGCGATGTATGCATTTGTATAACAATATGGAACATGCACCTATTTAAACAAGCCGTAGTGTGTGTCAGTAACCAAAAAGCTTTTGCAGATTAAAATACTGTTTAAGCGAGAGAAGCTTACCGATTTTGTGTAATAACAAAAGTTCAGAGCGTAAAAGTGCGTATGCATGACAAAAAAGGTATGAACTTTAAATCCCACTACAGAATAGTGTGTATTGTGATGAGATTAATCCCGGCCCTTTAAAAATATGAACGCTTAACTTTTGTATATTTTGCCTAAGCTGGCAGTAAAGCCAAGACATTTGTGGTTTTATGTCGCATATATTATTAGTGACGCAACTCATAACTATTCCGTAATCCGAAATAATTCTTCACCGTTAGCAACATATTTTTGCCTCATCTACAACCTTAATTTGACCTATGTTAGTAACTTTTTGTGATATCAGTAATTAAACAAAATTTAATGAGGCTTTGCACTTATTGGTTAGCCTTAGTTCGTGATATTGCGAACTGTATATAATGTAATGCACCGCCGGATTGAAATTAAACTTTTTAAAAATCTTTGAGCATTAGTCAGCTAACCAAATTATCTGGTGGTGTCTGTTAAGAATATTCGCCTTAATCAAGTTGCAAACGCATCGAAATATTGTAAACTTATTTCTGCCTGATGCGTGACCTATGTTTATATGTTAATCCTCAGCAAAAAAGATTATCTTCATTTTTATTTTAGTTGATGTTAGTTCTATGAAACTTGCCAGATTGATGGCACTAACGTTCTCCGAAATTTCCTTAAACAATGCTGTTCACGTAATTCAGAAAATTTTATTTACAACGCTTATAAATGTAGTGCAGCTTACGTGGTATCAGCTTTGTATTTTAGGAATGTCAGCCTTCCTTATTCCACACGCTGGGTTAAACGGATTTTGCTGCCACAGTCCCAAGACTAAAGAGGCTCCACTCTTCAGAGAGTTATTAAATGATTTGCTACTGATTTCCCAGAAGATTCAAAATAATTGACTAAATCAACTTTATCTGCGCCTTCTTAAGTTGCTCATTAGCAAGCTTGTGAAACTGGACCATTTAGACAAAATCTTTAGTAATGAAATATCCCTACTCTACTTCCCCGATCATCAGTTGCAATAGTTTGGAAATGTTTAAATAGAGAAATAAGTCCCGGAGACAAGATTAGAAACATAAAGTGGTGAACAAGCTTGTTTTCATGGCTTCATCATCAGGCTAATACAACCAAGATAAATTAAGATATATTGAACACAATGGGTTTAAATTGGGACATTGAAGCAGAGTAACTAATCGCTAAGTCTACGTGCTTGTTCTGTTTGAGGCGTGGTCATGTGTAGTGGCCTGACTACCATTGTAAGTCTCGTTGGTCTGAGGCCAAGGGAGGGTTAAATTATGGACTAGCTTTCTGTGCACATAGGTCCGGATTATAGAGCAGAATTGCGATCGCTTCTGCTGCCGATAGCTGGCGATACCTGACTGCTCGTGTGAAACGTCCAGGGACACAGTAGATCGGTGTAAATGTGTTATGCGAATTAATTTGATGGTCGGAGTCTACTAGGTGCGACGATACTGCACTCATTACATTCTTCGTCGCGCTGCTGTAGAGCCAAGCTGGGCAATGTTCTCGTGCCTTAACTGACACTCGCCTGTTCGGCTTCCCGATATACCTTACTGGACACTAGGAAGAGAAATCGTACATACAGAAAGAGGTCTGAGACCAAGGTGTTATGTCAATACGTTGTTGGCGTATAATCGTTGTTGAGGTACAGCTTACGCGTAGAATAGAGGTCAAATACGTTCGCCTTTTTTCTAAGCAAGGCCTTCGGATGGTGGGTTTTGTTAGCTCTTCACCCTTAAATGGTAACGATATATATGTCATCCGTTTCTTTGAGGAAACGGCTTTGAGCTATTGTACTCGCGGTTCCCTGTGGTTCTGGATGAATTTTTCAGGGTATCCCTTACGCTCGACTACACTTCGTATAAAGCTCAGCTCATCTGAAAGCGCGTCATCTGTACGTATTCTCTTCTTTCCCTCTGTTAGGCAACGGATGAATTTCCTTTTTGATGTATTGTAACAAACATAGCCAAATGGATGTACCGTCCATACCAGGTTTCTCTTCTGTGCACCCTCCTCCGCATTGACTCCTTCTGAAGCCCTGATGCTTTGGACATCTAAAAATCCCAACGAATCGTTACATTCGAGCTCAATAGTGAAAGTTATATTAGTATTTTTAATGTTTAACTGGGTAAATAGGTCACCGACGCACATTCCATTATCCCCAATATAAAATAAGTCGTCCATATATATCGACCGTAATGAACTAAGCAGTTGCTGGATTCGTTCAGCTGGTTATACTCCAATTTTATTATAAAGATATCCGCGAGCAACGGTCCTAATTGTGTGCCCATTGGCATCCCCTCTATTTGTCGATATAATGTACCATTAAACTGGCAATGCCCGTTTTTCTCAGCTGTTCAACTAACCTGTTGAATAATTAGAATTTGGGTAGGTCCAAAGAATTTATTTCATAGTAAGGATAAGGATATGTGTACAATAGTTTGCCTTATGCTACACATGAACTATATTTAGAGGGAGTTTAACTAATAACGTTAAGTTCAATTGTTTACTAAATCGAATCTTACACCTCTGCTTTTAGTTATGTCTGGAAGTTTAGCTGGAGCGACCATAGGTCGTGAAATCTATGAATTTAGCAAACATTACCAAGTCGCTTACTTCTGCTACCTCTTTTGTTGCTACTCGTGCTTCTCCATCACACGCCAACTTTTCTCGTGCTAATAATCCACAGCCTACTGAATCTATTTCCAATGTCCGCCTCGCCAATATAAATCATCCGGCTATCACCTATGCTTCCACTCCGTATATCATTCTGTCTGGCGGTATGCAATGTTCTGACTCTCCTACAGATTAGACAAAAGGCTTGCCTGGAGCCCAATCTATTCCCTCGCCATCGATGTTTGTTGCCTTGCAGAGGCTCGACTGCAGTTCCCAGCACCGTGGTTAAGTCTTCGTCCCCAGCTGCTCTTGAGACCACATATTACCTACTATGTCTAGTGTCATAGAGGAAGCAACATCCGCATAAGCTGACAAAGCCAAGGCTGCATTACTCGATTTGTTTCCAATCGACAGTTGACCGTATGCGATTCAGCTTCAAGGCTGATGTAGAATCAGCAGACATCGTAAAGAGAGGAGCAATTTGTTTTTCGTTTCTGTCTAGGCTGCAACCGACTGCGGCTGTGCATCGGTTAAGGATGACTTTTATTGTGGAACCCACAACCTTCTGGACAACTCCAAAAAGTTTAATGTCATCGTCCTCGCCGGAGATCTTAATGCACGAGTAGGTCGCCCATTTCCCTGCAAAAGTTATCTAGGTGGCAGCCACGGTGATAGATTTCTTACGTTATGCAAATACTACCATCTCATTCTCTCAAGCATACAAGAGAACAGGCAGCCACCTAGCTTCCTCCTGCCCCAAAGGAAGCGTTGGCATAACTAGATCACATTGTGATCAACTTTTGATGGCGAGGCAGCGTCCGGGGTTGCAGATCGATTTGGTCTACGTACCTCGATTCAGATCATGCCTTAGTCTGTGCGGACATCTGCATGCGCTTTGGCGGCTCCTCAAAACGAGAGCTTTATACGCTCGACACAAACAAGTTAGCTGACTTCTCTATCGATTAAAATAGCAAGCTTCCTTATTGCATGCATTCCATGGTACTTCATGTCGAGATATCGAAAATCATTGGAGTTTCCTGCGTGAAGCGACGCTAACTCATAGTCATTCAACCTGCGGAATCACAAGGTGTCCTCTGAGGGACTGGATTTCCGCACATTCACTGGAATTGATTTATCGTCGTAGAGACATCCCGACTGAATTAAATAGCAGTGTTTTGCTTCACATTCTCAGCCAACGACTTAAGCAAAGCCTGCGTGCTGAGCGCGAAAGCTGGTGCACCCAGCGTACCTCAGAGATGGAAATGGCAGCCCAGTCTGGAAACGTTCGCAAGCTCTTCCAGGTCATTCGGGCTAATAGTCACAAAAGACCTGGGGTCAGGGAGGTCATTTGTGACTTAGACGAAAGGCAGATAAGCAACTTACACTGGCGTATGAATCCTTGGGCGGCACATCTCCGCACTCAATTAAGCTGGCCCCTCCGCCGAAGAGTCTATTTAGGTCTATTGAGGTCCAATGAGGTCTGCATTGAGTTGCAAAACTTGAAGCGATTCAAGTCCGTCGGCCAAGACTGACTTCCTCCAGAGTTTTTAATGTTCGGGGTGAAGTAATTGTCAACAAACTTACAACACTGTTATCAGATACCTGGTGTAAAGGAACAGTTTCGTCAGCTTTGGGCGAGTCAATTAACGTTATGGTTTTCAGGAAATTTGACTGTACCCAGTACGCTAACCCTCAAAAATCAGTATAACGTCCGTTGCCTCTAAGCTGTTAAAAGTATCCTACTACGCGGACTAACCCCGAATCGAAAACTGCGCTCACGTGAAGAACAGGCTGGTTTCCGCCCCGGTCGAGGGTGTATAGACCACTTGTTTACGCTCCACCAAATTTTGAAACGCGTCATCTTTACCGACAGCCCACTATCGTTGTTTAACTGGACATACGAGCCGCTTTCGACTCCGTCCATCGGCCAGCTTTATGTCGCTGCTTACAAGGAATGGAGTACCCCAAAAGTATATCGTCAACATACCAGCATTATATTGCATTGTCTCAGGTAAAGTGAGTGCTTATATTAAGCTCTGTTCACCTTTTCCCGTCACTAACAGTTTACGACTGGGTTGCCCCATGTCCCAGTTTCTCTTCAATATGTTGATCGATGATGTTCTTTTAAACACTCTCGAGGGCTTTCCGGGTTTTGATGTAGCGCTTCTTCCTGACAACCGTGTGACCAATTTAGATTATGCTAGTGATATTGCCTTGCTTGGTGATTGAGCACATAGAACACAAGCTGTTCTAAACAGCTTGGCGATTGAAGCACCGAACTATGGTATGACCTTTGCCCCTACGAAATGTAAATTCTTGGTCCTGGATTGGTTATTCACCTGCCTCAGTGCTCACCCTTTAAGGTACCCAGTTCGAACAAGTAGACACATTTGTTTACCTGGTAAACTGTCTCTGGTACTGGTAGCATTGGAAAATAGATTTCCGTCCGCATTGCCAAAGCCCGTTCGGCATTCGCCAACTTGACACATCTGTGGCGATGCTGTGACGATTCACTAGTGGTAAAGAGAAAGGTCTACAATTCCTGTGTTCGCGCGGTTCTGTTGTATAGGAGTGAGTCCTGGCCGATTCGTTTGAATGACTTGCCTCGGATTTCAGTCACTGAAAATGGGTGTCTTCGGAGAATAGCTGGAGTGTGGTGGATACACCTGTTGCGCACCGAAGATGTTAGACGTCGCGCCTTGGTCAACACTTGACTTCCAATTGACAAACTGGCACCGCTGTGCCAAATGAGATGACTGGGGCACGTTTTACTCATGCATGCGAACAGCTGGCCCGACGCGCTCTATTCGCTCGCACAGGACCAGGCTGAAAGTAATCGCGCTGCGGTCAGCCCATCACATGGCGACAAACGATTAAAGAGCTGCCTTCCAGTTTAATTGTCGCAGGTCCCGTGCGTCTTCCGTGCTTAGGGATCAAAAATGAAGAACCCCGCTGGTTGGAAAATCTTTTGGAGCTGGAGAAGAACCGGGCCCAATTGAAAATGTATACACATGTTTCTGTTGAACTGCTTCATTTACATCGCAAACACTGAACTGACAAAAACGATGAAACGGAGTGTAAAAAAAATCAAAAAAGATAACGACGTGATCCAAACAAGGAAAACATTTATAATTTTTGTTTATTTCTTTTTGGTCTATGTACTTATCACTTCCGAATAATGGTTTGCCCTGTTGCTACATCTAACTTATGGAAGGTTGATGATATATATATGTAACTATTACAAATAATATCTTGTAGAAAACTGTAGTAACAGTATAATGTATCCGTCCCTCTGGAAAATATATGTATTATAAACAAGCCTTTCACATGTAAGCTAAAGAGAATTTTAATATTGGAAAGCCAATATATACACTCCAATTGGCACGCTACCAGTTGTCATAACGTCGCCTTCCCTATTTTAATGCATCAGCGTATGTTGAGCTATCGACTCCCAATTAGTTCTTGTTGTCTAAATACATATTTAAAGTAGACGGAAACTTGAATATTTACAAACGTAACTGCGTCACCTACGTGGATTACCTTTAGGAAGATTCTCTCAACACATCGTATAACGTGTATAGTTATCTCAGGTACAATCTTGACACTAACGAGATAATAGTATAGATCAGATTTCGTCAAACTGTGGCAGAGCAGGTTCTTGCGGCGCGATGTCACATTATTTTGGTGCTCTAGCCAAAACACTAGGTGAAACCAAAG
>OX104066.1:33541089-33724830 GCA_944474145.2 Dicrocoelium dendriticum | reverse complement strand
TGGCCTGAGCACGTACTAGAAATACGAAGGTCAACGCATGCAAAGAATATCCTACTTGGGTTTGCCGGATATAAAGTGCCACGACGCTCGATATCAGCAAAACTTGACCGCATCAAAAATTGAATGAAAACAAACTTTGTGCTGTTGGTCCGTCTCGCCTTGTACGCTGAAGTCCGCGTTTTGTTCCATACTCTACAGGACATCGCTCGAAATGGCCTAGTCGGACTTCACTTCATGTATAACTGGCTTTTTACTACTGTACTTTGCAGGTCGGGATTGATTATATCCAACCGAGTGTGCAGACATCGCCCTCTCAGGAGATCACACAGATTTTGGTCAGTAATAGTTTGTGCCTTAATGCGGAACTGAGGCAGTAATTGGTTCAGGCAAGTTTGCAAAATTCCAAACAATTCTTTGGTTTCACCTAGTGTGATTGTCGCAAAGGCAGTTTCGTCTAGAGCACCAAAATAGGGTGACATCGCGCCGCAAGAACCTGCTCTGTCACATTTTGACGAAATCTGATCTATACTATTATATCGTTAGTGTCAAGATTGTACCTGAGATAACTATACACGTTTTACGATGCGTTGAGAGAATCTTCTTAAAAATAATCCACGTAAGTGACGCAGTTAGGTTTGTGGATATTCAAGATTCCACCTACTTTAAATATGTGCTTAAACAACAAGAAGTAATTGAGAGTCGATTGGCCAAAATAAGCTGATGCATTAAAATAGGGAAGGCAATGTTTTGATGACTGGTAGCATGTCAAATGGAGTGCATATATTGACTTTACAACATTAACTTCTCTTTAGCTTACATGCAAAAGGCTTGCTTAAACTGCATATATTTTACGGAAGAACGGATGCATTATACTGTCAATACAGTTTTCTACAAGCTATTATCTATGATGGTTATACATATATATATATATATATCATCAGCATTCTATAAGTTAGACGTAGAAACAGGGTAAACCATTATTCGGAAGTAATATGTTCAGAGAAAAAATACGTGTTACAAAAATTTTCTTGTTTGACTCATCTCGTATATTTTCGTTTTTTCACACGCCGTTTCATCTTCTTTGTCTGTTCAACATTTGCGATGCAAATCAATCAATTCAACACAAACATGTGTAAACCTCTTCAAATGGGCCCGGTTCTTCTTTACCTCCAAAAGTGTTTTCAGTCAGCGTTGTTCTTCATTTTTGACCCCTAAGCCAGGAAGAAGCACGGGACCTGCGACAGTTAAATTGGAAGGCAGCGATTAATCGTTTGTCGCCATGTGATGGGGTGAGCACAGCGCGATTTCTTCCAGCCTGGTCCTGTGCGAGCGAAGAGAGCGTGTCGGGACAGCCGTTCGCATGCATGCGTAAAATGTGCCCCAGTCATCTCAGTTGACACAGCGGTACCAGTTGTTAAGTGAAAGTCCAGTGTTAACCAAGACGCGACGTCTAACATCGTCCGTGCGCAAGTGGTGTATCCACCACACTCCAGCTATTCTCCGTAGACACCCATTGTCAGTGACTGAAATCCGGCGCAATCCATTCACACGATTCGGTCAGGACTCACCCCTATACAACAGCACTGCACAAACACAGGCATTGTAGAACTTTATTTTTACCACGAGTGAAACGTCACGCCGTCGCATCAGATGCGTCAAGTTGGCGAATGCCGAACGGGCTTTGGCAATGCGGACGGAATTCTCTTTTCCAATGCTACCATTATCAGAGACACAGCTTACCAGGTAAACAATTGTGTCTACTTGTTCAAACTGGATACTTTGAACGGTGATCACTGGGACAGGTGAATAACCAATCCAGGACCAAGACTTTACATTTCGTAGGGGCAAAGATCATACAATAGTTTGATGCTTCAGTCGCCAAGCTGTTTAGTACGGCTTTTGTTCTATGTGCTCAATCACCAAGCAAGGCAATACCACTAGCATAATCTAAATTGGTCACACGGTTGCCAGGAAGAAGCGCTACATCAAAAACCTGAAAGCACTCAAGAGTGTTTAAAAGGACATCCACGATGGAAATATTGCATGGAAACCAGGACATGGGGCAACCCAGTCGTACACTGCTAGTGACGGGAAAATATGAAGAGAGCTTAACATAAGCCCTCAGTTTACCTGAGACAATGCAATATAATGCTGGAATGCTAAAGATAAATTGTTGCGGTACTCCATTCCTTTGTAAGCAGCGTCCTAAAGCTGGCCGATGGACTGAGTCGAAAGCGGCTCGTATGTCCAGTTAAACAACGATAGTGCGCTGTCCGTATAGATGACGCGTTTCAAAATTTGGTGGGGCGTCATCAATTGGTCTATCCACCCAAGACCGGGGCGGAAACCAGCCTGCTCTTCAGGTGAGAACAGTTGTCGATTCAGTTTGAGTCCGCGTAGTAAAATGGATGTTAACAGCTTGGAGGCAACGGACATTATACTGATATTTTAATGGTTAGCGCATTGGGTACAGGCAAATTTCCTGAAAATCAGGACGATAATTGACTCGCCCATAGCAGATGATACTGTTCTTTTACATCAAATATTAGCTAACAAAGCTGTTAGCTGGTTGGTAATTACTTGGTAATTACTTTGACCCCGAACATAAAAAGCTCATGAAGAAGTCCGTCTTGGCCAACAGACTTGAATCGCTTCACGTGTCGCAACTGAAGGCAGACCTCAATGGACCTCAATAGACCTAAACATACTGTTCGGCGGAGGGGTCAGCTTAATTGAGTGCGGAGGTGTTCCGCCCAGCGGTTCATACGCCAGTGTAAGTTGCTTATCCGCCTTCCGTCAAACTCGCAAATGACCTCGCTGACACCAGGTCTTTTGTGACTATTAGCCCAAATGACCTGGAAGAGCTTGCGAACATTTCTAGATTAGGCTGCCATTTCCATCTCTGAGGTACGCTGAAAGCACCAACTTTCGCGATCAGCACGCAGGCTTTGCTTAAATTATTGGCTGAGAATACCATGCAAATCACTGCCATTTAAATCAGTCGAAATACCTCAACGACGATCAACGAATTCCAGTGATTTTGCGGAAATCCAGTCCATCAGAGGGCACCTTGTGATGCTGCAGATTGAATGACTAAGAGTTAGCATCGCTTCACGCAGGACAGTCCAATGATTTTCGATATCTCGGTATGAAGTACCATGGAACGCATGCGATAAGGATGCTTGCTAATGTAATCGATAGAGAGGTCAGCTAACATATTTTTGTCGATCGTAGGAAGCGCTGGTTTTGAGGAGCCACCAGAGCGCATGCAGATATCCGCACCGACCAAAGCATGATCTGAATCGAGGTATGTAGACCAAATCGATCTGCAACCTCCGACGCTGCCTCGCCATCTATAGCTGATTACCATGTGATCTAGTTGTGCCCACGCTTCCGTTGGCGCAGGAGAAAGCAAGGTGGTTGCGCTTCCTCTGGTATGCTTGAGAGAAAGAGCTGTTAGTCTTTGCATAACGTAAGAAGTCTATCAGCGTTGCCAGAACGGCTCTCATCAAGCGCGTGGCTGCCACCAAGGTAACCTTTGCATGGAAGCGGGCGACCTACTTGTGCATTGAGATCTCCGGCGATGACGATGACATATATCTTTTTGGAGTTGTCCTGAAGGTTGTGGACTCCACAATAAAAGTCATCCTTAACCGATGCACAGCTGCAGTCGGTTGCAGCATAGACAGAAAAGAGAAACAAATTGCTCCTCTTTTCACGATGTCTGCTGATTCTACATCAGGCTTGAAGCTGCATCAGGTACGGTCAAAAGTCGATTGGAAACCAAATGATAATGCAGCCTTGGCTTTGTCACTCAATGCGATACCGACATCAGCTAAGCCGGCTGCTGCTGCCTCCATGACACTAGACAGACGTAGGTAAGATATGGTCTCAAGAGCAGCTGGGGACGACGAGTTAATCACGGTGCTGGGATCCTGCAGTCGAGTCTCTGAAAGGCAACAAACATCGATGGCGGAGGAATAGATTGCGCGCCAGGCAAGCCTGTTGTCTAATCTGTAGGAGAGTCCGAAGATTGCATGCTGCCAGACCGAATGAAATACGGAGTGGAAGTATAGATGATAGCCGGATGATTTGTATTGGCGAGGCGGGCACTGGAAATAGATTCAGTAGGCTGTGGATTATTAGCAGGAGAAAAGTTGGCGTGTGATGGTGAAGCACGAGTAGTAACGAAAGAAGTAGCAGAAGTAAGCGACGTAGTAACTTTTGCTAAATTCATAGACTTCACAGCATAAGGTCGCTCCAGCTTAACTTCTAGACATAACTAAAAGCAGAGGTGCAAGATTCTATTTAGTAAACAATCGAACTTACCCTTGTTAGATAAATACCATCTAAATGTAGTTCATGAGTAGCATAAGACAAACTCTTAAACGCACATCATTATCCTTACTATGAAACAACATCTATGGACCTATAGAAAAAACTGATTATACAACATTCTACTTGAACAGCTGCGAAACAGCGGCACTGCCAGTTTAATGGAACACTATATCGACAAATAGACGGGGTGGCAATGGGCTCACCATTAGGACCGTTGCTCGCGGATGTCTTTATGATTAAATTGGAGTGCAACCAGCTGAACGAATCCATCAACAGCTTGGTTTATTATGGTCGATATGTAGACGATCTATTTTGTATTGCGGATAATGGAATGTGCGTCGGTGAGTTATTGGCCTAGTTAAACACAGCACATAGTAATGCAACTTGTACTATCGAGCTCGAATGTAACGATTCGTTGGGAATTTTAGATATCCAAAACATCAGAGCATCAGGCGAGTCAATGCGGATGAGGGTGCACAGAAGAGAAACCTGGTATAGACAGTGCATCCATTTCGTTAGCCTTGTTCCGATGAGTCATAAAGGAAAGTCGTCCGTTGCGCAACAGAGAGAAAGAGGAGAATATGTACAGATGATGTGCTTTCAGATGAGCTGAGCTTTATACGAAGCGTACTCCAACGTAATGGATACCCTGAAAAATTCATCCAGAGACACAAGAAATCGCGAGTACGAAAGCTCAAACCCGTTTCCACGGAGAAAAGGATGATAGATTTATCGTTACCATTTAAGGTTGAAGCGCTAGCAAAATCGACCACCGAAAGCTTTCCTTAGAAAGAAAGCGAATGTGTTTGGCCGCTAGTCTACGCGTAAGCTTCACCTCAACATCGATATTGCGCCAACAACTTATTTCCAAGATACCTTGGTCTCAGACCTCTTTCTGTGCGTACGAATTCTCTTGCTAGTGTCCAGCAAGGTATATTGGGAAACCGACCAGGCTAGTGTCTTTTAGGGCTTGAGAGCATTGCTCAACTTGGCTCTATAGCGGCACGATTTAGAATGTAATGAGTGCAGTGTCGTCGCACCTAGTAGACTTCGACCATCGAATCAATTCGCATAAGGTATTCACACCGATCTACTGTGCCCACGGACTTTACACCCGGGCAGTCAGGTATCGCCTGCTGTCTGCAGCAGAAGCGATCGCAATTCCGCTCTATAATCCGGATCTATGTGCACAGAAAGCTCGTCCATACTGTAACCCTGTCTTGGCCTCAGATCAACGAGACACACAGTGGTGGTCAGGCCATTACACCTAACCTCGCCTCAATCAGAACCAGCACGTAGACTTAGCGCTTGGTTACTCTGATACATCTACCCAATTTAAGCCCATTTTGTTCAATATATCTTGATTTATTTTGGTTGTATTAGCCTGATGATGAAGCCATGAACACAAGCTTGTTCGCCACCTCTGTTTCTAATCTTGTCTCCAAGAATTATTTCGCAATTAAGACTTTCCACACTATTGCAACTGATGATTGGGGAAACTGAGTAGGAACATTTCAATACTCAAGGATTTAGTCTAAATAGTCCAAATTCACAAGCTTGCATAATGAGGAACTTAAGAAAATGCAGATAAAGTTGAGGTAGTCAATTAGTTTGAATCCTCTGGGAAATCAGTAGCCGATCATTTAAGATCTGTCTAAAGAGTGGAGCCTCTTTAGTCTTGAGACTGTGACAGCGAAATCCGATTAACTCAGTGTAAAGTAAGGAAGGCTGGCGTTCCCTAAAATACAAAGCTGATACCACCCATATTGCACTACCAGTATCAGCGTTAAAAATAAAATTTTCTGACCTACGTGATCCGCATTGTCTATGAAAATTTCGTAAAACGTTAGTGCTACCAATCTAACAAGTTTCATGGAACTAACATCATCTAAAATAAAATTAAAGATAATCTTGTTTGTTGATTATTAAGTGATAAACATAGATCACACATCAGGCAGAAATAACTTTACAATATTTCGCTGCGTTTGCAACTGAAATAAGGCGAATACTCTGAACAGACACCACCATACAATAGATTTAGCTGATTAAAGGTCAACGTTTTTGGAAAAGTTTGATTTCAATCCGACAGTGCATTACTTTATATACAGTTAGCAATATCACAAACTAAGGGTATCCAACCAGCGCGAAGCCACATTAAGTTTTGTTGAATCATAGATATTTCAAACCGTTACTAACATAGGGCAAAGAAAGTATGTAAATGAGGCCAAAATACATTACCAACGGTAAATAGTTATTCCTGATTACGGAATAATTATGAGTTGCGGCTCTAATAGCATATGCAATATAAAGCCCCAAATGTCTCAGCGTTACTGTCAGTTTTAGCCAACTATTCAAAAGTTTAGAGTTCATATTTTTAAAGGGCCAGGATTAATCTCAATAAAATACATACTATTCTGCAGTGGGATTTGAAGTTCATTCATTTCTGTATGTCATGTATACGCATAATTAAGCTCTGGGCTTCTGTCATTATACAAATCCGGTAAGCGTCTCTTGCTTAAACAGTATTTTAAGTCTGCAAAGGATTCTTGGCTATTGACACGCACTAACGCTTGTTTAAACAGGTGCATGTTCCATATGGTTCGTACAAATGCACAAGTCGCTAATTTAAAGCTTGTTCAAAAACATATCCGTAGTTTGCTTCGGAACTGAATAACCATTTATCTTATTCCGCAGTAAAATTCACTACATTATAATCGGTACGTGTAGTTGCATACCTGATTAGAGCTAGCGAGTGTAGAACGGAAAATGCGATCAAAATCGTAGACACTTCTGGTGTCATTGCACCAAATATTGTGCATGAATTTTGGAGTTGCCAAATAATATTTTGTTTGTTAGCCCGTTAAGATATTACTGCGACGTGAACACTGTGACCTTACCGACAACGTCAATAACAGAACGACTTTTTACCATAGCGGGTGAGTCATTCAAATAGTTCCTAACATTTGCTCAACAAGCATGATGCCCAGTGTGCCACAGGATAAAGACCTATGTGGATCATGTTCCAAAGTTGTTAAGGGGGGCTTTTTGTGCCGAAACTGTTGCATGTTCTTCTATGCGAGATGCCTACGATTTAAACCAAGGCAGGCCAAGTTATTAAACAAACCAGACTCGCTATGGTTCTGTGTGGAATGCAAATCGATCCCACTGATAAAATGCGTGCTCCTGTTATCTCGGAAATATGACCAGCTACTAGCCAAGTTTGAGGAAATAGTGACCACCAAAATCACTCCGGTTGGGGCAAGAAAAGCGGACTGTGTAACCCATTCCTCCCTCTTGGTTGCTGCTCCTAACCCGCGAAGAATTGTTAATAACACCGTAAGAAACACGGCACCTAGGGTCTAGAACATCGACAGATGTCCCAATACCACACGTAGCTCACATTCGACTAAAGCGTTCCCAGTTCGATCGGAGTAACTACACGTAAGGCTACTTCAAAACTCTCGACAAAGTGCGTAGGAAAAGAGCAAATCGCGATGAACGAAAGTGAAGTTAGGATTGCCTGCAAGAATAGCCGTCATTTAAAGTTAACATCACCCCAATTGGATCGGAAACTGAGGAACGTAGCGGAATCTTCCTAGTGCAAGCACCACCGGTTTTCTGCGGCACATCTCCGAGTACTTCAATCACTAACCGCGACATGTCGAAAGGTGTAAAGAAACAATTACCTGTACTGAGCGCACTGTGCTCCAATATCCCAGAATCGAAGTCGACATCAAGAAGAGGCAGGGAGTTGGATGACCTCAACCAGTGGGATAATATTGGTAAGCTAATCGGAGTTGTACTAAAACTTGTACACATAGTGTTATTACGTAACACCAAACCTCTAAGCATTTTGGAGTGCCAAGACTTCTGCGTTTTGTTCTGAACTTCACCACTGAAATAGTATCAGTACTACTGTAAGCAGGTATTCTCAGAAAACAACACTGCTCCATCTGTATCTTTCCAGACATCCCATGAGGCGAACGTTATTGAGTTAACCGCATATTAGAGTACTATCGAAAGGAAAACGTCAACCAGAAACATACTACTTTACGGGGTTCCTGAAACTGAAACATGTGATGAGCATGAAATAGCAACCCATGATAAAGTACGATAGTGTTATATTCGTTAAACACTCTGCTTAGATGATATGTTAGCGAACTCCGTGTCATGACTGCGTACCTCACTGAATTACAAAGGAAGTGACCCGAGAGTGTTGAATGTGGTCCTTCAGTCAAAACATACGGTAGCACGGATGCTAAAAAGCTGGTACATGTTCCGTTGCAGGCTACCGTCTGAGGTTCGGCTGAAGACAATCAGCGATATGCCTCCTAGAGATGATATGTTACTAAAAGAACTAAACGCGATGGGATCTATGAAAGAACAATGCACCAGTAGTGTGCCGAATGAGACCATACAACCTGTAGAAGATGAAATTGACCAGACACCTTACACTGTACGTCGATGATTAGACACGGGACTAACTACAAGGACGATGAATAGGACGTTAAAGCTTTCACCAACTACGCATCGAAAAATCGATTAGTCGCCGGCCACCCACTGGTCGGCGAAACCTCACGTATGTGTTGTAAAATTGAAACATTGTTTAAATTTGAGAAACTTTCATGTATGTACACTAACACCCAAGGGCTCCTCAGTAAAATTACTGAACTTCGACCAAGTCAGGTTGCGAATGCTTGGGACCTGATTTCTATTACCGAAACTTGGTTACACCAAGAGGTGACTGATGCTGAGGTTGAGATAGCCGGAATGTCACTCATCCGGAACGACCACCCCAGCAGAGGGGGTGGGGTCCTACTCTACTACCGCAGCGATCTACAATGTACAATAGTTGATGATCCGGAAACACAGGTTACCGAATTACTCTGGTGTCGTCTCCGACTAAGACAGAACGACGCATGTCTCCTAGCTATCGTTTACCGCCCCCCAACGTCCACTCCGGAAATGGATTCCTGCTTGATTCGTGGCCTAAACAGAGTAACACGCACTAGGTACAGCCACATTCTTATCGCCGGGGACTTCAATCTACACAATCTGGATGTTTCGGCATCGCCCAGTGAGCAGTTCAAAGCAGACTTGCATGAAGTGTTCGCTAATATTCCTTTGTATCATCATGTCAGTACGTCCACTAAATTCAGGACAGCAAACAAACCGTCCATATTGGACCTCGTGCTCACGAATGAAGAGCTCATGTTTGACAAGTTATTGATGGATAGTCCATTAGGTCTCAATGACCATGTAGTAATAACTTTTGTATATGTGGTTTATGCAGAGTATCCATATGAACACTCGGAACTAACTCATACAATCACACGCTACCACGTATTGAAAGAACTCGCCGACGCAGCTGCTTGGGAATTCTCAAACAACAGTCACCGGGACAACGTTTGGGCATAGTTCGTTAATAGATTCAGCGACATCGTCAAGAGAGTATCAGAGACCAAGCCCCTTCGTCCCGCAAAATTGACTTCAATTCTAAGGAACCAGAGTCGAAAATAATTGGCGATAAGCGATGCAGAATGGCATGCATACAAGATTAACCCCGACTCAGAGAATTGGGACATTTTTCTGACCCGTCGCAACCATTGCACTGCACTTGTCCGTTGAGGGCAAATTAACTTATCAACAGTGCTAAGCCGAAAAATTCATGGCAAACTACACACTGCTATATAGGCATGTCAATAAGCTTCGTAAAGTGAAGCATGAAATCCCTCAACTTTTAACGACAGGCGGTAGAGTACAGAGCGCCGAAGAAGCAGCTAATAACCTGCGGCTAAAGTACGCCCCAATTTTCGAACTAGCAACATTTACCTGTCCCATAATGTCATGCCCATTACCGACACCACTGTTTACAAAGAAGTTACTCTCACTTCATGAGCATAGTTCTCCGGGAGCAGACAACGTCCACACGAAGGCACTGAAGGCTGTGGCTAACAAGCTAGCTGAACCACTGTCACAGTTCTTACAAAGGAGCTCTGATGAAAAACAAGTCCTCACTGTGTGGAAGTGTGGCATTATCACCCCTATTTTTAAAGGCAATAGCCGTTCCGATCATGCAAACTATCGTCCAGTGGATCTCCTCCCTCTGTTCGCAAAGGTGATGGAAGCAGTCGTCGATAAGGCTTTAATGGACTACCTGGAAAAATGCAACATCTTGGTACCGGAACAGCATGACTTCCGTCAACACCGGTCATGCACCAACAACCTACTGATTGCACGAGGTAGTTGGACGGAAGTGGCTGAGGACGAGGTCGGAGTTGACAGCATCTATCTGGACTTCTCCAAAGCTTTCGACCGCCTTGATCACCGCATCCTACTTCAACGGCTCAGAGCTACGGAATCGGGGATCATGTACTTTGTTAGATTGGAAGCTTTCTTTACCAACGGAAGCTTCAAGTACGTGTTATGTGATCACTCTTTAACCCGATTGAGGTGGAATGTGGTGTCCCGCAATGCTCAGAGCTTGAACCGCGCTTATTCCTGGTGTTTGTCAGCGACCTGGCGAGAGTTATCTCCACACATTTCCTGCTTTTTGCCGATGACGTCAAGATATGGCGGACGATAAGTAACAAGCAAGATCACGATCTGCACCAACATGAACTAGATTGCATTTACGAATGGTCAAAGGGGAACATACTTCAACTGAACACAGCTAAGTGCAAGGTGAAACATCTGTGTCACAAGCTGGTGAAAGCTTACAAGCTTAGAGACTACACCTTGGCGAAGGTCTCTCAGTAGCGTGACGTGGGTGTATTGGTGCAGGTAGATCTCGTGTGTTTAAAACAAGCAGAGAAGGCGACGAGAACCGGCACTCAACACTTCGACCTTCTTCGCAGAGCCTTCGGTCGGTTCGAACCCTCAATATTTCCCCAAACGCTTAAAGCCTACACGCGACCGCAAGTGGAATATGCTATTCAGACGTGGCAGCCGTGGCAGAAACAGGATCTCGTTGCTCTCGAGGATCCTCAACGAAGGGCAACCAAGAACGTCAGGGACCTCTTTCATCTACCCTATCAGATTAGACTGAAATCTCTAAGAATGTACAACAGTCGACTTCGGCTTTTGCGGGGGATCTCATAATGGTTTACCAAATTCTGAAGAATCCAAACCACACCTGCCGTCCCCTGCTGGAATTAAACCACAACACTAAATTAAGAGGTCACCTTCCGAAACTGACAATTTAGTATAGCCGAGTTGAATGCCGTATAAATTTCTTTCCCTCCGCGTGTGCCAGCCTTGGAACGCCCTCCTTAATTATGTCGTCTCTGCTCCAAATCTGGCGGTATTTAAAAAACGTGTTGCCGATACATTGTCTCACTTACATTTCACTGTGTGACCTGTTAGCCAGGGGCTACAAAACGAAATCACACGGTGTCTTGCCAAACGCCTAACCATTGGATTTATGGATTTATATGTTTAATATGCGAATATCTCCACTATTCCACATAAGTCTATGGTGAGTCCACCAAAACGCTTTTACTTTATCATGCAATTGAATTTTGCAGTAATTTCCATCCTACGCGACTTGTTAAGCAATGCCATTGTTCTACTGTTACCTTTTTCCATTGATGATGCAATTTATCTACTTCAAAAATTAGTTTAGAAACAAGAGTAAATTACGATAACTGTAATTTGAAATTCGCAGTATTTATGCGATTGCAATACTCAAAATATATTGTTATGGGGCTCTCCAGTGACCGACAGCTAAAACATGAATGTTTTTTGAACAAAAATATCTCTTTCCATGATAACAATAATTGGGGACACATATATGGAAAGATTTTTGCCTAATAACCAAAAAGATACTCAATATATTGTCTTTAGATTTCAATGACTGGTTAATTTTCATTCAGTCTTCAAAGCAACTTAATCAGAGTTCTGCTTATGCACTCCAGCTGCATGTATATGCTGTGAACTTAAAGAATATTTCCCAAAGGCATTTTTATAATTATTTTATTGATTTCGCGGACATTTTTAGGAGTGCTTAACAAATTGCGAGCAGGAAGCAATGTCGCGATAAGTCTTTTAAAATGTATCTGCATTTAATCATCAAGGATTAGCACGTCAGATTAATTTTTTTTGGTGTTTCTGTTGTAACGGAAACCATTTACTACACATTCATATTGCGTCAACAACTAGGGCTATATATGTCGACAGCAGGTAAGTCTGGATTTTTCTATTCTTCTGCACGCAGGATAGTAGCAAATTTCCCCCCTCTCCTCGCCTTAACGCTAAACATAGACCGGAATTGTGATACATTGGCTTCGATACGTGCGGGTAACAATAACAGCTTCGGAACAATCATATTGCATTGATTTCGCAGCTTGTCAAGCTTCCTTAGCTAATAATGCAAAGACTGCAACCTATAGGACGGAAGTGAAAAAATGGGCTATTTTTCGACAAACAGGGGAAAACAGTTTATGTTCGTTCCCGATTTTCCGCGCTTTTGTGGGAGATTTTGTGCTATTAATAAATAAAATATTTCTCGACGGTGCGGGACACAGTTGGATGGTAGAGAAAGAATTTCAAACCTAACAACGTACTTTCCAGAGACGTTTTATCAGTGATCAATTGTTTAAAAGCATGGAAAATTCAGAAAGCCCGGCGTAGAAAAAAGGTAGGTTTTGTCAGCAATTCTAGTAACGTAATGCGAACATTCTTGGTAACTTCTTTTCGGGACCTACGTCCATGGTTTACTTTTAATATGTTTGATCTGCACTTTCACGCTATATCTAGACGTTTGCTGATGTGGAAATAAGACAAGAAGTGCGTCACCATCTTGAGTGGGATGTTCATCCGTTGAACTAAGTAATAGGTTATAATCATGATGATAATTTTGATGTCCGCTGTCTTATTCAATCGTTCGTAAACATGTATGCAGCTTTTGTAAATCCACCACATATTTTGTTTCACGCCATTGAATCTCTAATACTTCGTCTTGCGCGATTAAAAATATCTATCTCGGAAGCTTCAGTACTTTATCTCAGCAGTGAGACGCATTCGCGGCAAACCAGGAAAGTAAGGTAAAGTAGATAGAATAAAGGTAACTGCGAATATTGAGTTAAAATAAAAAGCTTTGTAGCGCTTCTCCCTTTTCTTTTGTAGGTGCATCCATCGTATTTCGTTTTCATTCCGTGATTTTCCAATGAATATATTTTTGGTCTCGGCAGTGCGTTGGGATTATTTTACAAAAATTGAAGCTCCTGAAATAATTTCAGATAGTATTTTACCTTGTAAAGCCAATTGAAAAGAATATAAATTGAAATCGATTTGGATTTCGTGCGGTACGGAAGTTTTCAACGTGTAGCTGACGTGTGCCATCAAGAAAAAATATACTAAAATTAACGGCATAGAACATTGGTAAATCAATAAATGGAAAATCGAATACTAATCATGGCTTTGGTAAAACTAGCTATGGCGTTATTTCAAAATTTCGCATTATTTTATAAGGGAAGTTTATGCTTATGCTAACAATGGAGCAATCAACTGAGTCCAGAGCAAAACCGAAATCCGCATTTAAATCAAATGCATCGTACACCAGTTTCATAAGGAGTATCGCTCGTCAAATTTGCTCTCAACACACCAATATATATAGCGCTTACCGAAATTTTGTATAACCGGATTTCCGGTAAATCTCTTAAAGCCTGTTCCGTAATTCGGAATAAAGGTTAAATAAAAGTTTGTTTCACTGATTAGTCCTTGATCACGAAGGACACTCCTGTCGCTGCCCAAATTATTGACCCATCAATAATTAGGATATTTGATGCCGCTTGGGTATTTTTCCATGCATCCAAACAAGTCAATCGTTGATCACGCCTTTGTAGTATTGACGGACAACAGTGGGTATGTTGACCTAAATATATTCACTACGGAACATGACGCACGTGTGCATATGCTAGAGTGGATATCTGACTAAAATCAGACAGCTGTCGGGACAGTTGTCTTGAAATGTATACATGTGTCTGACCCATCTAAGATGCTTTAGCACATCGCTTGCATCCGGCATCATAAATAGTATGTCTTGATTCGCATACATCCTCACTACTCACTGCGAATCATTGTGACATTGCTACAAGTTACAACTTCGTTTTATTTGCACAAACGTCAAATGCATACAGGCAGTTACGCTTAAAGCACTGTTCCCAGCATCACCACTAGCAGTCAATTTCACTTATAAAAGTGACACTTTCCAGTTTGTTCCTGTTACTTCTTTCTTGTTCAATGTTCTGCCTGTTGCCGCTTTCCTACAACATAGTACCCTTTTCACAGGCCTTGCCAAGTTGGTGTCTTCAATTTTATAATAAGGCAATCATATGAGCACTTGCCTAATTTGGACGAATTCGTCTCTAGAAACTTTTCCGACTTTTAGCTCCAAGTTGTATATGGGCTGCTTGGTTCTTCCATTAAAAGAATAAATTACTTTCGATCAGACTGCTTAGCTTACTTTAGCTGCAATTCAAGCTTCCCCTCATTTTCTCAGATGATTGGTAACAGGCCGTGTTATGCGATCTACATCTGCACTTTATTGTAAATAGGGCTTAACTTATAAGGAAATATCCATATAGGGATACGAAGAATCCCTAAGAAAAGAAAATCATAAGTTTGGCTACTCAGCAATCTTGAATATTGATGAACCACTATGCAATACTATATCAGTAATTCATCAAAAGTATTTATGTATATCTATAATGGCTATCAGGCAGTAAACAAAACTTGTTGATCATTTGGCTGTTGCATTCAAAAGCACATTGAGCTTACCGTTCAGTTTTAAACTTGTAACTAGATTCCAAACCTCAGTCAATGAAGTGGTCTATTGCCAAAACACCATTGCAAGCTCAAAATTATTCCGTTAATTTGATGGGCACGTGTCTCCCAAATTATCGGAGTTGTGATTATAATCAATTTTGTATTTCACGTTCTACTATCTGCTAAAATAATGATGACTGTGAGCAACTGTTTGAAATAAAAGATAGGTGGCTAAACGGTCCTTTTCGCTTTAGCTGGCCGTCACGCGGCACCAAACATGGTTTCATCAGCAGCTGGTAACTAGATAAGTGATGCATGGGTTTTATATAGTTCGCTTACTTAGTAAGATTAAAATGATTAGCAGAAAACACCTGTCAGTTTACTACATCTTCAGTGGACACACTAATTGAACGGTGGTTTATGAAGGCTATGAAACCGAATATTTGACAAGTTTGCTTGGAAGGTTAAAATGAATTATTACAAAATAGTAGAAGTGTCCGTGGAATATCTCGTCAAGAATACGAGTCTGGGTTACATTTGTGCAATATTCCTGTCTGTAATTTAGGAGGGCCATACCGCCGTCCACTGTTTGTACTGCACTAATGACATCGTCTAATGGTCTTAGACTATATCACGTAGTGTAAATGCGTAACGGTATCGTCAAAGTGTGTTTTGTATAGGGATTTGCTAGGGGCATTGGTTGCATACGCCGGTAGGAAGTTCCGCGCTGTGAAACGTAAGGAGATGTTTCAACGGCTATCCAGTAGGCTGCTGTGCATGATTATTTACTAAGATTCAAATTAGTGACAGGTGTGTTAGATATATTAGGATCTGGTACACCACTATAACATATCTCAATAGACCCCAATATATTACGCTGCAAGTTTTGTCATTTTTAAACCTGTGTAGAGTAGGTAGGACAAACCGCTGCTCTACTTCATCACTCTGCATTATCGAGCAGGATGCTTCTGCCGTGGTTGCAACGCTTGGATTGCATATTCCGCGGGCGGCCTCAAGTACGCGGCACGCGTTTTCAAAAAGGCTGAGGTGCCTAAGTGCCCGAACTCTGTAAATATAAGGCCGAAGTGCTAGTTTGCTTTATGATGTTTTTAAGGTGGCCACGAACGAACAAAGTCATCTTGCAGGAGCGCGCCGACATGACACTCGTGAGAAGCCCGATGTAGAATGTGTGATCTTTTCTGCTAGTTGTAAGTACTCTGATAGCGCATGCTCAAGAAGTGGTGGAAGAGTGGTAATGGCGATGGACTGCTAATCCATTGAGTTTTCCCGCCTGGGTTCGAATGTCACAACCGTCGCAGTTTTCGAGCCGCCAGTGATGTAGACTGATCGCCGACGCAAGATTAATCTGTTGAGGGCGGTCGGCCTGCTCTAAAAAAAGGTGTACAATCCTTGTACGCAGATTTCGTACCTCACAAATATGAACAAGCTGGACCAATGAAGCCACATTGGTTCAACATAGAGTATTGTCAACTGGCTCAACGGCGACGCGTATTGTAAGATACATTCCTCGTGTCAGGCTCTGCCGACGATTATGAGGCGTACACGCCAAAGCGTCAGCCGTTAGAAGATTAGCTCGCAACCACAGCGAAGACGGCACCCAAGAAGATCCTTGCTTACGTAAAACGGTGCCTGTAACCCACAAGTTACATAACTGTGTTAGTGGGCACTGACGGACAGCCTCTGTCCTCCAGCACTGAAAGTGCGTCCACATTGGCGGAACACTTCCCTTCCGTATTTAACAGTGGACATGCGCTTATTCCGAGCTTGACGTGTGCAACCCCTACTGGACTCTAGGGCCTTGATTGCGGTACAGAATATGTCCGTAGTCAACTCGCAAGTCTTGAAGGCACGAAAAAAGTCGGACCCGACGGACTTCACACTCTAATTTTGAGGTCCTTATCGGTCATCAGCAGGCCTGTCGTCACGAATCTGATCAACAGATCGCTGTCCCAGGATGTATCGACGTGTGACTGGAAATCCTCGGTAGGAAAGCTGATTCCAAAATGCAGTGTACCACGCACATTAGTCAATGACCGACAAATTTGTCTCACCTATATTTTGACCTAGATGCTCGAGATAATAATGAAAAATCGTCTTCACCAACTGTTACATTAGAAAGATCTCTTAACGCCGGTACAGCAGAGCTTCATGAAGCGCCGCTGGTGCATCACCAAACTGCTATTGAAGCGACAAGATTAGTTGCAAGTGTTGAATCGAGGAAAATCAGTAGACGTTACCTACATTGATAAAGTAAATACGAAGTTCTTGATCCGCAAGCTGAGTGTGCGAGGTTTTGATGACGCTCTTCACCCGTGGATCAGTGGCTTCCTTATGGGGAGAAGATGGCGGGTAAATGTTGATGACGGCCTAGCGAACTGGTGGCCTCCACTAGCGTTGTACCCCAAGACACAGTGCTGTGGCTAATTTTATTCCAGCTCCACATAAACGAAATTCCTCTGCTTCTTCGGTCACTCTGGGCATACTTGCAAACCGCCTGTAGATTTGGTGGATTATTCATTCTCCCGAAGACCTTGACGTGCTTCAACATGACCTCAACCGCCTATCCTGGTGTTTTACAGAAGTTGACCTACCGGTCAACTCAGCCAAGTCCTCCTTTATGAGCCTGGCGAGGGGTAGTATTGGGCGTGCACACAACTCGCTTGGCCACCCGCTGCATCACACAGGCTTCCTAAAGGACCTAGGCGTATTCTCACTCTGTGATCTGATGTCTGTCGACAACACTAACAGACTGTACGCAAACGGACTGCGGCTGCTTTGGGAAATTGGACGCAGCTTCTGCATCTTGTTTAAAGAGATGGCCACCCATCTGTTCTCTTTCATAAGGCCGATGCTTGATTACGGCTCACCTGCCAATTGTCTGATTACAATGGGTATGGTGCAGAGACTGGAACGTGTCTAGAATGTAGCTACCCGGCTACTCCTTAGTTTACGGGGTATGTCGTAAGTGGACTGATGTACGAGCTTATGGCTTTATACCCTCCACTGTCGTTGGCTTCGCGTTGATCTCATTGTGACGTACCGGATACTGCAGTAAGACAACTCCATTTGTTGTAGCCGCTGCTACAAGTTTGCGCACCAATCAGCACACGCGGACAACAGTGCAAGCTACTGGTACCGGATTGAAAGCGAATAGCTCACATTCTATGCTTCGAGTGATGAGTAGCGAAATATTAGAACAAGTTACCTGATACGCTAGTAGAGTCGAACTCAGTGTCTGAGTTTAAGAGATTTTTGGAGGCCCACAATGAGTACTACATGTATAGGGACTGCATCGCTTCCGGATAAGAAGTAGCGCAGCTGTAATATGCTGACACTGCGCAGAAATCAGCGACTTGAATCCGCGCATGTATCCGATCCACCCACGATGAAACAACACAGATCTTTATCTTCTCGCTTTGTATTCGTAGTATTTACTACTCCTAATGTTGCAATATGTGGCTTTGAAATGCGGCATGTTTTTGTTGTTTCTGATAGATCATGTTTGGGCATTATCCAGGTGAGCTTGTATGACTATGTGCTCTACATCTGGAGTGATATCACATATTATCTTCAGATCAGCGGCAAATAGAAGGCAGTTTGCAGATTCCACCTCATCGGGATCGATTATTAAGACCAGAGGTATGTATAACTGGACTTTGACAGTTTTGGATAGGGTGCTGCAAACCTTTACATGCAGGGGATATTGAACGAGTAATTTATCTGTATGGCCCAGAGTAATCCTGCCGATGTAATATTTGTGGTGCACGTACGGTAGAAGTCAATTGTTCCGACGATCGAATTTCTGTAGACATTCCGCTAGGTGACACCTAACCCTAATCCAGCATTTAATGATTTCGTCCATCGTGCACAAGCAAATAACCTGGTAGTGGTATCAGACCATGTTGGACAAAATCTATGGTGTTATGCAGTGTGACTTTTGTTTATTCATCAGAAACACCAGGAGTGCATTAGCTACAAAAGACTTTATGATCTCGGAGAGTAAAGGAATGAGTATTTTCGAGCGGTATATCTCTGGTTATGCACGACTAACACTTTGTAGATCGGATGAATGAGCACTTTCTTTCACCTCAAAGTGCCATGTAATTAGTTAGGGCATCGCTGAAAAAATATTGCCAATATTTCAGCTAAACTCATGTCAGCAAATTTAATCGCATATGAGCGTATTTCGCCTGCAACTTAAGAGCTGTAATCATGCAAGGAGAGCAGCCGTTTCAGTGAATTAATGGTTTAAACGATGTGGTTAATGCCTGCTGTTGGTATGCTCTACGTAGACAGGATGAAAAATGACTGTACACGATGGAAGTTACGGACACACTTGTCAAAGAACGTGGGTCACACCTCATGCTGTTTGTGCTAACCCGCATGTTACGTACATAGAAGTATTTGGAAATTTAACCCGGTGAATTTTGTTTTCTTGCCTGTATAGCTGCTTGGGTTTAGTGTAACTTTTATCATCGGGCCTTGTAATGAATTAACTCTATCATCTTGGATGTATTGTACGCAGTGTTACGTTTCTGTTTTGCAGACACTATTGATGTCCTAGCTCTGAGTGGCTAGTTAAGCAAGCCAACATAATTCCCTCAGTGCTACGCAGTTTCGATTTCTGTTCCATAGGAACGGCTTTACCACTTTTTCCCATTGGATCGGGGTTTCATGCGTACTACCTACGCGCCAGTTGAATATGTCGACAATTCCTCCACATTCCAAATCATGCGACCATTCACATAGGAAACACCAGATTATTGCAACAATGAGTTCAGACACTTTCTCATACTTGGTTACTGAGTTAGATTCCTTGGTAGTTATATACGAATACTCAACGTAAGACTTGTAGGGGGACACCAGGTTCGCTTGCTTATTGCGGCTCAAATAGGTTTCCGCCTTTACTACGTCTACCGTGAGTTTCTCGTTGGCGAGTTTCGTCCTCTCCTCAAATATGTTGGAATAATTACATGGCTCTAAAGCGAAGAACCGGCGGTTAGACTTCGCGGTTTCTTCTTAAACTGCCTAACCTGAGTGCCCTGGGTTTATACTCCGTGCAGCTTGAAGTCATCCACCCAATAAAGGTGTCTGTCAGATCGTGCAACCTGGTTCTTCATAGTGTATTCAAAGGCTTAGACAATTTCTACATTGGACAATGATGCATGGTATACAATGGGGACTTAGCATGTGTCACTCTGTCTAGTTATGGGCAGCACCAAAAGGGGTCCACGGTTCGAAACCTCGAATCATTTACACAGTCGTAGTTCGGGTTGAAATATATGTAAATTATTACACCACCTCTCATAGTCAAGCTTTCATTGCGCAAGGGTAAAATACCAGGTAGTATCACCCCGAGATCATTATCACCTCACTCAGTTATGTCTTGTTTTACATGATGAGGTCCAATAAATTTAAACTTGATTATCCGAAGTTCGTCAATTTTCTCACGTAGTTTAATGGAAACATCGGAGAGAACGGAGGCCAGAAAACTAAATGAACAAAGATGGTGTTTACGCCAACCCTTCTGGGGCCAGCAGACAAAAGTTTATTGGTTGCATTTATTTCTACCACCCTGGACCCTTCCGACGTTTTATATTTAGCTCTTACCACTTAACATATCATAGGTGAATTCCCATGAATTATTGTTTCTTCTCTTTGGACGGCTGGTAGTTGCACTGCCATCCACTTTGAAAATACAGAAAGCGGAACTCGCGAAGCTTATTGATGGCTATGTGTTTCCGCAGCCAATGTTTTCCCAAATTCAAAAGCTCTCAAGTTTATCTCAGATGGATGCATTTTGGTGACTTTTACCTAATTTCCAGCACGAATAATAGGATTGGTTTGAAGCACAGCAATAATTTTAAAGCCAATGCCCCAAATCCTTTATGGTTAAGTGATAGGGGACTACTTATTTTTGAGGGCACAATCACTTGTTGAAAAATGAGGGTTTCAATGAAGTAGCACCACTCTTCCAAGTCACATGCTTGATCGTAAGTCTCTTCGGAAGACTGCAATTCAAGGACACCATCGACTAAGCTCAAGCTTCGGTCTTTTGGTTGTAGTATTCCCTTGGGATTTGCTTTCTTTGCAGACACACACTCCAAGAAATGGCCGAGAAAACACTATCACATAAGAAACCACGAAGACAGTGAGCTGACAAGCGTACTGTCTCCGCTTCCTCACCCGACTGAAAGATTATCTGAAGTGACCATTTTTCACCATGCTGAACTGCGTTTTGATGGCGAACGATGCGAAACAAATTTACTTGTCTGGCCTGGATATCCACTGATTGGCAAATAGCTTCCTAGTGGTTCATGCCTTCGAATAAATTTCCTTTGAATGAAAGATCCTCAAGATCAGGCATTTTAGACCATAGTAACTTCATAGAGTGATGCTTCGATTTAGGATCCTAATTTGGGATAAAACTAAGTCTCCTTAATGGGTGTGAGCGGTGGGTGAACATATCGCAAGCGCATTAGTATGTGTGTCATTTTCTACACGCATTATGATAGTTACAGACAGGTCCGGTAACTTTACCTTGAATCTACATGAATTGACGACAAATCCGTAGGTTGTCAAACGTTTGTTAGTGATAGAAAAGCTAGATATAATGGAGTACTAATTGAGACAGACCCTCGGAGTGAGCAAGCTGCAGAGCTAGGGTTGAGTGATCCTGGCTGCCCGCTGTTTTTAGTTCGTCGGGTTGACCTTTCTGGCTCTATGCACTTGAACATACATTCGTTTAACTATTCTCTCCTAAATTTAATTGCACGTTTAGGCCTGATGCATTTACTTTAGTTGTCACTGCTATTTTATTCATAGTACGCTGAGAATAGCGGTCAGTTTATTGCAGTTATCTGCCAGCTCGATGATGCACCTTAGGGGTGGGTTGTACATAATTTATGTACAGATCCAAATGCAGTATTATGTGAAAAGCTGCTTTTACCTTCACTAAAATTAATTTTACGTACCAGTTACGGAATATCTCACCGCAATCACTACATGATAATCCAGTTCAAATAGTTTTTATGCAAACATTCCGACAGCAAATAACATCTACCTGCTACTTGGTTGACGGTGTTTACATTGTTTTCCATGTCACTGTGTATTAAACCATTGCAGAGGCGTCAGCCAAGTGGGTGAATTATTGTCGCCGATCGCGTTGAAACGGACACAGTTATGAATGGACAATATCTTACGAGTGGGAACACAGTTGCAACGGCGATGTAGACCAACGCGCGACCTTTCCGATCTGGGCAGTTGACGCTTGGACCAATATTCTGCTTGGTTGCTTTTATAGCTTCTTTGATTATGGTAACCGTTACGTTAGTTTGGCGAGTGGTAGGATGATGGCTATTTAACGAGCTGCAGCTTCCAAACTCAGTGTCGTATTCTTGTTGTAAATTAACCCTTGGGTAGCGCTAAAAGCCTTCTATCGAATGTTGATAAAAATGATGGTATCACTAGAATGTTGCTGTATGCCTAGATTTCTGCTAAATTTCTGCTGAAATTGCATTAGTGGCTACGACGAAGGTGTGTGCTAAGCAATCCTGCATAGGTAGTTCAACTAGTAACCGCTGGTTAATCCGAGTTGAACAAATGTACGCACGGTATTGCGGGTCGAGAATTGTAAGTGGTAAATCCAAAAACAAAGGTAGGTAGATTCAGTTTGACCACACATCGCTTACAGCATCAGTGTCATATATTGTTTAAGGAAACTGTACGACGCTCCATAGTTTATATTCAGCCTTACATACAGGGATTGAGTTAAAATCAATATAGGTAGAATTTCGTCACATCTAGGCTCACTCAGACAGCCGCCACAAGCCCGGAAAAGCACTGTACGCGCGTTTCATCCTTTCGGGAATCATCAGCAGTGCGCATTCCATCGGACCCTTGGTAGGGCTCGAAACCGCAACTCGACTGTTGCCAGTCCGTGGTTGAGACCACTGAGCTACGGGGGACGGCAACGACCATCGTGAATAAGTTACTAGATGTGATATAGCGCCGCTCACTATCCACTGACTTACACGTTACTACCGTGCAGAGGACAGGGTAGCCCCCTCACCAAGCGACGAGCTTAACAAACTTAAGCCGCCAATTATCTTATGGCATTATAAGCAGTTTGTTCTGTGTACTGATTACAGAAGAGTAGTAGGGGGAGTTGAATGGTATAGGTAGAATTTCGTCACATCTAGGCTCACTCAGACAGCCGCCACAAGCCCGGAAAAGCACTGTACGCGCGTTTCATCCTTTCGGGAATCATCAGCAGTGCGCATTCCATCGGACCCTTGGTAGGGCTCGAAACCGCAACTCGACTGTT
Source organism: Dicrocoelium dendriticum (assembly GCA_944474145.2). NCBI lineage: Eukaryota > Metazoa > Platyhelminthes > Trematoda > Plagiorchiida > Dicrocoeliidae > Dicrocoelium > Dicrocoelium dendriticum. The sequence goes on along the minus strand of OX104066.1, from coordinate 33,701,378 downwards.
GCCAGTCCGTGGTTGAGACCACTGAGCTACGGGGGACGGCAACGACCATCGTGAATAAGTTACTAGATGTGATATAGCGCCGCTCACTATCCAATGACTTACACGTTACTACCGTGCAGAGGACAGGGTAGCCCCCTCACCAAGCGACGAGCTTAACAAACTTAAGCCGCCAATTATCTTATGGCATTATAAGCAGTTTGTTCTGTGTACTGATTACAGAAGAGTAGTAGGGGGAGTTGTATGGTATAGGTAGAATTTCGTCACATCTAGGCTCACTCAGACAGCCGCCACAAGCCCGGAAAAGCACTGTACGCGCGTTTCATCCTTTCGGGAATCATCAGCAGTGCGCATTCCATCGGACCCTTGGTAGGGCTCGAAACCGCAACTCGACTGTTGCCAGTCCGTGGTTGAGACCACTGAGCTACGGGGGACGGCAACGACCATCGTGAATAAGTTACTAGATGTGATATAGCGCCGCTCACTATCCAATGACTTACACGTTACTACCGTGCAGAGGACAGGGTAGCCCCCTCACCAAGCGACGAGCTTAACAAACTTAAGCCGCCAATTATCTTATGGCATTATAAGCAGTTTGTTCTGTGTACTGATTACAGAAGAGTAGTAGGGGGAGTTGAATGGTATAGGTAGAATTTCGTCACATCTAGGCTCACTCAGACAGCCGCCACAAGCCCGGAAAAGCACTGTACGCGCGTTTCATCCTTTCGGGAATCATCAGCAGTGCGCATTCCATCGGACCCTTGGTAGGGCTCGAAACCGCAACTCGACTGTTGCCAGTCCGTGGTTGAGACCACTGAGCTACGGGGGACGGCAACGACCATCGTGAATAAGTTACTAGATGTGATATAGCGCCGCTCACTATCCACTGACTTACACGTTACTACCGTGCAGAGGACAGGGTAGCCCCCTCACCAAGCGACGAGCTTAACAAACTTAAGCCGCCAATTATCTTATGGCATTATAAGCAGTTTGTTCTGTGTACTGATTACAGAAGAGTAGTAGGGGGAGTTGAATGGTATAGGTAGAATTTCGTCACATCTAGGCTCACTCAGACAGCCGCCACAAGCCCGGAAAAGCACTGTACGCGCGTTTCATCCTTTCGGGAATCATCAGCAGTGCGCATTCCATCGGACCCTTGGTAGGGCTCGAAACCGCAACTCGACTGTTGCCAGTCCGTGGTTGAGACCACTGAGCTACGGGGGACGGCAACGACCATCGTGAATAAGTTACTAGATGTGATATAGCGCCGCTCACTATCCACTGACTTACACGTTACTACCGTGCAGAGGACAGGGTAGCCCCCTCACCAAGCGACGAGCTTAACAAACTTAAGCCGCCAATTATCTTATGGCATTATAAGCAGTTTGTTCTGTGTACTGATTACAGAAGAGTAGTAGGGGGAGTTGAATGGTTTAGGTAGAATTTCGTCACATCTAGGCTCACTCAGACAGCCGCCACAAGCCCGGAAAAGCACTGTACGCGCGTTTCATCCTTTCGGGAATCATCAGCAGTGAGCGGCGCTATATCACATCTAGTAACTTATTCACGATGGTCGTTGCCGTCCCCCGTAGCTCAGTGGTCTCAACCACGGACTGGCAACAGTCGAGTTGCGGTTTCGAGCCCTACCAAGGGTCCGATGGAATGCGCACTGCTGATGATTCCCGAAAGGATGAAACGCGCGTACAGTGCTTTTCCGGGCTTGTGGCGGCTGTCTGAGTGAGCCTAGATGTGACGAAATTCTACCTATACCATTCAACTCCCCCTACTACTCTTCTGTAATCAGTACACAGAACAAACTGCTTATACTGCCATAAGATAATTGGCGGCTTAAGTTTGTGAAGCTCGTCGCTTGGTGAGGGGGCTACCCTGTCCTCTGCACGGTAGTAACGTGTAAGTCAGTGGATAGTGAGCGGCGCTATATCACATCTAGTAACTTATTCACGATGGTCGTTGCCGTCCCCCGTAGCTCAGTGGTCTCAACCACGGACTGGCAACAGTCGAGTTGCGGTTTCGAGCCCTACCAAGGGTCCGATGGAATGCGCACTGCTGATGATTCCCGAAAGGATGAAACGCGCGTACAGTGCTTTTCCGGGCTTGTGGCGGCTGTCTGAGTGAGCCTAGATGTGACGAAATTCTACCTATACCATTCAACTCCCCCTACTACTCTTCTGTAATCAGTACACAGAACAAACTGCTTATACTGCCATAAGATAATTGGCGGCTTAAGTTTGTTAAGCTCGTCGCTTGGTGAGGGGGCTACCCTGTCCTCTGCACGGTAGTAACGTGTAAGTCAGTGGATAGTGAGCGGCGCTATATCACATCTAGTAACTTATTCACGATGGTCGTTGCCGTCCCCCGTAGCTCAGTGGTCTCAACCACGGACTGGCAACAGTCGAGTTGCGGTTTCGAGCCCTACCAAGGGTCCGATGGAATGCGCACTGCTGATGATTCCCGAAAGGATGAAACGCGCGTACAGTGCTTTTCCGGGCTTGTGGCGGCTGTCTGAGTGAGCCTAGATGTGACAAAATTCTACCTATACCATTCAACTCCCCCTACTACTCTTCTGTAATCAGTACACAGAACAAACTGCTTATACTGCCATAAGATAATTGGCGGCTTAAGTTTGTTAAGCTCGTCGCTTGGTGAGGGGGCTACCCTGTCCTCTGCACGGTAGTAACGTGTAAGTCAGTGGATAGTGAGCGGCGCTATATCACATCTAGTAACTTATTCACGATGGTCGTTGCCGTCCCCCGTAGCTCAGTGGTCTCAACCACGGACTGGCAACAGTCGAGTTGCGGTTTCGAGCCCTACCAAGGGTCCGATGGAATGCGCACTGCTGATGATTCCCGAAAGGATGAAACGCGCGTACAGTGCTTTTCCGGGCTTGTGGCGGCTGTCTGAGTGAGCCTAGATGTGACGAAATTCTACCTATACCATTCAACTCCCCCTACTACTCTTCTGTAATCAGTACACAGAACAAACTGCTTATACTGCCATAAGATAATTGGCGGCTTAAGTTTGTTAAGCTCGTCGCTTGGTGAGGGGGCTACCCTGTCCTCTGCACGGTAGTAACGTGTAAGTCAGTGGATAGTGAGCGGCGCTATATCACATCTAGTAACTTATTCACGATGGTCGTTGCCGTCCCCCGTAGCTCAGTGGTCTCAACCACGGACTGGCAACAGTCGAGTTGCGGTTTCGAGCCCTACCAAGGGTCCGATGGAATGCGCACTGCTGATGATTCCCGAAAGGATGAAACGCGCGTACAGTGCTTTTCCGGGCTTGTGGCGGCTGTCTGAGTGAGCCTAGATGTGACGAAATTCTACCTATACCATTCAACTCCCCCTACTACTCTTCTGTAATCAGTACACAGAACAAACTGCTTATACTGCCATAAGATAATTGGCGGCTTAAGTTTGTTAAGCTCGTCGCTTGGTGAGGGGGCTACCCTGTCCTCTGCACGGTAGTAACGTGTAAGTCAGTGGATAGTGAGCGGCGCTATATCACATCTAGTAACTTATTCACGATGGTCGTTGCCGTCCCCCGTAGCTCAGTGGTCTCAACCACGGACTGGCAACAGTCGAGTTGCGGTTTCGAGCCCTACCAAGGGTCCGATGGAATGCGCACTGCTGATGATTCCCGAAAGGATGAAACGCGCGTACAGTGCTTTTCCGGGCTTGTGGCGGCTGTCTGAGTGAGCCTAGATGTGACGAAATTCTACCTATACCATTCAACTCCCCCTACTACTCTTCTGTAATCAGTACACAGAACAAACTGCTTATACTGCCATAAGATAATTGGCGGCTTAAGTTTGTGAAGCTCGTCGCTTGGTGAGGGGGCTACCCTGTCCTCTGCACGGTAGTAACGTGTAAGTCAGTGGATAGTGAGCGGCGCTATATCACATCTAGTAACTTATTCACGATGGTCGTTGCCGTCCCCCGTAGCTCAGTGGTCTCAACCACGGACTGGCAACAGTCGAGTTGCGGTTTCGAGCCCTACCAAGGGTCCGATGGAATGCGCACTGCTGATGATTCCCGAAAGGATGAAACGCGCGTACAGTGCTTTTCCGGGCTTGTGGCGGCTGTCTGAGTGAGCCTAGATGTGACGAAATTCTACCTATACCATTCAACTCCCCCTACTACTCTTCTGTAATCAGTACACAGAACAAACTGCTTATACTGCCATAAGATAATTGGCGGCTTAAGTTTGTTAAGCTCGTCGCTTGGTGAGGGGGCTACCCTGTCCTCTGCACGGTAGTAACGTGTAAGTCAGTGGATAGTGAGCGGCGCTATATCACATCTAGTAACTTATTCACGATGGTCGTTGCCGTCCCCCGTAGCTCAGTGGTCTCAACCACGGACTGGCAACAGTCGAGTTGCGGTTTCGAGCCCTACCAAGGGTCCGATGGAATGCGCACTGCTGATGATTCCCGAAAGGATGAAACGCGCGTACAGTGCTTTTCCGGGCTTGTGGCGGCTGTCTGAGTGAGCCTAGATGTGACGAAATTCTACCTATACCATTCAACTCCCCCTACTACTCTTCTGTAATCAGTACACAGAACAAACTGCTTATACTGCCATAAGATAATTGGCGGCTTAAGTTTGTTAAGCTCGTCGCTTGGTGAGGGGGCTACCCTGTCCTCTGCACGGTAGTAACGTGTAAGTCAGTGGATAGTGAGCGGCGCTATATCACATCTAGTAACTTATTCACGATGGTCGTTGCCGTCCCCCGTAGCTCAGTGGTCTCAACCACGGACTGGCAACAGTCGAGTTGCGGTTTCGAGCCCTACCAAGGGTCCGATGGAATGCGCACTGCTGATGATTCCCGAAAGGATGAAACGCGCGTACAGTGCTTTTCCGGGCTTGTGGCGGCTGTCTGAGTGAGCCTAGATGTGACGAAATTCTACCTATACCATTCAACTCCCCCTACTACTCTTCTGTAAAATCAATATCTCTACATGGATAACCCATTCTTAAACACAGTGCACATTATCAAAAATATCATCTAATATGAGTATGCTTAGAGCAACCTAATTATACGGGCGAATTTCACACTGTTTCCATATTTTCAAGTTGTGAATAAAACATGTAGAAAACAGACTTTCCCAATGAGGACCGTCGGTAAATTTTGACCTCGACGAACAGTGACGTTTAACCGATGTTATTGTACATATCACAGTCAATAATGCACCAACATTCAACTGCATAATATATGGGACAATTAAACTTATTAAATGGCTCACAACAAATACTCTATCTATTTGTGTTAACCGTTGTTATTGCATTATACAGACAAGCCAAAATAGACAACATTTTCATACAAAAATCCGACGCGCTCGATGGACTTATAGAAAATAATGCATGGAATTTGCAATCTTTATTACAGTATATTCGTTTACCATGCATACTGTGCAAAAACACAATGAACAATGAACATTTATTTGTGCGAGGTTTAAATGCAGTTGTTTTACAACTCCGGCGGGGTGGTGGGGGTAAAGTTACAATATGTAAAGTTATCTCGATTGTCTGCTTGAGTGTTTATCCAGCAGATGTTTCACCACATAATATCAGTGTAAATGCGAATTGCCTGCAAATAATGGTGCAACATGAGGACAGTTATAGTCGGTGTATTCCGTGAGAAAAGCAGGTGCAAGAATACACCATTTTGTACCACCTCCTCAGGTATATGTGACATGTTAATACGGCAGATAAGGATAATTAATATATTCCAAATTTGTCCAGTTTGTACAACGAGGTGATTGGGGCTAAGCGTAAGATCCATCGATTTTGACAATATCCAAGATGGGGGAGGAAGCAACAAAATTTGAGCAAGCCTTCTATGGTTGGCAAACCCGAAGATGACATCAATTCAGCCGGCATTCCAGGCGGCTTTACTGTGCATATCAATTTAGAGGGTTACCGCTGAGATTCTGGTTGTGGCTGAGTAACAGCAAGTGACGACATACATGATTAGGGTCAATTAATATTTGGTAGACTAATATGTGATCGCCGCGCAGCCTACGGTAGGAGCCATTGAAACTCTCAATGACAGCCTTTGGTGGTAGGAAAGATTGTGTAGGCCTTTTACGTTCTTTGTGGCCGTGCGTTGAGTATACTCTAGCAATTCTAAGTTGCGTTTCAGCTAAGGTTGCCAAGCTTGGATGGCGTATTCCTAGTGAGGTCGCACGTAGGAATTGGGGAAGATGGACGAGCCGAGTCTTTCAAATGCTCCGCACATCAGGCCCAGGTGCTGATTGGCTCTCTTCCCAGCTGCCTCTAACTACTTTGAACAGTTAAGGTCAATTGGAATGAGCAACTTCGCTTTATTGGGCATCTGTTTGCTATATATTTAACCACTCTGACGCAATTGAACAGCGTGGCATTTTGCCAATCTGTGTGGTTGTGTATTCAAAACTGACCAGTTTGAAATCGTTTTGAGGTTACGGTGGAGCATTTCGTGCTCGTTCAATTCTCTGATCGCTGGCCATAACTTGATAGCATCCTCTAAATATATGAAATCGGAAGTAATTTCTTTCGCCAGATCGTTTGATAAAAGCACGAATAGACGGGGCCGGAGCACCGAGCCTTGTGGTACGCAACACACCACCTCAAATGCGTCGGAAAAAGTTCCTCGTACTCTCACTTCTAACCAAGGTTTGTGCAGGTAATTACCTATCGAACACAGCAGTCACCCATATCACCAATATCATACAACTTACTTTTATGAAGAACAATTTTATGTTTTAAGCGGTCAAACACTTAGAGAAGACCAGGTACATGACTTCGACTCCTGTTTCACCATCATCTGCGTCGGTCCAGCTATTGCTTGAAATTATCAGTTTCGCAATGCACGAGTGCTTTTTTCGGAAAATATATTGCTCTGGTGCAATCATTCTTTGATTTTCCAGAAATAGCATGAATGCATCAGCGATGATAGACACCATAACCTTGGAAAGCAATTGGAGTAGCGTTGTAGGACGGTGATTATTTGCGTCAGTGCGACTACCTCCCTTATGAATAGTACTGATGATCGCTTGCTCCCATATTGTTGGAATATGGTTCTTCTTCATACAGCGCAGATAGACTATAGCCATGGGTTCCGCCAGATCATTGGTCGCTGCCAGTGTAGCCTTCGGTTGCGTTATATCTACACCAGGCAAGCTGTGGATACGCAAGTACACCAGATTATTTGATACAATTTCTGCAGTAAAAGTAATATTGGATAAGGCTGATGATGGGACAATCGTAACAGGGAAAACCGCTGGGCCTGTTACTCTTTGGAACGTTTGTGTGTAACCGAACCGTAGAAAAATGGCTGCTTGGTTTTCTCTGGTATTTGAATATTGCATCTTATTGCGACCGCATAAGGATAGATCCAAACTTAAGGCTATAATGATTAATTGCATGAAAAGTCTAAAAAATTGCACATGTGGCCAGCTATATGTGTAAAAAATTACCTACTATAGAGGAACGTGAAAAGGCTAATTAAGGATGTTTCGAAAAGCAAGCTGAATTTGGATGCATAATACAAAGTCATTATTTATCTACATCCGTAAATGTATAACGGCAAGGAACCCTGTGACACAAATTTGCACTTGTTGTATTGCACTTACGTTTATATTTGAAACAGGAATTTTTCAAACGTATGCGTATCCTTTTATACAGCACAAGCACTTAAATGAAATACAATACTAACATATATTAGCTGAATAACCATGATTCATAAAACGAAAATATTTAGTATTGCTAACTGCAGTACTAAAGATAGTTATTCATAAGATACCCTACAGTTTGTCTTTAACACATTCCATAAAATAATAGTATATTGCAAAGTGCTGTTAGAAGACTAAAGCTGACTGATGTATGCATTTAATATTGTCTTCTCGATTACTTTAACAGCAACCGGTATGTAAATATCTAGTTTATTTTGAGTGCGACCAATTAAGCATGAACAATAAACAATGCTTTATCACGGTTAAAAATGCCTGTGCTTGACAAGTCCTGTAGGGTGATTGGAGTAAAAATTAAAATTCGAAGGATCATCGAATAAGTAAATCGTCATTTCAAGTGTCCATCGAGTTAAATGCACTAAAGCATCACGATAGTCTGAAGTAGGATTGGGATGTGCACACGCAACATATTATAGACAGCTGTTAGGGTTCAGTAAGTGCTTGAGAAACAAAAAAGGAAAAGTAAACGTTTACTCGTTTGTTTCTTCAATTGACAGCTGTAGTATGTTAATCCAGTTTAGCTACATCCAGGCTAATCACATGGATAATTCTGCATGTATCCTCACCGCCACTTTGCAGAGAGGGCGGTTAGGGACATGGTTAGGTTTGTGTTATTTCGTCCTCCAAGTGAAACGGATTATATCAAGTAATGCAAGTTTGAAAGCACTTCATCAAGTCATTTTTTGAGAAGCGTTAATGCAGGGGCAAGGATAACGTGAGTCGGAAGTGCAATCCAGACACGGAACACACGGACGGAGAAAAGGTTTCGTCGACAATCAAGTCGACTGTAGTGCGCTTCAAGTCTGAGCTGACGGACTCTCAATTTGTTACTTTGGCTCAGCTGCAACAGATTGCGACATGGGTGAGTTGTGTGCTTCAGCATGAAGTAAACAATGATTAAGTCTCCTAGCTGACGTCGATATTCACCACTGTACAATCTCAGGGAGTGCAGCCTGTGTTGGTAGGAGATATGAAAAAATCTTCTAACGAGTTTGATCGCTGTACCTTGCGGAGCTTCAAGTACATCGACGTCGCGCTTGCGACAGGGACGACAAATCTGGATCGCATATTCCACGTGAAGCCGCAAGTGGGCGTTCAGCATTTGCGGAAAGACTGATGGCTCAAAATTTCCAAAAGCCCTCCGTAAGAGTCCAAGATGTTGACTGACTATTTCTGATGCCCTTTCAGCCTGTTTTGAGCAACCGAATCCGTCCTGCACGAACACCCCGAGGTCATTTTCTTGAGAAGAGCGCTGCAATTGCTGGTAAACCAAGTCGATATTCTTGCGAATGCTGATGGCGTATGCTTAGGTCTTTGCACTTGGTCACGTTGAACTGGAGCCGGTTGTCGGATGACCACGCATGAGCCTTGTCGAGATCGCTCTGCAATGCCACGTGCTCACCCGATGTCCTGATGCCATGCCAAATTTTGACATTATCTACAAATAGTAAGATGTTTGAGTGCAGTACATTGGCGAGATGGTTAATGAATGGTAGGAAGAAACATGGCCCCCGTATCGACCCTTGGGCCCGCTACACTAAATGTTAATTGGTTCGGAAACGGACCTGCGGACTCTCAAATGCAGCTGACGTTGAGCGAGGAAGTTGCTGATCCAACCGTGTATAGTGACAGATTCCATAGCTTCGAAGCTGGTGAAGAAGAACGCAGTGGTCCAAACAATTGAACGCTTTCGAGAAGTCCTGGTAGACAACGTTGACCTCCATGCTGGCATCGGATGACTCTGTCCAGCTTGCTCGGGATAGCAGCAAGTTTACAGTGCAGCATCGATTTCGGCGGTCTCCATGTTGCTGCGACACTAGAATGTTGTTGTTCTAAAGCTATCCAATGAGCGCCTCTGCAAGTATACATTCCATTATTTTGGGTAAAACTAGGAGGATAATGATTGGACGGTAGTTCGAGGGCTCCAAACGATTACCACATTTGTAAATAGGAGTGACTGGTCCGTGGTTCCATATTGTGGGAACTTGCATTTCGTCGAGACATCGTTGAAAGTACCGAGCAAATGGTTCGGCAAGGTTCATGGCCGCTGTCTTCAATGCCCTCGGTTTGATGTCGTCCAATCCAAGTGAGCTGTGCACGGGCAAGGATATTAGCGTTTTAATCACATTGGCTGTCGTGTACGATAGGTGGTTTAACCCTGGTGTCTATGGAAGCTGTGTAAAATGCGAATGAAATGATGGTTCTCTCCGAAAAATATGGATGAATTGTTGGCGTAGCAAGTTGGCTGCATCTTGTGCGGTTTTCGCAGTACCAGTTTTTGCATGTAAAACCGTGATCCCGCGCTGCACTCTGCGCAGCTTGTTGACGTGTCTATACAGTTATTTTGGATTTGTACTGGATTTCACAGCTAAGTTCTGTTGGCGCTGGATTTTGTCTTCAGGAATCAAATTCTCCCAGTGGTTTCGTTTAATTGTTAAAACCCCAGGTCGGCTTACTTAGACGGCCTTTGTAAGCGTGCCAGTCTTAATCACCTAAGGCCATGCATTTGCAAGTACGACTCCGTAAGAACAAATCAAATTGCTTCGGGCGAAGGACTTTGCTTTCTGACGCATTTGCCACTAGCTCAGTGAATTATGTGACGAACAAATTCCAGGCAACATCGGGCGGCTTCTCGGCCAGGAAGGACCAGTCGGTTTCTTGCACGAAATTGTACCGCATATGCTAATTTTAAAGACGTAGAATTCCACGTTGTTCGCAAGGATATACACCGAGTAACAAATGTAACGAAAGAGAAAAATCGCGTGACCGCTACGGCCAAGTGATGCATTAGTTCTTACTGTTTCAAGCATTAGTTCCTCGTTAGAAAACACGAGGTCCAAAACAGAGTGTTTGACACCCGTTCGGAATCGCGTGGGAGAGGTGAAGTGACTGTACACAGGTACATCGGCTAGCACCTCTTGCAAATCCGCCTTGAATTGTTCGCTGCAAGACGCTGGAACTTCGGTTGCGTATAGGTTGAAGTCCCCCACCAGAATGACGTGACTGTATGGTCGTCCCAGGACTCGGTTCATCGCAGAAGCTAGGCATTGATCCACTTCCAAGGTGGACATTGAAGGGCAGTAATCTATTTCTAGAAAACACACATTGGCACATCTTAGGTGTATATGACACTAAAGTGAATCGACGACTTTCGTTTCTGGGTCCTCAATGATATCAAAATGCAAGTCTGATCGATAATACAGGAGCACTCCCCTTCCTCTGCTTGGTCGATCGTTTCGTATGGAAGTCATGCCAGGTAGTGCAATCTCAGCATCTGTGATCTCCGTGTTCAGCCATGTTTCGATGACCATAACTAGGTCCCAAGACGTAGAGACCTGACGAATACGAAATTCAGTTAGCTTGCTGAGAAGACCTTGTGCATTGGTATACAAGCAGGTGAGAGCGTCGATGGTCAGAAACGTGTTTGTGAATGTTGGTTTCCGGTGAGGGTTTATGCCGACCCTTGAGGGGTCTGCTGCCGCTCGTTTTTTGTAAGAACGGTAACGCAGGCCTTAGGGCCAGTTCAGGTTGTTGTTTAGAGCTGGCAGCGCCAACAAGAGGCTTAAATCTTGTCCTTCTTCAAGCGTTGGGGTGTTTTGGCATTGTTTCCGTTCTGAGCTCACGGTGACAGAATTCTATTGGTAAGTTGCTTGCTCAGTGTTATCTTGTCTATCTGTGGCTTGGTGCCTATTGCCTTTATACATATTTCGGATGGCAGCAATTTACTCTTTTTTGCCATATTTTGATCACATGTTCTGCCATCAGTTCGTAGTGCAATGATACTTTCATCACTCGGGGACCACACCCGTTGTAGTTATGTGATAGCGGTAACCTTGATGCCGGATTCGTGATAACATTTTCGACTGAGAGTACTTCACGAATAAAATGCCACTCATCCCAGTCTTACGCTTTGACTTCTAGCTCGTTAATTGACTGGAGCTCGGGAACAACGTGAACAAGGATAGATTTTGCGTCCTGTTGTTTACGGAAGTCATCTGGATTTAGTTTACGTTTCTGGCGTTCGCTCCAAGGAATATCTGGAAATATTCGAACAGTGAATGTGGCGGTAGGGAGGAAAGTGGTTGACAAGATAACTGCCTCTGTATCGTTACCTGACTGAAATGTTACCTACAGTAACCGCGGTTTACCGTCGTGTACGGAGTTTGGGTGACGGAAAACACGCATTATACTGACTGCTTTAGCTTGAACGCCTATTGGTTGACAAAGAAATCCCATTGCTTTTGTCATCTAGTGTCTTATAATTTATGGAGTTCGCCCCAGATTCAGTCATATTAGAGCTTATACATTTTAGAGAATTATGGTAGTGTTTCATATTCTCCTTTTTGAAGGACCAATGCCTGCTTTCTTCGGTTGGACAAATGATGGGATCTTGAGTCCCGTGGTGGTATTAGCAGTAGTAACTCGTTTGGCAGCTGGCGGGATTGCAATTGTAGGTCCCTCCGTCATAATGACAGCAACAACGGGCGCGTATTTCGTCGGCCCTATAACAGTGTTTAATGCGTCAGGTGATTCTGTTGAATAGTGTGGCGAACGCATATTTATGAGCAGCTGCTAATGTCGGGGTGGCTAACCCTGAATTGTTACTGTTACACTGTGCTGAATCAGTGCTTGAAGTAGAGCACTGATTTTTTTGGTTCATGTGGAACAACTCTCACGGCTGCTGCCCGCTCTACTATATTTGTCAGCCTAGCGCACTTCGGTACCAACACTGTTAGACATCTGATGAGTGGAAGTGACGCACACTTAGTGCAGATCCAGAGGGAATCAGTAGTAATACAAGCTTTATAATCTGGCTGCGATTAAGGCGAGCACATTGAGGATGGAAGTATTTTCGGCGGTTTCTGCATTCTATTCCAAACCGCACTAGTTTTATGCTGCTGGCTACGCTACAACTAACCTTCATTTCGGAAGCTTTGGTCTTAGCTTTCCGTGGGCAAACAGTACATGTCGTAGTGACAGTCAGATCTGCGCAAGCGGTTCGTTGCAACGTCTGCACTGCTATGCTGCATCCAAACGCCGGCGATAAAGTTAATGGTCTGGCAGACACCCGTTAGGTTGATGTAGAACAAATGCAAGATGGCAGACCCAGACGGCAGCTGGGCCAATCGCTGAGATCTCCGATAGTACTTGAAGAAAATCCACCAAATTTGCACAGATCGAAGAATACAAAAGCAAAGTATTGGTGCAAAAAGCACACACAGAAACACGTATAACACAATATTTCCAAAACAAAAGTTGAATCCAGCACGGTAAAGCAAACATCCGTGGCGTCCGTGGGTACGGCTCCGCAGTTTATACTGTAACGCAACAGTGTGAGTTGTGAAACGAATGAAGAAAGTTCCAACAATATGTCCTTGGCAGCCTTAAGCTGAAAAAGCTATGGTTTTGAACACAAATGGACGGCTTCATCCAGCTTATCGCTAGAGCCTCAATGACTAGGCGGAATCGGTGATTAGAGTGATGTAACACAAGTGTGGATATTCATCCAAGCTATATCCGGTGACGCGTGACTATTGGGCGTTTGCCTATTGAGGAACATCGCGGCTTGCGTAAGCACAGGTACTCAGTGGGACAGGGATGCTGGTCAATTTCACTTTGAAACAATCATGGCACATGTTTTCTCAAACGGCAAATTCCTGCTGAGACTATGAAGTTGCCTCATAGTATAGTCAGTCTGAAGTGCAAGATTGTGTGCGCTCAAGTGGACATATACTTTCTTTTGAAATGTCTTATCCTGCGAATATGACCCCGATCCGTTCTAACATTGTTGCATAGAAATTAACACAAGCCATCTGTGGCTAACATTAGACGCTTGACCACTGCTCACCAGGAGACGGCCAATTCCAAAATTATGAGTCTACTAGAAACTTTAAGCACGCCTAATACTTGAGACAAAGGATATAAATTTGTTTTGTCCAATTATGTTCCCTAACTTTTAAATCCACTATCGACAGCCCAGGCGAAATCGAAATACCTGGTTAGCAAATTGCTCTGCGAACCGCCGTTATAATAACTCAATTGTATTGATCCCAGTCATTGATTAGTGCATTTATTATGCGTACTACTTGGCTGGTTGCAGTTATCTGCATAGTCATACAGGTTGGATTAAATAGTTCCTAATAGAAGTCTGAATTGGTTGTTTCTAAAAGCTCAATTTGAGAACTTGTTGATCAATTTAAGGAGCTTCAACCGTCCAGCCCTGACAGTCTTTTGTTTATAATCAAATCGACATATATCGACCATGAAAATAAGACTGTGCTATTGACTGAAAATGGTCAATTATAAGCCGATATCTTCCGACGTTGTGTGAACTGCGTACTAATAACGTAGTTAAGATGAACCAGGATAAGCTTTCGGGTGTGTTTGTCATGAACAAGGCCGAGTGGGGCACAAAAAGCAGGTAACATATAAAATAAAACGAGCCACTTTGAAACCTTCATGAATGCATGAAGATGGCCGACCTTGAAACCTACATAGCTGCCTAACTTAAAACGCCTTTCCTTTATGGCGTGTTCCAAATTGACACCTACTATGGTTTGAAACCGAGAAAGTAATTTTCCGTTGTTGTATGTGTCACTATAGACGCAAAAACGGAGTTTTAATTAGATCGATTTTCTCTATGATAAATGAGCCGTAATATAAATTGACTTGTTAGTTAAAGCATAGTATATTTCTGCTGCGACTACTGCACAATCTATAGAATCTTTAAAGTACAGCTCAATTAAGTGATGATATAAATGATATCAACAATTAAGATAACGTCATATGTACTTTAGCTGTGGAATAATTAAATATCGTTCATCCACAAATACTTTGATTACATATCTGAAATGGTTGTACAAGCTAGTTATTTGGTAAAAAGTTTAGTTCGCTTGCTAAAGGAATCAGCGTTTTTATGTACAAAAAGTTGGCTTCAATATTTGAGCAAACCCTTACGTACTGAGAACTCGATAGTAGATGTAATCAAAAGACAAGAATTAAAGATGAGAATTAAAGACTAGAACTGCGCTACTGTGCTATGTTTACAAATGTTATGTCAACAAATTATACACTGACTTCGAAAATATCCACCACAAAATGTACAATAGATCTGTTTGCCAATTAATACCGGACTTCAAATGGGGCTCAGTGTTCGCACCATTTAACTGAAGTTCAGCCAGTGACACAAACGTTTAAGCAATTCATTCAACTGCGCTCTAAAGCAAAACAATCGATAGTCCACCCAATCTGCCCTGTACTTTGATGTGTGTCCAAAATGGAATTCACAGTAAGGACATAGATGAAAGAATGTATGTTCATGAAGCCGAAATTATGTCAGCGGATTAGAGTCCACACAATGTACAACCTAGAGCATGTGTTGAAGAGAAACAAGTAGAACCCGAGTCAGGATGCTTGCACGTCTGTAGCAGTTTTATAGCCAAAACACGGGGGTCGGGAATCTAAACTAATTGCAGAGCCAAGGGGAATACATTTGAACAGGCGGAACGTTCTTCATACTCTCTCCCCAAACGTTCCTGCATTATATGCCAATTTAGCCTAGCAGATTACCTATCGCGATTTTAATGTATATAACTTTGGGAATATTGTGGATTTAGCGACCTTTGCCTTAATGAATGTATCCCTGCGAGCATCCCTAAACTTGTTGGACTATATTAGGCAAATTCTATTTGCGTCTAATACCACAGGGAACTGTCCGACATCGTCGTTGCTGCGCTGTATACCTTTGCACGCTCTCTTCTCGAAATGTTGCTACTGCCACCCGTAAACCGATTATTCTTAAAGCATTATGTACCTTGACATGATGAAGAATTTACTAGATTAGCCAACAACCCCTTTGTAGTATGTTAAAGACTGCTCTGCTATTTGAGAGAAAATAGTTACCTTGCTCGCACTGGCGGAATCATGCCCGAAAATGCATTGTTGCCGTAGGATGTTGGACGTGTGATAACCGTTTTAACTGAGAGATTGGCTGGCTCATTGTTGCTGTTTATCTGCCGAACTAAGAAACATCCTTCTTGGGATTGCCGATGACCCACCTAGTTTTGAGGAACCTTATTATACTTGCGAAAACGATCAACCAGGTTGCGTCGCATGATTTATTCAGTTTCTGCTGTGATCCTTGCCCATACCGTTTCCAACCCTATTCTGTCAGGTTGTATGCTGACTAAGAGTGACTAAGTTATGCTGTTTTAACTTGGAGACTAAATGTTCAAATGTTCTTGACAGATTTCCATCAATCCTTCACTTTGGGGATGTGCAGCAAACATTTTAAAATATAACTGTAACTCCATGTGCCATGACATTTTCTCCCTTACACAAAGGAGCCAGGTACGAGAAGCAGCTTACACTATGCATCAGGTTACACATTAATGGCGACCGACTGCCGTCTTCCACATAACGAAAATATCTGGGTGTGACGTTAAGTGTTATTTTGGACGCTTCAAGTAAATACAACTTTCAGGAAACTTAGAAGGCTGTCCTTCCATACCTCCCGGCTGAGAGCTCCCTGCGTTCCTTGTTATTTGTTGTTTCGTTTTATCAATGCCTGTGTTCTTTTCCATTGGACATGCTTGTCCCCTGTGATATTTCTCGGTCTTTTTCTGCAAGCATTTTAGGTTAATTGTCAGGTCATTAAAGTACTTAGCCTGATGTATCGCCGTTCTGATATCTAATTTAACGACACTTATTTCTACACACATCCTCCCTTGTAAATAGCTAGCCTCTAAGATATTGACTGATACAATCATTCCGTACTACTGCCTTATCGGAATGTATATCAGCTTCATCTTCTAGGCAGTAGTACAAGCTAATCTACGCCCGCACACAAGCCAACCGCTCGTCAGTCATACCTTACATCCCGCGTCGTTTGGGAGAACCAAACTCTGTCATCCTTAACTTAATCAATCGACTTTCAAATTTACTCTGTTGTTTTTCCTTATTTATCCACACTTTATCGTATTGCCTTGCCACTGATTAGCTTTTTTCGTACATTATCGAGATCGTGTGGGTTGTAGCTGAATATTCAACAATGCAAGGTGCATAAAGCATTTTCTTGACTTGACTTGATTAAACGTTATTTACCTTCCCGGATACAAGAAACCATTCTGTTCGAACCACAAGTGGTAGTTTTCAAATTGGGCCATAGAAAGTTTATTTTAGGTTACTCACTGCGGATTCTTTGTGTTTGCTGAAAATATGTGATCCTTTGTTTAACTGAATTAAGTTCTTCCGTAACAATGTTAGCATATCCGGTTGTGGTTTGAATTACCTTAAAGACAATATGCAAACATAGCCTACGTGAAATGAGGACGCAAGACCAAAAAACGCTTTCAAACCATTATTAAGAAAATCCTAAGTAAAAAGAAAAAGCATCTTGCTGGCTGGAAATAGGCCAAAAGCGCGTTTACTTTAGAACGACATAAAATCGGCTGATGTAATCCAGCAATTTAAGAACGCTTCTTGCAAAATTAGATGATGTAGCAAACATTTTACTGCAAACGGAATTTATATAATCAAGCATGGTGATGTTGAGCAAAACTTCTTTGCCTTGTGATAATGAGGATTTAATCAATCTTAATTGTTGCTACCACATTTGATCCGATCGCACAGCAGACCCCAAATATTGTGGAGGTGGCATCATCAATTCTATCTAAAAGATAAGTGTAAATCCGTTACTAAGCTATGTCAGTACTCAACGAGTTCAATAAGCTGTCGCCTACTGGAGTTTAAACCAAAATTACCGTGCGCTTTTCTAGCTCACGTAGTTGGGAACATGTAGGTTGTGACAAACACAGAGCTGTACGATATGCAGACCAACTTACCTTGGAGTTGGAATATAAATTATTATGTTTTCCCTGTATTCTCGCTAGAGACTTCAACACAACTTTCATTAAAACCGTGGTTTCTAAATATTTGACTAAATTCCCTACCAGACTCGAGGGTCATTTAGATTTAGTTTATTCTAACCTACTCAAGCTATTTTCCACACAAAAGCGTGCACCTCTTGACAATACCGAACAATCCATAGTATAGTTTTGCCCTAAATATACAGTAAAGCCGAGTACGTTGTGCTGATCAAAAGACATTCCGTTGCTGTTAAAAAACGGGGCTGCACAACTGATAACATCGAGAAACGAAAAGCAACACTGTATTTAACTGATGTTTATTTTTCAAAATCCACTTGTCAGAGCAATGTAAACAACTAACATAGAATCTAAATTTTGCTTTGATCTATTTTATCACATTGGAACAATTTATTTGCATAAAGAGAATTTTCATCACGATCGCTCAAAGAAATTAGGAGGAAAGAAGAGTAGGCTAATAAACATAAGCCTTTCAACGTCCGTCCATAGCTATTAAAGAAGAAATAAAAGGTAAATGCGCTTTACTTTGAGACAGTTTTAGTCAACCACCTTTGCTATGAACTATCCGGAATAAATTCGTTTAGTATACTCTTCAACGTGGATGCAGTTGAACTGAACGCGTTCAGCTCCTCACTATGTAAAGCAGGCGCCCTACCAATTGTTATCGGAAAGGAGTTTCCTACTATTTTGCTTCCGTCAGTATTTACAAAGAGCTAAAATGGTAAATACTAAACAAGGCTAGTGGAGTGGATGCTCTATCAACAGTCACTAAAAGCTGGCACATATGTTTTAACAAAACATGTGGCGGAGGTCTTGAATCGGAGCTTAAATCTTGGCATCATTACCGACATTTGGAAAACCAACAAAACAACACTAATGCCTATAAATATTCTAGGAAATGTCGCCCATTTCCCTGCACGCCTTTGAAGCCAAAATTGTGGAATAACAACTGTTCCCCTGCACCTTCACAAGCATTCATGCTGATGATATCGAGCAGTTTGCCTGTAAACAGAGTGCTGTACACTAGATATCGTTTCTTATCTAGTACATGATATTGCGTTGGCTTTGGATAATAAAAGCAAGAGCGTAAGGCTCCTACATCTGGATTGCGCCAACCCTTTTGGAAGCCTTTTTTGATCACTATTGTTCAGCAGTTTGTTCGAGAATGGCGTCCCTCCATTTGTGGGGATTTTGATGCTTGTGTACTTCGCAAAGCTCATCCACTTCGCACATCTGTACGGCAAATCATCTGCAGTACTTCTAGCTACTTGTGCTCTTTTGCATGGAGCGATTCTGTCCTCATTTATATTCACTGCTTAAGCCAAACCTCACTATTTTATGAAACTACATAGGTAGTTAATATGTTGATGCCCTCGTCCTGGAATGCACAACCTTAATCAATGAAGACTACTAAAACGCAAACGGGAGATGCAAGAACTAGTGAATTGGTCCAGCTCCCGTTCAATCTCTCTCTCAAAACTTCCAATTGTTGAGAAGCAACGTTATGGTTCCCACATCCCAAAAGAGAGCAGGCCCTTGTATATCTCTCCTGCAATGGTTGTGGATGTCCATAGCATACCTAGCAAATCTACCGTGAAATATCTAGGAGAATTTCTATCTTACAATTTATCTGGGTCTGCACATACTTGAACAATTCGAAAATGTTAGAAGGCACTCATTATAGGCATTAAGGCTTAAAATTATTTCCGTACTGCGTGCATTAACTCTACGGTTTGTGAATGCATGTAATCTTCCTTACTGGATACACTTTTCCACGATTGTTTACCTAAAACTACTATAAAAGGACCATGTCTTTCTTGTCCGTTCGCGAGCATTTATTTCCGGTTGCTTCGGTTTAAGGAAAGAAGTATTCATATATTAAATTGTTGACAAATGTATAGAAGCTGCATAAACAGTTCATCAAAGAGTTTTAATGAATGTTCACACCATATTCTAACCAGTGCTAAATTTACTTCATCCAGGCGGACAACATTTAAGGATTTCGCACCTCGTCGTATCAAAACCATATACCGCCTTTTCTAAGACGCTCAATAAACGACCCAACTGGAGTGGAACGCCGCTTTCGTGGCCTTATGCTTGACTGAAGTTGAATATGTTTGTTTACTACTATTAATTTTTTATAAAGGAATGATGCGTTATTGCATTTTGCTCTGCAGTGTTGGTGGAAAATTGTGAAAATGCACCCATACTGATTGGTACAGCTTAATTTGACGTGGCTCACATGTCCATCTATGGATGCTGGTATTGCTGGCGTTGTTATCGTAGGCTTAAAATCACAGAGAACACCAGAAGCAATAGAACAAGTAATGGTGTATGCTAGTTAAGGTATTTCCAAACGAGAGCTCAATTACTGCGTAACGTGAAAGGGAATGCCCGCCTTGACAATTTTAGGAAGCATAATGGTTACTGCTCTATTAGCTGCAAGTGTAGTGAGTACATTGATCATCAATGATAAAACGGAGTGAATCCGATGAAACCGGAGCCCAGCGTCATGTATCACTAAGCATCTCTTGGCAAATCTACATCAGGTGAACCCAGAGACTGCGGTCAATGTGTTATTACGCGACAGTAATGCGATAATTTTGGTAATTCGTGTGGCTTTGATATTTAGGGCTTATCAACTTGCGTGGTGTACACAGAAACTATGGAGACGTTCAATTAGGTCACCGTGGTCTTGATGCTGACATTTGGTTGGTGTGCCAATATCCTCCAGTATACAACTGTCTATGAATCCCGCTTGTGTTGTATTTGCGAATGATGAGAACACTCGAAATGTTGACATATCGCAAATTACGTCTTCTCACTCCTCTGACATCAATGATTTGTTTGGCTCTAACAGTTTCCAAACACCCTAGGTTAAATCGCATGGCACAACCAGCAGTTGACTTAATACTACTTTAAGTTTCATAATTTCCATGTCACGAAGCGTGGAAATAATGACGCTTTTTCACGAAGGCAGAATAGAAATCATGGACCGTCTCCATCGGGCATAGATGAGTGTACCAAGCCATCATTATCGAAGCTCCTGCGATCGAGAAATGGATATATTTTCATTCAATCGACTCGGAGCTGCGCATCCTGTACAACCACAGAATTAAAAATGAGTACCGACGAACATATAAGGAACCGGCTAGTGCTAGTTAAGAAACAAAATGCATCTGGTCATTTTGGCTGCATTTTCGCGTAATAAGTACGAGGATGTAATTTCTTAATAGACAAAGATAATTGCGTAGAATACTCTTCTTTTACAAATGCTATTTCTGAAGTAATAAAAGGAATACCCAAGGAGTTGGGGCACATCAGAAAAGCAAAGTAGTACCTGCTATTCTACGTCCCTATTTTGGCCTCAGTTGTGACGCAACGTTAAAATATGCTGCCAGGTGCCTCATGAATACGTGAGAACCAAGAGCCATGCAACTTACCGTTGTAGCTAGCTTCCGCCAATGACGACTGGGTTCCCTAATAAGAAAGTAGGCATTAATAGCAACTGTTCCTTGCCAGAGACAGCAAGAAGAGATCGCTAGATTTGGAAGTAGTGAATTATGTCAAAAATGTTGCAAAGTTGCCAATCTGGGTAACATAGATGCCTCAACAATAACTGAGAATTTCTTAGTTGAAAGGATGGCGAGATGGAGAGAACCCTACTTGCTACATTGTGATCTGGAATCGAGTTTTGGGAGTGCATTTTGGATGGAATGTGTCTAAAATTCGGGACCTAGAAAATCTGCACAAACATGAAAGTTTCCTAAAGATGCAAATTGTCGGAGCTCACCAACCATAGTTGGTGCTGCTGCTTAGTATTTCTTTAAATAGGAAGTAGCATCTATAATAATATGCGAACTAACCCAGTGGTCTAGTTGTCTATCGCACTAACTTACACCCAGTTGCATGTCAAAAGCCGGGACGCGAACTACGAATACCTTTAAAAACCCTGCTACCGACCTCTTATCAAAAACATTGCTTGCGTCCGACCATATATTCGGTTACTGGCTAGTCAAATTCGCGCAAATCAATCGTCTAATTGTAATTAGAAAAACCCCTGCGTTGTCAGAAGGCGTACTTTGATGGAAAAGCTTTCGGGATATCTTCAGTCCAGGTGATGCAGTCTGACTGAAAGTGAAGACGACAAAGACAGACGTTCCGGCCAGGTTCCGAGTTCATTTTGCGGGACCGTACCTAATGAAGAACATGTCGGACATAACATATAGTTATAAAACCTGGCGGACCTGAGTCGTTTAATGACGTGGAGAGCAAAAATGGAATTTACCTGGTAATACTGTGGGTGCTAAAGAATGCGCTGCATGAAGGGGGGGTATTATAATGGCGTAGGCGCCTTCGTATCACGCCAGATGACACCGCGTCCTTTCCTATAGATTAGCAGCTGGCAAGAGCAGCACAAGCGACGATTTAGGTCAACATAATGCCTAGCGTTGCGTAGGAATTTAGTTTTGTTTATTAATCTCCTCTCCTCGGTTCCCCGTGACATTATGTGGACCGTAACCTAGATGTCTCTCCTCCCGTGCGCAAATGTTACCCGGTGTTTCCTGTATGTTCATTTCGATAGGTTCTATCTACTCATGTCGTTTTCAATGTTTCTTCCATAACCGTTTCTCTGCATCTGTTCCCCATTACTGTGGATAACACATTTTCGGTTATGCGCCTTTGTCCTCTGAGTGATATCGCATCAAAAGTGGGCATGTTATGTACACCAGTAAATGAGCCGAGGCACATTACAGCTGCCCTTAAGAATTCACCAGCAGTTATTATTTCATGTATCCGCTTAATTTTTAACTTTATATTATAAACCCTACAAGCTTTCTGGTGTAATCAGTGTACAGAATTATGTAAGTGGCATAAGACAATATTTTATGTTGAATGACTTAATTACCTCAAAGATTACAGACTTCCTTTACGTCGCAATCGCGAGTTACTTCGGAATTCAACTAGCAATATTGCGTTCTTCCGTTTTTGCTATCGAACATCAATATCCAGCTAAAAACTAAAACTATGAATTCATACGGTGTATCATTCACTTCTCTAAGCTATACCCTTGAACGATTAAGGCTTGCTGCAACGTGGATTTCTGAGGACCATATGTGATCTATTGTAACCTAATCCTTACAAGAATGCAGTTACTGAAAGGAAATTTCCTAAGCAGGCTCAGGTTTAAGGAAGGATGACAGTACGGGTTTGAACTTCGGTCATGCTGTTTCATAGTCTATAATGGTATAGATATTGGAATTGTGATTAGACCCCTGTTAAATCTTCCACGTTTGATCAATGTTAATGGAACCTGCGAATAGTAATTTGAGCTTTATAAAATGCATGCAATCACACAACAACTCAACACATAAGCTAACAGCAACACGATATGCAGCGCAATTTATAATTGCTTAATATTCCGGGTAGCAGATAATTATGTGGACGATAACGACGCTTCATTATTAATTAATCTAATTACTGCATGATAATTTGGTAACTATAGGAAACGTCTGGCACAATGGTTACTGACTGATTGAAAGGCAATTTTGAACTACTTTTTGTAAAAATGGATTGCGTCGGGCGATTACAAAAATACTTTGGACCCGGTTTCAGAACATGCCAACTCCAACTGATGAGGTCAAATGCAATCGAAATATGTCGTGCTGTGCAGTGTTTTTGCGCGGAAAATACCCAATATCCATCTACTTCATCTACGGTGCTGTTAAATAACCTGACCAAGTTTCACTTCTCGATCCATATTGAGATTGCGTATCGTAGTTATTGCACACGATCACTTAACAACAAACGTATATCCTTGTAATGGCAAACAAATTTCGAGTACATAATGCGGTTTTATGCAACTGAGAATTTCCGAAACCTATATCTAAGTTTAAGAGAATTCGTGGCGTAAAATCAGCGGATTAACCATTACATCAGTTAACACATTAGTGGATTTGTTTTGGTTGCCGATGGGATTCGTATGTCCACCAACGTTTAAAATAAATGCTGGTATTTTTATTCCGCAGTAGGCAATATTCCACGGGAGATATCTCGGGGTAAGTCAAGCTGAAGATGATACATTCGGATCATTTTGAGCCAAATTGATCATATTTTAACCAACACTGTGTGAAATATTCCTGATCCACATAAAAGTCCTACATTAATTGTATACAATATTGGAGATTGTTCGGTGTCAACCCGCACATCACTAACACCCCACGATGATGGACGTCCTCCTAGTTTTCACTTATCAGTTGGCAATAGCTTGGGATCAGTTAGAACTCGGAGCTTAGTGATTAACGAATAATGATATGTTCTCATAATCGGATCTGCTAATCCACCCACTCAAAATGTTGTCGGCGGTGGTGAACTCTCTGTTGCCACTCAGCAGATTGATTTATGGGTGGTACACTCACCAGCACTTCATTCTAGCGACAATTGGAAGGACACGTGTGGCAGAACGGTGGGTAGCGTGAGTCATCGCAAAGGCTTACACAGACAGCAACGATGGACATATCGGTCAGTTCCAATAGAGTTAGGAAGTTTCTGACAGCCGTGACCTGCGTGTTGGTGTTTAGATCGGTGGCAACAGATAGATACACCGATCTCATTTACATAATGTACTAAACTACGTAAACGAGGGCCGAATATCAATGTTCAGCACATTGTTAATTGGTGGTTATGATGCCAGTTTAAATGATCCAATATAAACTAAAAATGTATGCATATGTGCGTTTGCTGTTAGCTATACATCTGCGATGCATAGTTGTAGAATTCGATGAGAAAGTAAGGAAATGAGACCCGGAAATTGTCTGTCGTCTAGAGCCGATAAATATGCGCCAATTATGTGAAATTTATCATATAATATAAATAATAACTTCTAGGATAATATCAGCTCCAAACTGGGGGACCGTACTGCTTAAACTGCAGTTTCGCAAAATGTTTAAACGGTATGATTATCGTTAAAACAAGAATGCATAAAAATTAATCGACCCTTAATAAGCTTACCTGTAAAAAGCCTTACATTATTCAAGCAATAAAGAGCTCTGCACTGAGGAACCGTTGAAAGTATAGCGGCTCAGCAAATTCAACCATGACCACTAATGTTGATTAGGACAAAGTTAGAGTGAATGTCTACATAGTTTGTAATTTACCAGATAGCACACACTTTCAGTAGTTTACAACATTGAAGGTTACTGTTGTTTTAAATTTCAAAACTTCCTTTGATTTTACTGGTGGCACTGCAGTTTTCACAAACTGCTTTAGTGAGTTTCATGTCACACCGTTCCTTGCACTTGTGATTCGCTTCCTATTGTGTAGACGGCACATTACTAGTAGGGTTCAGTTACCTCCAACTTCTTCTGTTTCGCTTTTGCTACTTCTCTTACTGGTCACTGATTACCGACAAGTATCCCAGGCGCCAACCAAAAAGTTCATTTACCTAATTATGTGACTACTTACGGGCGAGTCGAATCAGTGGATTATTCGATCTTTGTATAACTAGTGTCAGTGATATATATCAGACAGGATCGAAATAGCCCCTGACTGATGACATCTACTTCTAAACCCACCCCGATCCCTAGTGAACATCAAGCGAGGAGAAAGTTGCACTTTCTTTTGTTCTCCGTTAATTGTTTTGAATCTCAGAACGCGTTACCCTACGGAACGTTATTTGGACAGCGAGGTCAAAGAATGTAGGGAGAAGAAAAGATGTCACAGTGAGTCTCTCGGACAGTGAGGCAAACGACGTATGTTAGTTTCTGTCAGGTATTTTCTCTCGTTTTTCTGCTTTCCAACGTTACCAAAACCAATCAACTGAATAAAAACAATATGCTACAGGTCAGCCATAGCTACAATTCATATATTAATAATGTGAACCCACTTGTAACATGTTAGACCACGCGATTAACACTAGGACTCTAAGGAAGTAGCGTGTGATGAATTCCATTTGACTGAAGTATGTGAGGCACAGTGAATATATCGCGGGCATGCACGATTTTATCATTTGTATCACCTGTTTTGTCGATGCAAATAGCAAAGGAACATTATTCATATGTCGCTTTATTCGATGAATAAAAGTGATAATAATTATTCAGATAACCTAGTGTGAATATTTACCCCGAGCGATAAGTCAAGCCTCGAAGGCCACATTATAGATAATACGGAGGTCACTGACATCCATATAGGTGAGCAAGGAGTTTTGAGCAATTAAACTGTTTCTTGCGCACTTACGTCTAATTATACTGTTAATTGAGCATCAGAAGCATGCAAATCAGACGTCTAGTGACCTGTTATGCAATACTATTTCACACCGTGCATAAGCACCATGGCCTACTGTGTTCTGTATGCCGCAAGCATCAATGCGAAGTATGGCACTGAGCATGGATCAAAAGCCCGGAATATTATTCCTATAGGCTTGCCCATATAACGGGCGTTATGACGCTGATACCGTTTGTGATTGCAAGGTAGACACTTAAACCTAAAAGCTACAGCATTCTTACGTGAACGATGCGAAAACAGAAAACTGGTGGGGATAAATGCCGAACAAAGCTCATCTTGGATTGGTGAGGAAGCAGCAGCGGTTGACCGCACCGAAAATCTTGGCAAATACAGCGAGTTACCTTAGGTAATTTAATACGAAGTTGCATCAACTTCATAATTTATTATGTTCCACGAAAATTTTGCAGTCATGCGATGATAGGATTATGTTATCACAGTAAGTCTTGGCACCAAACAGTATTGAAGTAACCCGGAAAACGTGAACTGGATGTAGGACTCTGTTGGTTAAGGTGGTATGGAAGTCCATCGATTGAATTGCGCATTAAACACTTTTCCCCTGGGGTTAGAAAATTCAATACCATTCTACCCTACACCATGACGTCCGACGGAAACTAAAGGAAGGCCAAGGCAATATATTGCTATAAGCATCTAAGGGGGATACCAGCATATCTACAAAACTTGAGCCATGTTTTGCCGCAGAGCCCATAGTTTCTCATGCTTAGATTTATCTTTGTGGGTCGTAGAGAAAAGCAAACAGCACAGAGTAAACCCAAGCATATTGAACCGGGCGTTGTTCATCCGATATATGATGAAGAACTACGATAGCGTGTACAGCCTAATAAACATTACTGTGACCAAGCTAGAAGTATCAGGAAGTTCAGCCAGTTAATATATACTGAATGGGTACCACAACTTGTTTGGAGGGCTTCCGCAGTAGAACGGTCTCAGGATCGTAATTTTACTGACCGCCTTAGCAACATGATGGACGTTCCTTTATGGTTTCATCGGAAATAGCTCGGATGCACGTAGAACGTCCACGATTACATTGCTTAAAACTGTGATATATATATATATATATATATTGATCCAGAAAAGGTTGACCGCGTATACAGGATGCAACGTTCCAGGGGCGAAAAGCAATCAAAAATCATTTGGAAGCCAAGTTAAATCGTTTCCGCCAGGAGGAACAACAACGAAGATGGAACTTGCTTAGGAATATAACAAATA
Source organism: Dicrocoelium dendriticum (assembly GCA_944474145.2). Taxonomy (NCBI): domain Eukaryota; kingdom Metazoa; phylum Platyhelminthes; class Trematoda; order Plagiorchiida; family Dicrocoeliidae; genus Dicrocoelium; species Dicrocoelium dendriticum. The sequence continues at coordinate 33,674,240 of OX104066.1, read as the reverse complement.
ATTAAAAGCGACAGTGGTACATTGCCTCAAAATGTGTGTTTTGGCAGAGATGCATAAGCAGCAATATCATGCAAAGATTGCTAACACGGGAAACGGAACTCGTTTAAGTGCATTGTGGCTTACAACAAGCTTACACAGGACGAATCAGAAAAGGATGCTAGCATGAACATAGTGTTAGAATGTTCCAATACTAAGTAAAGGGGAAACCAATAGCCCAGTGAACCAAATGTATTTTTATGTGTGAAGTTAACCTATATCAACTGCCAATATTTGCAGGTCATTCAATCTGTGCGAGTTTAATTGAGCAACGGGGTCTTATATTAAAGCGATCTATCTTGCTGGCAATTACATTTGGCGATAAGATGTGAAGCCTTAATGAAGTGCCTTCTGGAATTTGCAAAGCAAGTAAAGGTGCATTTGAATATAATGCAGCCGCATTCTCATAATGCTAGATAAACCCGTAATTACTTTGAAATCAGAAAACTTGATCTGCGCTGAGAACCAAAGAAGTCAAAATGGGTTCGGGTAAATGTAGAAGCTAACCAAGCCAAGACAAACTGACTTGCATTTATCATGCAAAACTTAAATATCGACATATGAAAAAGTACATTAACAGAAAAAATACGGGATCCTAAATTAATATCTCCCAAATGCTGTTTAAACAGCGCGCCCACTAATAATTTTAGGTGTTCGGCAATGAAAAGTGTTTTCTCAGCACAAACCCGGGGTTTGCTCCTTCATTTGCCTTTATTACTGGACTTGCGTATTTACGTGGAATCAGTTTATGTTAGTGTTCCATGTGATCGCATGGCAACCCTTTTTTCTTTGTATTACAATTTAACCCACTTTACTGCCCACAAAAGAGCTGTTTTAATTTGATAAAAAATCGTGGGGAGGCAAGTAACATATATTTCCAATTTTCCATAATAGAAATAACACTTGAATTATTATGCATTATATCACCCGTATTGCAGTGCTAAAAGGATTAAAATCGTGGTGATATCTAAAAACTAGAAAAAACATCTATTTGAAATAACATGAGCTTTAATTTTAAAATTATAACAAAAAGCATCTTACTTGGATAGCTATCGAACTGGTACAACTGTATACTTTTGCTGAGAAAACAAACCAACGTCGGTAATATAATATTTTAAGCTACTACCACATTCCTTTTTGCATCGAGGTAACCCGATTTGGACAAGAAAAGTTTGCCTACTCCATACAAAAGCCGTAGCTATATAGCGCATGCAAACAGATTTGCTCCTGAAAGCGACACGCGTTGCTTTCCTTTACTCACGGAAGCATCTGACAACTTATAACTTCTAATTCGCTACCTTCTTTCTGTTCTAGTTGGATCTCTAAAATGTTACCGGCAATCTCGTTTTCAACAGTCGTCAGATCTGAGGTACAATCCATAGAGTTTTTACTGACGACGAACATTACTGCATTGATGACTGGGATTGTACAAGCGCCTATCTCGTCTTCAAGTTGACGGCGTTATCAGGAAGTGCATCGGATGCATGTCGACCGAAGCCAGCATGCGTGAAGCAAGCTTTTATTGTTGCACGGATAAACTGTCTTCAACTTTTTAAAAGAACTAAATTGCATTGACCACATAAATCTTGGCGCTCTTATCCACCGCCGACGATGGACCAGGTAACAAGATGTTTTCATCGTGACAAATAATTTGGTCCACAATTTCTTTTCTGCAGCAGATATTCAGATTTATAATCACACCTTTTTCTGTGTTGGAGAATGCTGTTTGTTTTGATGGCAAACATAAATTTGCCTTTTTTGCAGGCCTTCTACCTATGGAAACGCTAGACAGTTATCCAAGAGCTTGTTTGGCTTACCGCCTTGTTCTATTCAAGGATCCGCTCGGTGGAAAGTTCTTTCGGTTTCCACGCATATTTAACTCTGGAAGTAACGGGATTTAGATCCATGTTCATGCCACTAAAAATCGTGGTTCGTTTTTTAAACTAAGCAAAATCAATTTAATTTTATTCCTGCCTGATCTATTTACGCAGCAGAGGGGAATGATCCTATACATGGATTTTGTCGATCCCCTAATATTTTCAGCAGAACTACACAAAGACCCCTCCGGAGTTGCTTCTTGATAAAAGAGCTACTTCTTCTTTATTTCACTTAGTTCCATCATCAAATGCGTTTGAAAGTTAAAGCAGTCGATCTTTAAGTAAATTTTCACATCATGCTCTGTCCGCGGATGGTCTTGCGCCATACGTGCATTTATACACAATCGGATATATATATATATATATCTTGGCTACCATCCTTCTTAGGTAGCGAAGTTGATTCAAAATTTCCCCCTTTTCTTTGGAAGCGATAATGTACTTTTCTAATTGTCTACATGGACCAAAATCTTTTATTGCAGTTTTAATTTCTTCATCATTTACACCTCGCGTCTTTTGCTAAGATCTCGCAATTTTATGTGACCACTTCTGCCTGAACTCCTTTACGCTAGCAAGCAAACTGGCTAGGCTAGAGGAGAAATACATAAATCACGCGACAACATGGCCCGCAGGGTTCCCGGTGGAAAAGTTTTCAATTTATCTAAAACTTCCAAACTTTTGTAAAAGATAAATCTTTTCTGCTACTGACCACAGGTTGTGTAAGCAATCAATTAATAAAAAACCGGAACAGATAAATTCCCCGACTTCGCTCAGTTCTCGTGTTTTGAATAAAGTTGAGTGTGTACCCGCAGCCATCTTTACTTGTAGCCTGCTCGTGTATTTAATGGCATAAGTATCCTTTTCTTATGCGTCAATAACCCCGCCTACAACTTCCATGTTCTTGACTCGCTTCAAGGTACTGATATACACACTGACAAAGCGACAAGAGCACAGCGTATGCATATAAGCAATTAGGTGGTGGAACGACCACGAGAATTGAAAAACAAAAGGTGAAAACATCACATAAATGAGAAAAGAATTTATCTATTTAAAACTGGGCAATAAAGCCGGTTGGGCTGTGAACCACGTAGGCAATAACGCTAGTTCCTCTGTAAAATTGTTAAGAAATTAGCCTGTTTTTACAGCGGACATGTGAGGAATTAGAAAATAGAGTATCTAAAGCTCGCTGTGGAGAAGTTAAGGCGGTTGCCATTGATTCTACTAAACAAAAGTTATATTATTCTCTATGTTAATTATGTGTTTTGATCTTAGAGTCGGTTGTTAAAACGAGACTTTGCCACTTGAAAGTTCCAAAGAATATTTAGCAATTTTATATTAAATCCACCTTCTGAGTACCAAAATGCGTACTTCTTCAATCCTTGTGATCTAAAAATTTCCAAAGGTAAGTGTGAATGTTATTCTCTCAATCTGCTTATATATATACAATTTTTCTCCATGTATATAATCGCTAACTTAGGCTAATTACAAGCTCTGCTGAGGCCACGAAATTTAAGCAACAATTCTACAATTACGCTTATTCTGTAGAATTATTTTAACGTTCTTAGTTCATTTAAAAATCAAATCTATTACTCCTAAATACGGTGCATGCGCCTGACGTCACAAGAATGAAATGAGGATGGGGCATTAATTGATATGTGTTTCAAGCAGTATGAAAAATGCCATATATGAAGTCAAGTCAAGATAAACTTTCTAAACACAGCTGGGCATAATTTTAGCAATTTATGGATCAACTGTGAATTGAGTATAAAAATATCTCGATAAATTAAAATTTTATAAATATACACAAAAGAAGGAAGGAACAAATTGGACTCAGTGGAGATAGGGAGGATATCTCTTCCTTATTGGTTTCAACTGACGTAAAGGATTCTAGCAAAATCCAGCAGACCTTATGCGTAGAAGAAAAAGTTCGAGCATGGCTACCTTGAAAGTAGGCAGAACAAAACGGTTATAAATTTACTCCGATTAAATTCATTATATCACAGTAGATAAAGTAAAAAACATGAGTTCAGAGAGGTTTGAAAACAATCGGTTTGGTATAGTAATTTGGTAACGTTTCGCCTCTAACATAGAGGCTTCATCAGACCAGGTGAATCAGTGTGCAATTGGTGTGGGATTTTATAGCGAACAGGGGCGATAACCGCTTTACCCGAGTCTTGAGCCATGAGTCATTACAGGAACAGTTCGGGATGTCACCTCAGGTGGTTCGATCACAGTGGGAATAGTCCAGGTGTTCCTTTGTGTGTCATGACATTGACGGATAAGCCATGGGCGTCGGTTTGCACTTTCCAATCTGATCCACGCATCGATGCTCGTCAAGCTGGTCGGCTTAAGACCGCCCGCCACGCATTAGGGATTTCTACCCCCTCCATTCTATTCACGCAGTCGTCAGATTTGGCAATTTCCACCGCCTCGGCAATCAACCGCTGAGTGGTGGATCGGATACCCTTCCTAATGACCTCTACGTTTTCGAGGTCTATCTGGTGACCCGTATCTAATGCATGCACAGCTACGGCCGAGTCTCTTATTAATGCTTGATATTCAAACTCGTTTCTTGGTAGTCTTGCAATGCGTCTCCTATGCTCAGAAATTCGTGTGCGTAATTCTCTCGCTGTTTGGCCTATGTACACATGTGCACAGTTCTTACATTTAATTTTATAAACACAGTTAGTCGTCCTATCCTTGGGAAGCGGGTCCTTCAGGTGTACCAGCGCCGAACGTAACGTTCGACCTCGGTGAAAGATCACCCTTATATTTTCCTTGTTTAATACCCTCCGAATTGCCTCCGAAGTGCCTTCCTTGTACGGAATTCCGACCGTCCCTATCCACTCGGCTGGGGGTCTTGACTGCCGGTGTAGCACTTTATGTAATTGGCGTTTAACTAGCCGTCTTGAGTAACCACTTTCTAATAGTTTGCCCATTGCCACTTTCCGCGCAGCCTTTTTGTCCTCCTCCATTGTGCACAAGGTTTGTGCCCTGTAGAAAAGCGCTGAGGCTATCCCAGCGTAAACCTGTTTCGGATGATCCGAGGTGTAGTGGAGTACGCCATCAGTATCCGTTGGCTTGCGATATATTGTCGTCTTTAAATTTCCCCCATTCCTGTGAACCAGGCAGTCAAGAAACGGTATTGTGCCGCTACAAGATTCTAACTCAATAGTAAACTGTATTCTCTCATCAATGGAGTTTAAGTGATCAAGTAAATGAAGGGGCAAATTGGAGTCATTGGAGATTGGGGGGATATTTCTTCGTTATTGGTTTCAACTGTCGTACAAGATTCTAGTAAAATCCAGCAGACCTTATGCGTAGAAGAAAAAGTTCGAGCATGGCTACCTTGAAAGTATGCTGAACAAAACGGTTATAAAATTACTCCGATTAAATTCATTATATCACAGTAGATAATGTAAAAACCATGTTGAATGGAAAGGCATCGGCCGATTTAAAGACCCTAGCTAACAATTCAAATGTTACCGTGACACATTTTTTCTTTTTCATCAGCCATTTGGTTAACTCCGTAAATCTACTTATAGTTCTCCCATCATACACATGTAAACAACTGGAATACTGAAATTTCGAAAACATGTTATGAGCATTTGTAATCCACAACGCATAAACGCATGGTTTCCTTTTAACGATTTGCTGTAATTTAGCGCATGAAGTATCAATGTTCGTTTCTAGTATTGTATCAATACTTATGTTAATTTGGTTTTCTTATAAGCGGTGCATTTTAGTTTTCTAACTTGACGAACGCAACTCGTATTTTATATATTGAAATGATTTCTGATGCTAAATGTTAGCTCAGAAAAGATGGGAGGTGGCGAAAGAATACATACATAAAATAGATATAATTACCTACAATAACATTAAAGAAGCATAGGGATAAATTTGTTAAATCACAACTGTGAAACAACTGCAACATATTTTACATCCTATGAAAATTAAAGCAAATAACACAGTTAACAAAGATGATTCGATAGAAATATTATATGATGTTAAACAGTGATATAATTGTTTTCCAGTTTGAGAAATTAGTTGGAACTGCTTTATTTTTGAACCTTAATTCAACATTAATATACTTGCCATAGCTTATGGATGCTAACGTTTAAGTGCAGTCACATTTTAATCCAGTGGAGGTTAATATTAATAAAGCTGGCAAATTATAAACCCTGTTCTTTTTGTTGCATGCAAAATACGTCGACCGGTTTTACTGGGATAAATATTATTTCTTTATTTTATATTAGTTGCTAAGTATATAAACTATTTCAATTGTGACAAAAATGCCAGAAAAATTGATGCTCTTTGCTACAGATAAAACAATGATGATTAACAAAAATGACCTTCCCTCTGTAATTCCAAATATAAAAAGCAGAAGACCACGATTTGCAGATGGTGTCGCCGTTTTGTGTATTGTTATCAATCCCAAAAGGATGAGGCAATTATACCTAAGTGAATAACCAACCATATCAATGTGATCATATATAGCTCCAGACTTGCGCTACCACGGTAAGCTGAAAGTAATTATCAGCTGTTTTGAATACATAGCGGCAGTCGCTCGCCATCGCTAAGCTTGCTCTCCGCAGATCGCGCAGTTGGACGAAGAAGGCCTCATCAGGATTGATTAGGTGGCTGGTGGTAAGCAAGTGCTTTGTGACTGCTGAGGCAGCTCACTTTTCTGTTTCATTCGATTCCGTCATTACAGACACCATTTGGCTGCGTAACCACTTGGGGATGTGTTCAATTACTCTGATAACTAAACTTCGGGTAGTACGTCTAAGGTAGCTAGCTCCGCCACTACAGGAGTATTTAGATAAACAGAGGGATGTGTATTGCCTCGTCGTCAGTGTCTTAATGGAACACCCATCTATACTTATAATTTATTACATTTAACTTTAAAGAAATTCCCAAGTATTTCGTCTGTTGTTTCGACATACTTAATGCTGTTCACATATCATTAATATTGCTGACTTTGTTGGACACATTTTGCTTAGCCAAATACTGATAAAGTGTCTTGTACTGGCAGAATATAATTGTTCAATTGCCGAAAGTTGGTGCCATAACTTTATTTGCTGCCAGTCGGAAGCTTGGTTCTCTATCGTATGTGTAAGCAACGAAATATCATTAAAATTATGTTGTGTCATGTTCGAGACTAATTTGCAGGTCCATTTAACTCCCTTGGTATCAAAAGTCATATAAAATTAAGAATCCTATGATGCATGCATCGTATTAGCGTGAAGGTATTATTCCTCAGTTGCAGGTATAAAGAATTCAAAAATGTACGAGTGCATTAAATTAATAAAGGTTAAATGCAGTTTATTATTTTGCAAGACGCTTTAAAAAGCAGGTTACTTACGATTTAGTAATTGTTTACGGGTTACTTAGTAAAATAATACTTAAATTCTTATAATCGGTTTTGCATACAAACAGGCTTGTTCGCCTATCTTGCTCTGTCCAAGGTAAAAGTATGTAATCATGCGGAGTCCCAGGCAAATCTGCCCAAATATGAAATGTAATGGTCTAATTTATAAAGAAATTATTTTTAGAGGGATAACAGCAAGGCTTTTCAAAAGAAAACGGTGTTCTCCAATCATAAAGCATAATTCAAGCCAATGAATGCTAATCAAATAAATAAAAATTGTATTCCTCAAAGGTGCAATGCACAAACCCACCGTGTTTACTGATCAATATTTTCATCACCTCAGCAAATATTTTTTTGTTCATCTTGTGTGCAATGGGTCCAAAAATGGGATTCTGTAGTAAATGGCAGTTTGGTGGCATTAGTATGGGTAAGAAAATTGAAAAATAAATGCGGAGTTAGCTAAGCGTTTTAGTAAAGTAATCCGACCATTCGTGAAACCGCCCCAACGGAATCGCTTCCTTGTGAGTTATTCCATCGATTGGTTTCACACGCACTTCCTTGCTCTAACTAACCTTGTGCCGCTGTGAAAATATAGTATGCAAGCCAACAAAAGTTTCAAGCACATTTTATTCATGGGTTGTTGTATGCATGCATTCTGGGCGGTGATGTTTAGCCAGATTCTTCGAGTGGATCATGCACATATAAAAAATTTTGTTTTTTTCAAGCTAATCAGTGATAGTATAGTATGTATGTGTATAGTATTGTTTACCTAGGAACCAGTACTCCGTCAACTCCAGGAATCAGTCCAGTCGCAGATAACAGTAAAAAAGTGAAAATGAAAATTACGAGGATTCAAAAAATAACAACATTTGCAATTTTGAATTTGGAGAATCCGCTGGTGGCTGGGTTGCTACAAGCAACCTCAATTGAGACCTCGGTTCACTTGATGTGGACCTCGGCCATTCCGATCAAAAAGACCGTAAGTAAAATGAAAATTATAGTGTTGCTCGTCCCAACACCGGCACCCCAAGACCGCGGTTTCGTCCTGTTGGGACTCATCAGTTGGAGATAGCCTGAGTTGGGCTGGAACTCAGGGCCTAGTGGCTCATGGTTGACGCCATAAGCACTATGCCACTGAGATCCACGAGCAACGCTTGGTCCAGCAGAAAAGATTGCAAAGTTGAATTTGGAGAATCCGCTGGTGGCTGGGTTGCTACAAGCAACCTCAATTGAGACCTCGGTTCACTTGATGTGGACCTCGGCCATTCCGATCAAAAAGACCGTAAGTAAAATGAAAATTATAGTGTTGCTCGTCCCAACACCGGCACCCCAAGACCGCGGTTTCGTCCTGTTGGGACTCATCAGTTGGAGATAGCCTGAGTTGGGCTGGAACTCAGGGCCTAGTGGCTCATGGTTGACGCCATAAGCACTATGCCACTGAGATCCACGAGCAACGCTTGGTCCAGCAGAAAAGATTGCAAAGTTGAATTTGGAGAATCCGCTGGTGGCTGGGTTGCTACAAGCAACCTCAATTGAGACCTCGGTTCACTTGATGTGGACCTCGGCCATTCCGATCAAAAAGACCGTAAGTAAAATGAAAATTATAGTGTTGCTCGTCCCAACACCGGCACCCCAAGACCGCGGTTTCGTCCCGTTGGGACTCATCAGTTGGAGATAGCCTGAGTTGGGCTGGAACTCAGAGCCTAGTGGCTCATGGTTGACGCCATAAGCAATATTTTTGATCGGAATGGCCGAGGTCCACATCAAGTGAACCGAGGTCTCAATTGAGGTTGCTTGTAGCAACCCAGCCACCAGCGGATTCTCCAAATTCAACTTTGCAATCTTTTCTGCTGGACCAAGCGTTGCTCGTGGATCTCAGTGGCATAGTGCTTATGGCGTCAACCATGAGCCACTAGGCCCTGAGTTCCAGCCCAACTCAGGCTATCTCCAACTGATAAGTCCCAACAGGACGAAACCGCGGTCTTGGGGTGCCGGTGTTGGGACGAGCAACACTATAATTTTCATTTTACTTACGGTCTTTTTGATCGGAATGGCCGAGGTCCACATCAAGTGAACCGAGGTCTCAATTGAGGTTGCTTGTAGCAACCCAGCCACCAGCGGATTCTCCAAATTCAACTTTGCAATCTTTTCTGCTGGACCAAGCTTTGCTCGTGGATCTCAGTGGCATAGTGCTTATGGCGTCAACCATGAGCCACTAGGCCCTGAGTTCCAGCCCAACTCAGGCTATCTCCAACTGATGAGTCCCAACAGGACGAAACCGCGGTCTTGGGGTGCCGGTGTTGGGACGAGCAACACTATAATTTTCATTTTACTTACGGTCTTTTTGATCGGAATGGCCGAGGTCCACATCAAGTGAACCGAGGTCTCAATTGAGGTTGCTTGTAGCAACCCAGCCACCAGCGGATTCTCCAAATTCAACTTTGCAATCTTTTCTGCTGGACCAAGCTTTGCTCGTGGATCTCAGTGGCATAGTGCTTATGGCGTCAACCATGAGCCACTAGGCCCTGAGTTCCAGCCCAACTCAGGCTATCTCCAACTGATGAGTCCCAACAGGACGAAACCGCGGTCTTGGGGTGCCGGTGTTGGGACGAGCAACACTATAATTTTCATTTTACTTTTGCAATTTTTTGATAGTAGACTATATAAACCTCGGTGGAAACTGAATGCATAATACGGCGACTGTGCGAGGCTTTAATTTGAAATGCGCACATAATCTCCGAAACAGTGCATCAACGGAGACGGAAGTATAAGTTTTATAGAAATAAAATATATTGAAGACAAATAATAAGGAGCCCATCCTTTTGAAGAGAACGTTATATTTTAAGAAAATTGAGTGATGTTACAGCTACGTGCATCCTGAACCTTTCTCATACAAATCATCTAAGGATATCTTTAGGCTAAATGTTGACAAGCTATTGGAAGCATTCAGGTGAACATTAATCATCTGAATGACAGATGGGTAGTGTTATTTCGGACTATTGATGGAAATCTGTTCTATTTGAATGTATATATTTCTGAGAAAAATTAATCTATTATAGAAAAACGGGCTGTTTGAACTATCAAACATTACGGGTAAACCAGAAATATATATGCTTAGGGCATAGGCAAATTTGTTGGCAAATTGTTCAAGCAAATGAATACTAAACCGCAAACCAACCGCTGTGTCCACATTTAATTAGTTCATAAATGATTATTTCTCACGTAAATCATGCCATTTAAAATCTAATCGAACAGCCACACTCACTTTTGTTCATTCTTTATGCTGCTTGTTTGAAAATACCAAAGCATGGAAGTAGCTTTTCTTCTGCGAGAAAAGCAACTTAGAGAATGCATATTATATTTGTTTGAATGCTAACTCCAAGAACCCTAGTTTTGCTACCTTTAATTTGCTGATGTGTTAAAATGGCAAAATTAATTAGCAGTTGCGTTGATTTTAACACTACCTGATCGTAAATTTAATAGGCTCTTTTTAAAATAAGACTGAAAAAGTCAACGTGCATAGGTAATCGGTTTCTCACGATTAAGATAACAAACATATTTTATAAATCACTTGTTCCTACATATACTACATATACATAGAAATAGAATTTGGTGTGTTCTCTTATATTTCACATTATCTTATAAACTTCCCGAAATGGCACGTTGTAGAAAATTTTACCATTGTCAACAGTTAAAGACGCATGGAAGCAAAAGCGTGGCAATTTACTACCAGATAAAGTGAGTGCACAAGCCCATGTATGAGATGTATGATTTTGCTTCGCGATCGTTATTTCATGACAAGAAGAGTGAACATATTAAGAGAACACCACCAGAAAGGAAGCAAAATGTGTCAAGTGGCGATCCGTCATATGCATAATAAAAAAAGAAACTTTTTCCCTCAAATGTGAAGTTCATCACTATATTTTGTTTAGCAACAAGGGAATAGTTGAAACACAATCAAGACAAATTCAAAGAGATTTATATTTGCATGTAAGTTAGTTTTTATGTAGTATTAAGGATTTATTAAAAATTAGAATTTCATTTAGAAATTTAGTTACTATGATGTTAGTTAAAGAATAATGAATCCGCTAACGGATAAACCACTTCAATGTACAAATAATTGCTAAATACATGAAAAATATTGCAGTACTTTGTTTTGAAATATCTCGGTTGGTGGTTTTAATAAAAGTACTCTGGAAGTTACATTCGCAAAATGTTGACATTATGATGTTATGAATATCCTCTCAAGCAACCACTTCCCAATCGTTAAGTTCAAGCAACTAAGCTTTTTACATAATATTTTTGTAGATGATATTTTTTGCGGTATATCAAAAATAAAGCATGGCTAAAACTGTTGCAATTCGATCCACACTATTACAAATGCTAATGTATCGTCTTCGATTTTGTCTCATAACTAGCGTCTTGCCGTTTTGGTGGAGATATGTGACCGCTTGATGGGCGAGTTAAAAAACATGTATTTGCTCACGAATATTATCGAGTTATCGTCTATGTAACGCCAAAGCAGTAATATGTAATTCTCATCCGATAAGTGCACCTGTATGTGTTGCGTGGAGTAATATATCCAATTCGTTCGTGCAAGATGGTAAACTTGCCAACCATTCCCACAAGTCCTGATGCTGAGCTGCATTACTCTATCATATTTACTTTTACCGAACGGATGTAATAAGCCATTACAAAAGCTTGCTGTTGGCGGGCTATTAGCGAAATCCATTTTTCTAAAATAATCTATATTATACTTATGTTAACTCACATTCAAAACTAAAAATATGTTCCTCTATACTATAGACCAACATAAATAAAATGTTTAGGACTGCAATATGGGACATGCAACGTTCCTTTTACAACCACCGTAGAGAAAAAAGGAACCACACTTGTTAATAAATATAATTCAACTAGAAATTACTTTTGCTAGGATACACCACCGCGACTCAATACAGTTATCGCGGTGGCTTTTTAGTTTGCTGTAAATAATCTATAAGGAATAAACACCACTGGAGACAAAATAGAAAATTATGAACAAGCTTAGGATTACATATCTTTCTTAATTGCTACGCAGTTATGTGGATTAAGTGAACGCATACTTTAAGGACCTTCGTTTAGAAATGGGTTTTCCTCCCACTATTAACAGATAATTAATAGCAAATAAAATGAAAGGATAGCTCCGCATGGACCAATCAAATTATAAGGAGAAAGCCTAAGCACCCTATGGCAATTAACAAAGTTATCTTGTTCCACGCCAAACATGTTCCATTGCATGTTCTGTCATCTTTCGCCGCTGAAGAAACGTAACCAAATAAGCTTGTAATGTTGTCCGTGCAGTGAGATATTGCAACATGATGCGGCATTCATTTAATTCCGTTTTGCATCCTCCTCTTTTCTGTTCTAAGTGACTCATTGTTTGCTTATGAGATCTACGTGCACAAGGACAGGTAAACAGCCAAGTATCATCCTTGACGTTGCGTTTCAACTAAGACTACATCTTTCGATCTCGTTTATGCTGACTTGGTGAGGTATCGCACCATGTATAGAAAACTGACGCAAGTGATTAGTCAAAGGGCTACGGTTTCACATCACACATTCTCTTCTATTTTGATGTTTGGTTAAATTTAGCATTTACTTATACATATCTCAAGCTTACCATTCTACTCTCATGTTCACATTATTTTAAAGACCGAAATTTGATTTGAATGTTTGCTTCTAATCCCTGTTGGGCTATATTCGTCTATGTCTTTGTTTCTTCAGGGCAGCGAGAAGATATAAGCTGCTATATGTAAACACTACGATTGTTCTCATTAAGCTACTTCATGCGTGGCTCAAAATACTATGCGTAAACAATTTGACACTACAGAAGAATAGTAAGGCGAGTTGAATTTTACTGGTAGAAATGCGTCACATTTAAACTCACTAGCTTGTCATTTTAATTTATTCGTGTGCACAATTATTTTAATGAAATGGAAGCAAATTTTTCTTGTTCTTCAAATCAACTTTCATATTTGCATCCACTTGAGCTTGCCATTCGATCCTCAGTGTTAACAGAAAAATATGTAAGTGGTATGAATGGATGATTCCAATTTGGAAGATTGCACTTATTCTAAGCAACTGAAAACCTTGACATTTATATTTGAGGATTTGCGACATGTGAAACTCTGACATTTGTGAGTTATGGACCGTGGCAGAATGCAATGCAATTTGTTAAGGAGAAGGTTTACATAACATGATAGATAACCACCAGTTGGTGCTCTACATCGGAGCAGTAACTGGTAAACCGAGTAAAAGAATAATTATTTGCTTATGTTGCTGTGAAATAGTAACATAGGTAAGATGCACAGTGAGCTCACTAAAATTGGCACATAATAAGTAATTCAATATTCCTAAAGGCTATCCTGAAGAAACTGCTTTGCCCACATGCTTTGGTTTGAGTCGTTCTATCTTCTGACTGAAAAGAAATTTGGCTGAATAAGGAAAGCTTAAGAGTTAATCCTATCGTACCAGTCCAAGTTGAACTTATTGTATAATGCAAGTAGGACAGTGTGCCATCGGGGCATTTGCTAAAAATGTCTTAGGGTTAATTGGATGAGTGTTTCATGTTCAACTTCCGTAAAGGAGAAAGCGTTTTGTCGACAGCCAATTCGACTTAGTGCGTAGTTAACTTGAGCTCGTAAAATATATGTTTGTGCAGTGACTGAATTTCGGTAGATCAGTCGAGGTGTGAATAAAGCTTGTTGTTATTAGATAACCCATATTAAGATCTACTCTAAATCGCAGACATTCAACATGTACAATTCCAGGACTTACATTCTGTGTTTGCGAGGGACTAGAACAAACCCAGATTGACTTTGCTCGCTATACGTCGTGGAGCTTCCAGCGTGCCAAAATGCGGGTGCTAACAGTCTGGAGTGCCTATTCTACATGGAGTCTCATGTTGTTGCTCAGTATTTGCAGTAATGTAGATGACTGCAACTTCCCGAAAACCATGGTAAATTTCTAAGTTGCTGACTATCTACTTTTGACTGATTCCGTTCAGATATCATAGGCTGACAAAAGATTTGTCGTATATCGTTGGTTTTAGCCAAATACGTGCTGCTCAATTACGAGGAATTTACACATTTCTACACATTCAGTGAGTGCTTATGTTACGACAAATTACGTAATTTCGCAAGCATAAAAAGGGTAACAATCAAGCAGTTGTTTGCTGACATCATGAATAACTCCCTTTTAAATAAGAGGGAATATTCCACGCTTCCATGTGTTTGGGTCCTGCATATACTCAAGGTAAAGTTGTTAAAGCTGTGACTATGGCGCAGCTAAACTAGTGGCGGCTACCTTCATCAAACCATGGAGGATCAGGAGACCGTGTTCGCGAAATGGTAACGGACACTTAAGAGCACCCGTGATTATGAGGCAATGTGAATAAATTAGAAATCCGTGAATAAATCCTGTGAATGACTTAATATGTGCGTGAATAGTGTAAGATAGCGTTGCCTTCCAGAAAGTACCGAAAATTGATGTCTATGTAAATTTAAAGCTTTTTGCGCAGTTTGGGCTACACAATATTCTGTGTTAAGAGGAGAGATCTCTTAATGTAATTTGAGGTTAAAAGACGGATTGAATGAATGTTTAGCCGGAATTCTCCACTACGCACGCAGTGCGTTTCCAATTGTTCTTAGATCAGCAAAAGACTTGCCAACCAGAATTTATGTGCTCGGAAATCCATTAACAGGGAGTCTGATATAGATAGCTGTTAATTTTTTTCATTAAGTAGAACTACGTATAAAGATATGTAATCGCGCACACAGAAATGACTTAAGTATTCGCAACCCACTTCATACTAACATTATATGCTAGGAAATTTATTTGGTATGCCTCGAGAATCAGTTTAATTAAAGTACGTTTGCTTCCACCTAAAACCATACGTTATTGTTACATTTAGCTGTGTATGTTTTAACCTGCTTGGTCGTATAAAAATACTGAGAAACAGCGTATGTTGACGCGAAATAAGCAACTAAGAAATTAATCTGTAAAACATGAATAAAATCAATTGATTTCGATTTACTTTTGAGAATATTTTGTTTCATACCAATTGACTATTAGCTGTAGCTGCTATTACATATTTGAAAGAATTTAGTTTAAGTAATGTCCTATGGTTTGAAAAGTTTCACTTTATCGTGTAGTTCCTTTTTATTATCGAACTGGAACGGTCATCAAAAAATGTTTTCCTACCAATTCCCGGCAACTTTGCACATGTATGCCGTCGCAATGAAGGAGAAATCTATTGTAATTTTTTAAAATCATACTTTTGAAATACTTTCCACATTAAATTGTTGCGTGTATTGTCCATATAAAAGTTAGTGTTATCTAGGTAACTAAAGGCTGACAAAGATACGTCGCTGCTAATCACAAACTATAACGTCATTTATTCTGTTCCAGTAGTCGATTATTTTCAGGTCATAAATTTTACTGTCAGCCTAATGTTAAGCCTACATGTGTGTGGTTTCCTGTGTGAGCACCTAACACATCATGGCACCACTCATCAAAGTGAATCACGTTTTTTGAATAATTGTTCATAAAAAACGTTTCAGCGGTGTATGCAGAAAAATTTCAGTAACTGCACAATCATTCCAAAACCTTTAAACTACTAACGAGTATTAAACTGCTGTATGAGTAATAATATGTAGGGATAAAGTAAGATATTAAGACACACTTACAAGCGCAAAAGTACAAACAACAATTGGTATTTTGCTGAAAGTTTCGTCCACACCACGCCATAAATAAGCACTAGATAAAACTCAGGGGTCCGTTTCATATATATAGCGGCAATACTATACAAAACTAAAAACAAACATGTAACGTAAGCGATAATTTTGCTCGCAATAACCATAAATTAATAATAAATGGAAACAGTGATAGGCCGTATGTAGACATACGCGAAACGAAGCATAGCATTAAATGACTTAATAACTCTCCAGTCACAGAAGGTTTAAGAAGTTTGACACGCTTGCCTCCCACAAGGCGGCCACTTTCTTCAAAGTGTTTCTAATTCCGAATTAGCACAGTTTGTCTTAAGCCAGGCCTGCTCTGTGCAAAGAATAAATAAATTATCGTCGTCTCGTGGTGTGAGGGCATTTACCTATACCTATGTAGATGTATTTTTAATTCCTACCTATAGACGTTTATGTTAAATAATTAATAGAAGACTGACTGAAAGTCTTCATTGATAACTCTTTTGCTTATATTTTACACACCTTATCCATTCCTACTCCTATTTTTTCGTTTGCAAATGTTTGTGTCTCAGTTTTGACAACAGAATAACATACGAATCTCAACCGCTCAGCCGTTCTTAATGTATTTGACTCTTGCATGCTGCACCATTTGAAATGAGCTGCCACAGATATCAAATTTTCCGTTATATGGCTCTAGAAAGCGCCGATGCCCTGATTACAGACAAGATGGTAAAATAAAAATCTAATTACTTAATTAAGCATTGTTTGAATAAATAATATTTGCAACCTTCAAACAGTTTTGTATAAATAAGTAAAATTAAAACTTGCTATTTAAGTATCACTGTAACGGATTAAGTAGTAGGTGTTTGGATGGAAGTCATTAAACTCGTTTTATGGTGACACACTGCGGTTTATTAAACCCTAGAAACATGGTGGTTGTAATGGCAGTATATTCACAGAATAAAATGTAAAAGTCTATCACAAAATCACGTGCTAATTGAGGTTGGACAGTAATAAGAAAAGCGCTTGTAACCTTAAGGAACTCTGTACCCAGGAGGTGCAATTAAAAATGTACGTTTTATACATTTGTTACCATATTCAATTCGAGACTGACTCTGCTTAAATGCTCTAAAGTTAATTAAGTTGCGCCGTATTATGGTGAAGAAGATAGTATTTCCTTCTAACGTGTCACATACTGATAGATTTCATTTAATGGGTCTAAAGATACTTTATATTAAACTAGAAGACGTAATCTTCCTGCATAGCGTCAAGGTCCTGTTTGTCAAACTATCCTTTAAAAATGCTAACGATTTTTGTTTCCGGAACATTTCACAACGATTATTTATACTTTTGTATATTGCATTTAGTTTTGTCGCCGCACTGTTAAATCAGTATATCATTACAGCAAATGTCGCATATATATAAATAAATGCTGTGCAGTTTAACCTAACTGTTTATTACCTGAAAAGCATAGCTCAACGAAACTAACATTCCTCATATATTTTGCTGCTAATTATAAAAGAACGCATAGCTAATTATTTGCGGATAAATAATCAATACTAATGTTTAATCTGAATTTTGATCTAATTCACTATTAACCAATATTTTATGGGCAAGCAGTATATTTAACATAAAACACTAATAATTTAATGTTAATTTCTGCAGCACAATTTAGATCGCTTTAATGGTCATCGTGGTATGTAAAACACAATAAGTATTCCAACAATTACTCGAAGTTCCATAGGCACCAATTTAGTAGAAATAATTTACTAGTAGTTTACAGTAGAATCCTAATTCATTTTGTTGTAGTTTTATACATAACGGCCAGCTCGTAATTAGCTGCGTTACTTATTTATTTATGGGTTCATCTTCTGCTTGTTTAATTAACTGAACGTATTGCGTTTAAAATGGATATTCAAAGCTCTTCATGAAAACTACTTTGTTTTAAGTTGCGAATCAAGGTGATCTGCCAAAATTCTTGATAGAAATAAGATAAAATTTTAAACACAATGACTTGTATACATATATAAGTACTTAGAAAGTAGTTACTACACTACTCAAAAACATCCACAATTAATCTAATTTATTATCGCCCTTTGGACATCTAAAGGATAAATACTTCGCTCCATTGGGAAGTGACGGGTGAGTGAGCCAATCTGCAACACCAGGACAGGTACTGTGAGCTTATTGGCAAGCAGAAGTCATGTATTAAAACTTGCGCACCTAATCGTCAGCCCTCGGTAGCTCAGTAGTAGAGCAGCGGACCGGAAATTCGTTGGGCCGGGGTTCGCTTCCACGTAGAGGCACATTATTGTGTGTGAAGTTTAATCGTGACTTCTACATTCTACAAAATTTACACTGCTTACAAATATCTACAATTAATCTAATTTATAAATACAACAAATCCACGAGTTACGATATTTCAGATGGCACAGACAAGCCAAATACATTCATGATAAGCATTCGAAGCATGGTGACATGAAATAAATTAAAAAACAATTGCTGATATTAAGATTTCCGATATTTTATACCATACAATACTTGAAACCGATAAGTGCGCTACTTGTCTTCATTAAAACAACAGGATGTAGCTGAACAATTAGCAAACGCTATTTATAAATTGAGGCTTAAGCACTTAATTGATAAATGTGGTACATCAAAGCACACTTCTAGAAACGGATGATATAATTATGCTCGTAACCACTGCACTCACCAGAGGCATCCGAATCTTCCCCTAAAACTCATACGTACATATACTTTGACATTCTGCTCACTAGCTAGTACAATCTGACAACCACACCTACACTGATTTCCCTTCATTATGTCAATTCTTCCCCAGATTTGCATGTACGTGACTTAATTTCTGACGATATGGTTTTATTTACTAGACTTGTGCAGTGAAAAAATTTAACTAGTATTCGTGATAATCAAAATATTTATTTTTATGTTTAGTGAAGTTGGGATACCTTGGCTTTACCATTTTCTTTTGTATTTCCAGATTGTAACTTTTCCTGAAACTAATGCATATTTAACGTAGAGAAACATTAACAATACTGCACTTCACTATTCAACGTCTTATTCCAGTGGCCTTTTGTCGCTCCTAATATGTATTAAATCTAAACAATTTATCTGGCGCTGTATTACAGCACAATACCCTCTACGTCTTCAAATGCAAGTCAAAGGTGACAAAATGTTTACATTTTCCTTCGCAAACGAGAACTTGCCGACAGGTCCATACTGTTTCAACATTTACTTTTATATATTTGATGATTATTCTCGTTTTGGGCAAGAAACTATGGATAATGAACAATGAGTTTATGCTGGTTAAGAAGCACTGAATTACAAGCTCCGTTGGATTTTATGATAGGCAATCAAAAAACCACCATAAACATTGCAGTTAGTAGTTCTAACGTCAAAAATGGATTTAGCAGATATAATGCAGTAGCCTTATACTCCGTATGTTTCTATAGCTTTATTAGGCGAGAACGATAAATCCAAGGTATCTCCATGGTGTACCATGGAGAGTAGTGTCAGATAGCAAAATATAAGTGGTGGAGTGCGTTATCCAACGCTCTTTTTAATATTGCTAGCGTGGGTGTTGTTACAACCGCTTCGGGGAGAGCGTCCCCCGGTTAACACACGTAAATGGAAAAGAAACATCCACGGCACATATTCTAAGTTCAAGTAGTGGCTTCTTTGTTTGGGGTTACAGTTAAATTGCAATAACGTTTATGGTCATCTGATTTGACTTTTATAATATCATCATGCAATAATCAAGTCGCCATATTATCAGCGATACCGCTTGGCTTATACACCAAACATTTCAGCCTCTGCTCCGATGAAATGTGGCGCATTCTAATGACATTTTAAGAAACCCAACCTCGAGGTTGGTCCAGTGCAGTAAGGACGTCTTTCAGCCATGGCTGCCAGGCTAGGATTCGGTATTCGACATAGAGCGAAAGTTCGCATTGAGCATCTATCTGAGAATAGAAGTGTCTATTTGCCAGAACGTCTGTCATGGCAAGTCGACGTACTGGTTCTTGGTTTCCAATGTCTTTACAGATTGAACAGAGCGACCCAAGTTATACTGAAAACGCCGAGATATGGCGGCGTTCGACGGATGAGACCTGCATAATTTGTGTTCCTTGCATGTAGGAATAGGTACTCAAGTGTCGTAAGAAACAAAATAGATAACTACATAGTACATTCCTCTGTGGTTCAGGGCACAGTCTAGCTATATGGTTTGATCAGTGTGTACAGCAGGTTTGCATAAAATAACTTAATGTTCACGCTTCATACAATAGCTCCACAAGTGATATTAAAGTAAGTAGCAGGTTTAAGGTATTAAAGCATTTAACAAGCTGAGAACGCTGCCGAATACTGATCTGAACCACTGTTAAGGTAAAGGAATAAGGTAATTCTGTAGAATGGTCTCCATATTACCAGCTTCCATGCAAGGTACTCAATTGCAAGTTTTTGCACGCATTCCCATGCCCTTGTTAGCCATCGCCTGTTTGACAAACATTGTATTCCTTATAGGGCTACTTTCATGCATATATTATTGGCGATGAAGCCGCAGCCCGGTCCGTCATGCGAATCATTAAGGTATGACACTTTTTACAGGCCAGTCATTAGGTGACATAGAGCTTTGCATGGGTATCGTCCTTTATATTTAGGAAGATTTCATCCGTCATCACAGGAGATCAGCCCAGTCGTTCTCAACAATGAAATAAGGAGGAACATAAATTACGAAAATTTTATACAATATGCATAATATCCTTAATGTCAAAAGTAATCGGATCATATGTTTTGCAACAGTGCAGCATGTATCAACCAGCTCACATGTTTTAATTGTGTGGGCTGACAGCCCAAGAAAGATAGCTGCACGAGTTTTCCAAAGGCAAAATGTAATAAAGGAATTTTTGGAGTCATTAATAGTGGCAGGTTTTCATACAAACGAGAATTCCATATATCTAATCATTGAAATTCAGTACGTGTTGCTAAACTGTTTACTCCAGAAAAAAGTGGAAACTGTCAACTTTACAGAACATATGTAGCGAAGAGAACCGCAAAATTGGATTACAAAGAAATCAATATGAAGGGTAGAATACAAAGATGCTTCCTGGCCCCCTACCAGTAAGTAACTATACTCTCGGATTAAGATAAGATGACAGTTGCTAGCAATTAGGTTTGAATGGATTCGAACTGCACAATTGCTTAAGTTAAAGAATAGCATGTAAATCGATGGTAACAGCTCAACCTAGATGATCAACTTTGCGCATTTGAGCTTGTTTAACCTATTTCCAGTCGATGTTCTCCAGTAGCATACATGACCCAACCTCACGTCTTACAAGGTTTCACCAGCAATTTAAATATATAAAAGCATTTCACTCTGTCAGTTAACAGGTAAATCCTTATCATTTAATTGAACATGCAGAATATTCAAAAAATCCACTTAGGTAGCAAATTTTCTTTTGGCTTGTCTTGAATATAGATAAAGAGACTACATCACTACCTCGCAGTTTATAACTGGTATGTTCTCGGAAGTAGAATCCATAGGTTCAAACATATACTTTCCGCCATAAGAGATGGTGTAGGAGGCACAGATATAAATACATTCTTCGTAACCACAATGGTTCAAGATTAATATCCTTGGACCTATCTCTAAACGAAAGAGAGGTTGAATAACCAATATATGCTTCGTGAAGCCGCGTTGAACGTTTTCATTGGCTCACCGAGCACGATTTTCCAGTTTAGTGCACGTAAGACAGAATCTTCAAACCAAGTCTAGTACCGCATTTGTAAGCAAATATTTTGGTTTCTTTCAAGGTTAGCATGCACAAAATTGGCCAGACCGATCGCTTGGCCCTTTTTCACGATCTGTTTGTTATATTTACTGAACGTTAAAGAACTAGATTATCTCAAACCTGAGTTGCAGACAGACTGGCTGATAGGAATGACTTCGTCATGAAGCCTGAATGATTCTGCTTCTACCTGGCATTCAAACTCATGTGTAATGCACTTCAATGTTGCAAACATCATTTATCACATGTCAGCCTATACCAAAGTTGCATTCAAATCGCTTTACATATTGTTAAACACAGTATGCTGAGAACTTGAGAATGTGTAAACAACCTTCATGTCGTCAGCAAACCAATAAACATTGCCAACTTTTCTAACAGCAAAAAGGTCATTTCTATACAGTTGGAAAATTAACGGACCCAAAACATCGCATTGTACCACTCCAGTGGTGACCAGTCGAGGTGAAAAGATGTTTCCATTTATTTCCACAGCTTGTGTCGTCATTCTACGCACGATTGGATATAACAGTGAAGCGGATTTGTCACACCGTTCATACTTTTAATAGTAGATATTGTTTTTGACATTGTCAAACGATTTTGAACGTCAAGGAGGGTGACATCCACCGAATACCTAACTCAGTTGCTTCAGTTAGATAATTAAGGATGTTAACTTGACAGAGAAAACACGAGCGGCACTTCAGAAAGTCATGCTTTGAAGGTGAGCGAAGGTGATCCTATATTAGGAACGGAATCAAATGTTCCTTAACAATTATCTCTAGCATGCGTGACTGAATGACTGTGTGACTAATGGAGCGGTATTTCCGGATGTCAGTTTTAGTCTTACCCTTATGTCTCGGTGTGACCGTAGAAATCTTCCAACTTTCTGGATATTGACCTGACTGCAGAGACAAAGATATTCAATAGCAGATGATGGATAACATATCTACCGTGTTTGATCAAAGCAGAAGAGATACAATCGGGGTCGGTTGTGTAGAATGTTCGTAGACAGACCATCATGCGTTTCATCGTAGCGACACTAAGTTCGCTCGCTGAGACTTGTTCGGAGAAGTTAATCGATATTGACAATTCCTGCACTCCTTTTTCAAGATTAAAGTATTAAGCAAACTATGAGCTAAAGGCTTCAGCTATGGCAATTGGAGAATCAATACATTCGCCTTCAGGCATGAAGATGTGAGAGGGTTGGTCAGTTTTGCCGCTTCTCCATTTTCTCAACAACGCAGTCAAAAGTTGACTTGTATTACAAATGTTTACAACTCGTTGTTCTTCTTGCATGAGACGCGTTCGGTGGTTCATGTCCGTCTAAACAACAAGGCATTGGAGTCACAGTAAAACCCTGAAGTCTTGAGTAAGTTCAAATCTTCGAGTTAGTACTCGTATTTTCTGCCCATCCTTGGCGTTTATAACATACTTAGAAAAGGCTTTCGCATTAACAATGGAGGTAGACATGCTTAAACACATAGTCAAGTTGTCATAGAATGTCAGAGGCTCCCTGAATATCAGACGAATGAAAGAAATGGTCCCACCCTTGGACCCTTAACAGCGCGGAGTACGTTACCCAATCAATATTTTGCGGGAAGTGTGGAACCGCGGCTGACGTTACATGCGACGACTCATCTAGAATTTAACTCGGACTATGTTGTGATTACATTCAGTGAGACCGTCTATTACGTCAGTAGCTATCGGAGGCGTGACTGAGGTAAAAAGTAGTTTTCGTATATATTTACCCTGATATCCCACGAAGAGTTTGCTCCAAACAACCAGTGAATGCAGCATGTTTCGCGTTTGTTTCTAAGCTGGAATCATAAATGTGTAGGTTGAAATCTCCCCCAAAGGACTTTATCAAACAAACTAACTGCTAATGTGTGATTAAATATGTCAAGAAACTGGTTCTCAACAATAAGGGTGATCCCTGGTGAGCGGTATGTACAACCTACAAGCTTTCACTTAGTATCAAATGGACAAGAGTAACCAAGCAGAATCAGTAGTAGGGCGTATAAGTGAAAAAGTGAAATCACAGCCATGAACGTTTTTAGAGTAGTAAACTATGAAACCACTGCCTGCACTTTGTTTTCTATCACTTCTAATAAGCTTGTAACTTTTGATATAAAGCAGCAGGCTAGGCGCAGAATAATGACAACTAGGTTTCAGTGAGGAAAATCACGTTGGGTTAATTCAAGCAAATAAGCTTGCCGAGTATCAGTAGCTTATATATCACAAAACCGATATTTGATATCATAAGCCTAATGAAGTCCTGGTATTGCTCATTATTCCACCCAGTATTTACTCTTCTAATTACATTAGTTTTAACGCATTCCGCAACAAATGCCTTACCGTGAAATTCGCCAATTCTATCGAGATTACAGGGGAATATGTGAGGAAATGTAAAAGGAATGCCGTGTTAATTTGGGGCGATTAACTTTAATTTGGTAGGGTGTTAATGCCAATGCGCTTGTAGAGGTTGTTTTAAAGGCGGAGGAGAGTATGGAGTGCGACATAAGTAAGGGAATTGGGTTCCAGCAAAGCTATGTAAAAGCATCTTATTAAGACAACCTTATCAAATCACCTGATAAAGGGGACGTGTGGTTTACCACTCAGTGTAGGAGCGTTAGTACTCCCAACTGTCAATGGGAAACGGGAAGTCGCATTTCCAGTATGAAGGCCCATGTTTGACCTAACACGCTAAAGACCTGGGCCGTGGTCATTGCTGCTAGATATAGTTGTAATATCAAAGGGCCATAATGCATCTTCACTGAAGCTAGTGACGGTTCCACTTGAAGTTTTTGATTTTGTATCTATTTCAATCGCAATGAATGGATTGATACCAGTCACTACGGGTTTGTCAGAACATGGTGCATTAAGTAAATATACAATACTTCCTCTGTCCACAAAACAAATGCCGTGTGGAGGCGTAAGCATCTCGAATTTACTACGCTGTCGCGAACGTTAGCATCTCTCGTGTGGACAGTGGTTTTACCAACATTACCTGCGTTTTATAAGGAAGAATTACCAACGAAGTTGAATGACCTCCTTCTTGGCACACCAGGAGACACACAATGGAGAATAATCTGCTTCGGCTCAGGCGAGACGTTAGTTGATCTCGTGCGTTAAAGTTACATTGCAATGGTTACCTCACTCCGAGTGTAACGAATTTGATAAATTTCGGAGAAGTGCTCAAGTATTTGCGCTTTTACTAAAGGTACTTGCGACACTTTCGCTGAGAAAGCTGAACGGATTTGGAGAAGTCAAACGTAAATATATTCCATCAGTCATCAACTAATATTGATCTCAGCAATGTGTTGCAGGCTCTCGAAACGGTGTATCTCACGTTGTTGGTCGCGATAATATCAGCTATGTTGAGAAGGACGTCACTTTTTCTTCTTTTGCATATTTGAGTAACCTCAGAGACCAATGCATTTAGAAAGGTAAATGCTATATTTTAATGCAATGGATCTAGATTATCCGGTCTGAATTAGGTATAAAGCGGAAATAACGATATCCGTAAAAGTATCAACAATTGTTAGTTTTACATTTTGTTCGGCTAATTGTTCCTCCAACGTTGTTATCCTTGCTGACAGTGGAGATATAAGGTCGACAGCATCAAGTGAACTCTCAGTCACTGGTTTTGATGACGCATTTAACTGTTCTTGCTTCCTAGACGGTAAGGAATGCATGCGACAAGGCACACGTTCTTTGGCACTAGTTGTGAGCGCAACGGTATTGATTAGCGTAGTTACACAGTTATTTTAGCATCCTCTTTCCACATTTCAAGGGTGTAAATGCCAGTCTTTCATGTTGGAAATAGGAAGATAAATACTATCTATCTAGCCAAAAGCCAACTATCTATGGTAAATGCCATAGCCCCGCGTGGATTCTGCATTAACAAACATTGTTAAGGGCGAGTGACTTACCTTTTCTATTTTCCCTCAATATGGCTGGTTGATCAGGCAACCAACTTGCATTTACTCACGTTGCACTGTAGCAGCTTTCGGGTTGACCCCTCATGTACCATATCTAGATCAGACTGAAATAATTTCTGATCCTCATCCGCCTGAATCCGGAGCCATATCTGGCTACCGTCAGCAAACAGCAAGAAATTTGAAGTGATTTCCGTGCAGCCTCAATATCAATCAAACTTGGCCTTAGTACTGAGCCTTGGGGCACACCAGACTAGACTGGTATGGGGTCGGATAAGGAACGTTGGAATTTGACCATTAATTTTCATTGCAAGAGAAACTTGACGATCTCGCTCAAGTGAAGGTCACCGCTTCCATAATACTGGTTAGTAAAAACGAAGCTGATGTATTAAAGCAGGTATTCTCAAACTTTATTCGACGGTGGATCCCCTTTTTCACCTTTTCAATTTTAATGGCCCCCAGCCTTGATCACCACAATTTCAGCATGTTGCAACACCAGATATACATCACTTAATGCCAGTGCTCATAGTAGCGTCTTTTTGTTGCCATGGTTAAATAGTTACTACCGATATCACTGCCTTTCCCTGATAAACCACACGTTTCTAATTTCTAGACTAAATACATCCATTTTGTGGTAACATCCAACCACTTATGTGTGAGTAAACAAGTCATTATAAATATTTAACATATTATTTAATTATTTTTATCTTGTATCTGCAAAATATTTGGGCATTGTGAGTTACAATAACTGTTTAGGAATATTTTAATCCTAAGGTAAAAACCAGCCTTAAACCTGATGTCTAGACCTAGCTTACATTTGTCCGAATCGGACTTAACAGTAAGAGTAGAACATTCCCTTTTACTGCAATGTCCAACCTGTTTTTATATTTTATAAAAGAAACCACTGGGCCGAATCCACATTCAACCAAAATATGGATGAAAATAACAGAAAAAATAATCCGCCTATTTACCACAGTATTGGAAATTTGCAAATGAAATCAATGTATATTCAAAAATCCTTTTATATAACGTGAATCTGGACCATGCTACTGTGCCAATTAAAGCTCTATAAGAATTCCTCGGAATTTAAATCCAAGGTTGCATGGTTATAAAGTAAATGGATCTAAAACCCAAATCTGCATTTCCAGGCCAATTAGCTCATAATACCCGTCGTTCATTTCTTTTCGGAGTTTTTGTAAACGATGCATAAATATCAAGTCCGCATCCTTTAGACACTACGTGACTATGGCGAGAATTTTAACAGTGGAAATTCTTGACGTCCGATGGTTTCAGCATACAGTACAAACTTTGTAGGAAAGTTGATTTTGACATTTTTGCTGGAGATGGAATAAATCAACTTATCGTGATTGATTTTTTAAAAAGCTGGGTTTTCCAAAAGTATCAACCAGATAAAACGCGTCTGATTTGGTCTGTTAACAATTTCCTTATATGATAAATTTCAAAGAGCTGTTTGGTGATAGTAACCCAGAGTGCAACAAAACGTCTAAGATGGAAAGCCATCTAAGCACTTTATGCGACATAAACGTCTATAAATCACCACGGCTCTCCTAACACAATTGCTGGAAATAACGGTCATGAAGAGGGTGTGATTTCATATTGTTGATCAATACTATACCATTTGATAGTAAATCGATTAAGCGCCCTTCCAAATTCTTAGCCATTAGATGCTCTTGCTGAATCACAACGAATTTTATAAACATAAGTGTGAACATATTTTAGAAGGGAAATGAATCCTTTACACCTCCCGATTATTCTGCAGCCACCACAAAGTTACCTACAACTGTGTCCTGCATTGGATGGAGTTTTCACTCAGATTGACACTGACTACCACAAATATAGTCTGGTCCTTTGTTGAGCAGTAGTTCTCGTGGCAAAGAGCATCTCTTCCACAAACTCCGCATCAAGGAAGATACGGACAATAATACGAGAAAACGAGTTTGTAAATGCAAGTAAATTCAATTAACTGTAAAGAAGGTTTTCTTGCCTGTAGTAAAGTAGCTGGGATACCTACTGCGTCTTGAGACATCTCATCTATTCGACTGGAAATAGCTGAGTTGCTGAACGGAATAGCTAGAACTTCTGTTTTATACGTGCACATCAGTTCCGACAGTATTATTAATACTGTTGGCAAGATAATGTTTTCTTCCAAAATGTAGAATCATTGTTAGACACAACTCAAAGGTTATTTCTGAGGATGATTTTGAAAACCCTCATGAATATATAAAATGACTAAAGGAAACTTTCGAGAAAAGTCGATAAGGATAATTTATGGAACAAAGAAACTTATAGTGCTCAGTGAAAAACGGTTCACTGTGGGAAATTTAAACTAAAGTGTGGAAACATGTAGGCTGAAGGACAGAAGCAAAGACAAGGAAGAAAATGCCAAATACTTCCAGAATAAAGCCTAGGAGGCTTAACAACCAAATTAATAACCCCTTCGACTAAGGCCAAACATGGTGTCAAATAAGTGTTGACAAGGCATTTGATTATGTTAAGTACTATGTTAAGTATTCTTATATCAATATTAGGTTTTATATATTCATTATCGTGTACGGTTAAGCTATACACCATGATAGTAGCTGACTTGAAATTGGAGGATGTAAATCAACTACTCGTATTTTAACTTCTGACGTAGATGTGGCGAAATTGAACCATGACTTCTTCAACAGCTTCAACAATACGATAGCTGAACCATCATTTGCCTACATGCATTTGTCTCCTGTCGACAGTAGTGCACGCAAAGTATATCGTTAATTAATTGCCATCGCCTTGCACCTGAACTCAAGCCGTTACCCAATTTACCCCGTTCCCTAGATTTACTTCACTATTGTACTTGAAAACCTGCTGCCTTTTCACACACTTGAAACCCATTTCTGTGTACTCTTACTTCAAAGACTGAACGCTGTATTCGCATCCATTAAACCAGTGTCATGTTCTTCCATTGTTTGTTGTCTATATTATTGATCGCTTTCCTTTGTGCACCCTCCGCCCCTGTCTTTATGCTCAGTCGCTGCTGATTCATACGTTGGATTTCACTGTGCGTGCATGAATCACGAGGTGCTATGGTTTCACATTTGTCCTAGCTCCAGGATTAGGATGTCTGGTGTTGTATGACTGGCGCGTTAAGACTGGATTGCGCTCTCACCACCCAAAATTCCTGACAGCTTTATGATTGGTCCCGTGGCTGTGGCCTTCTGATTAAGCCGTTGACAGTGCTATCAACTCCCGCCTGATATTATCGCCACTTCATTTTTGCTTGTTATCTTGTTGACTGTATCGCCGTTCTGTTGTTGAAGGCACCGCTTTACCTATTTCTTGGGAAATCATTGAGTACATGTTTATTGTCACATTTCCCGTTTATAAAATAGCACCGTAGTCCAACGACTGTGGCCGTTATCGTCACCGGTGGAGTCATCTCAATTCTGATGTTTTGTTGTCCATTGAATCGATCATCGATTCTGCAATTTGGTTGTATACTCGTTTTCGCGTATTCCTTTTATGCGTGTTTGACGCCTTCATACAATACACAAGATACTGAAATAGCTTCACTCAGGGAAATCAAGTGGTCTAGATATTCTGTCACTCGTTGCCCTCAAGGAATGTGTTGACTTTCTGGCCAAACCTCTGCATAATATATAACAACTTTGCATTCTACAACATAAAGTGGTTCACGGCTGAAGAGACGTCAATGTCACACTAATATTGAAATCTTCTAAAGCACATATCGACAAATTTATTGTACATTTGCAACATTAAAGCTGCTTGAAAAAATTATTCTCGAAAGGATCCTGACGAAAATGATTCACTTTAATTAACATATCTCATTTCGATGTCTGCCCAATACGCGGTAACCAGCTTTGTGCACTATGTTCTGTCATCCTTGGACAATAGAATCCAGTTTACCCGAGTCTGTCTCTTGGACAACAGCAACAAATTTGGTGGCAGAAACAGGTAATTGATGCCTAAAGCGCTTCCCGTTTCTGGAATACATCTTTCCATCGTCCATATTTTGAGGGATGATTGTACCAGTCGTACCCAGCTTACCCGATTTTAAGACTTTAGCTCATGGCCCCTAATCACAAACTCCGGAGTTCTTATCAGAACTCTTCTGTCACCATTTTCTATTCCAATTTTATGAGCTAAGTAATAATGGCAGCAGAGGCAACCTCACTGGAATACTCAGAATACATTTCCTGGGCGTCAACCAATCGATGATTGCCTCTTCAGGCACATTACAAGAAACGCTTAACGATCTTACGTCTTTGTCAAAAACCCGAGTTTCCGCTCAAGGTGTCACAATGCAATGCTGCCATTTTTTCACTATAAAAGGAGCAAGCAATATCAACAATTTCTTCAGCGATGCGCGGAGCAACATCGATCCCAAGGGGTTGCACTTTACTACATTGGTAATGTTGTTGATTGTTGTGCTAAGCTATAATTTACCCTGGCCATGCCATATAACAAAAACGTTCACAAAGCCCGGAGATTTTCATCCTATACCTTGCGCCTGAAAGGTTTCTTTGTCCCCTATGATTCGCTATTTCACTTTTCACAGTTTGCGTTCTTCCCCACTGAAGGTATTACTCACCAGTAATTTGTATTGGTCTATTAGCATGGACATTAAATTAATCTCAATGTCGTTAAAACACTTGTCGCGTTGCAGTGGTGTGTCGAATCCGACATTCGTTGTTATCTATGTATCTACTAATGTTGGTAATGACAGGAGAGCAGCAAATGTAATATTTGCTGATAAAAGCAGCGCACTCTATTGCGTATTGTCTGATTGTGTATCAATCTCGCCAAGGGAAAAGCACGTACCGTTCGTCAGTTATCCAGTACCTTGCGTTATTTTCGCTAGACTAAAACAAATTCATCCAATAATTAACAAACAGGTTTATGCTATGATTGTACTATTCTATTTCAGTTGTTGATCCACGTTTCTGATGCCATAACGCTGAAAGCATGTCTTACGGCTGAAGATTCACCAGTTATTATTGCATATAGCACTTCCCTGACTTAACTGCTCATTACGGAAAACAGATGTCTCCAAGATTAGTGTAAATTGACAAACCTGTCCTTCAGTTAAAAGACTTCAGCCGAACAAAATGTCAGCAATTATTTATAACGAGTCCTGGTTATTTCGACTCTGTCAAAACGGACGGACGTTCTTTAAAGGTGGCACCCTACGCGCAGAGTAGCCACTGGAATGCGGAAAGATCCGGGCAAAAGTCTCGTAGCCGCAGGAAGTGCACGCTAGCTAAGACTGGAGACGAATCAGGAATAAGCAAAACTAATGCACTGAGACCCAACGAGAACGAAAGGCTGACCACACATTAGCTGTCATCTAATTATAGTGCCATAAAGCAAAATAAGAATGGCTTCGTTTGGCAACTGCTACAGTGTGCTGCGAAAAATTCAGTGGGTTCACTGAGGCTAAGCGTGCGAATTTTGGGGACTGCGTGGTTGTCTCTAACACACTGATTTGCCGTATGGTGTTTACTTGTCTGGGGTTAGTCCGGCGAAATTTGGGCAAATTTTGTGGAGCTACGCTAGCGCTACAAAGGAAGTCTGTCCTTTCTGGACTTTACACCGTCGTAAACAGCCACATGATCATGCGTAATTCTTTTCACTGACCGGTAGGGCTCGAGGAAAAACTAGCAGAATATGTTTTTAAAATGTTTTTTTAATTTGTGTTATCACGATCGACTTTTCGCAGATTGTTCCCTATGTCCTATCTAAAACCTGCTTATCCTAGGGCCCCCAGTGAAATTCTCTATGGACGGCAAATATGTTATATGCTTCTTGTTGGAATGGCTGATCTGAACGATAGCATGCTTTAGTCTTATCCAGGTAGATCACTTCAAAACCCATGCATGCGCGAAGGCTTAACCGCATCGTTTTCAGCACATCGGCCCAATGTTACTTGGTTCACATTCTATTACTGATGGTTATTTATCGGTTATACTGCTAAAGTGTGAATAATTAAATGAAGCGTTTGCGTGATCAAGTTGAACGGTCACAAGGCTT
The DNA here is from genome assembly GCA_944474145.2 of Dicrocoelium dendriticum. Taxonomy (NCBI): domain Eukaryota; kingdom Metazoa; phylum Platyhelminthes; class Trematoda; order Plagiorchiida; family Dicrocoeliidae; genus Dicrocoelium; species Dicrocoelium dendriticum. Next base: position 33,642,434 of record OX104066.1, on the reverse strand, counting down.
TTCCAAGCGATGAAATGGACATAGCGAGTAATATCCAAGAAAGCTGCTTCGGAAACGAAGTGAATTTCCTGTAAGCAAATGCGCCTTACATCAACCAACGCATTTACCGGATTAACATTGGAACTTCTCACAACACTACCAACGGAATTTACAGTGGTGAATAGTTCACATCTGCTTGGTCGAGTAAATCGCACTGCTTATCCGAAACCAAATGATAGTAATCGGATGAATTATATTCGAATTTTAACAAGACAACGTAAACAAATATCATCCACCTAAAGACAGCATTCGTGACTTGCTGGTGATGATGTGGTGAGCAGTTCCCGTTTACAATATCTTAGCTGTAAATGTAGTGTGTTGTATTTTTTAAGGATGCTGATCAAAATGCTCTTTGCTGATAGATGAATTATGCACCCTGGAGACCAAACATTCAACCCGATTAATGCGAATTTGCGAATTAGATCCGCGTGCGGTATTATATCCTCACGACATGTAATGGTCAAAAGTTACTCATATACTTTAAATGAAGGACAGTAAAAGAAATACGCCGACAGAAGAACAAGGCTACGAAAACAGTTCTATTTCCATGATCTTTAGAAACATATGATATTCGATATCAATAAATTTAAGTGGATGATATACATATATGCTTATTATTATACAGGCATGAATTTCTCACGCTAAATCTCATATAAAACAGGTATACCACTTAAGAAGGAGGCACCAAGTTCATTTGTATTAGATCTGATACACGGTTTATCCAGTTGAATCATTCAAGGAAGAAAGCAATCAGGGCAAAACGAGGATGTGGGAACTCAATTGGGAGAGGATAAACTAAAAAATAAGCCGTATGCAAACTGAATGGAACGAGTTAATTATGACATGCAAAAACAGGGTCGCTTAGGATACAACTGGTAAGCTATAATCCATTGACAGGTGGAGGGGGAGAGATGAGAGTCAGAGATGTAAAGGACCGGGGATGCTCAAAAGATCGACACTTATATGTAAGTAGATACACCAATTAGTTTTGATTATTTCACAAAACGCCTGCAGTATGGCAAAATTATACTTTCAGTGTTTCGGTGCCATCTAGTAAGATTCAACTGCGTGCGTGCCGTACATATTTGCATACGGTGAGGAACTTACAATGCGTTGAATTTAATCCATCTATCTGATTTCTTACAAATTCAACATGCTTCGTATTTAGGAGTATAACTACTGCAAAGCAGGTTCACCTATGCTCGCGCTTTTGTTACCGTCGGCCAACATGCAGTTATCGAGTCTAAAATTCTGAAGAAACTAAAATATTCATGGGTAACTTTTATTTTAGTGCATAACCATAGCATGGCTACTGAACTCGTTCGCATGAATTGTTTTCAGACAAATCTAGGCCATGAAAATCGAAAGCATTGCTGGAGTTATTATCAACAATTATTGTAGCGTCTACCCTACTTACCAATATCGTAACATTAAAACAATTCTGCAACCCCGTTCCATTTTCCTCAGTATGCATGCCTTATAAAGTTGTTGATTGTGTCCGCATCCCTTTTTATTGCTTTCTTGTACTACGAATTTGGTTACATTTACAAGGTTGCCTTGACGCACTTTTAATGCTCACTGTAACCTGGGTTACATTAAGCTTATCCATCTGTGTCATACAAGTCTATTTATATTCAGATATAGTAGTTAAAACAAGGTGATATAGGCTTCGATGAATATCAAAGCGTCCCGTTCTGGGTTGTGGTACGTTTGGTGGGGAATACTGAGACGTACATTCTCCTTCTTCATACAGGAGAATGAAAATTATAAAAAAGTACGACAAGACAGATTCTCTCTACCGGAATCCAAAGCCCAAACTGAGTTTTATTTATAGAGTGTAAACGAAGGAATTACGCAAAATAATTATCCGACTTTATACAGGGACCGAACGAACCCCGGATGAAATTGACTACTTGTCAGCTTGTAACCGTTATGCACTTAAGAATATTAACTACTGCAATTCAACCAGCGAGCAATCAGTCTGCAATGTGCAATAGAACATTGGAGCAATGGATTATGACGGATATAAAAGCGAATGTTCGACATGTCCCGTAGGATTGTGAGGGTAAAATCGAAATAAAAACCTTGTCGGTAAAATATGTGTAAACTACCAGTCACCATGCGGTTTTGAATAGCACGGGCTACATCACGTAGTGCAAGTGCGTTAGATTATCGCCGAAGCCTTATTTGAAAAGGGATAATGTAGGAGCATTAATTACATGTTCCGGGAGTGTGTTATATGGCCGGGATACTTTGAAGGCGAAGACGTTTCGTGAAAATTCCAGTCGGCTGTATAGCGTGACCAGCTCAAACTGATATTACTTACAGAAATGTTATGATGAGTTTCAAAAGAGAATGTCATGTGTGCTTGAGTTTCTCAGGATCTGCTACACCAGTATGATATCTCTTTTTAGATACTGGTAAATTCCGCGATATATTTTGTGGGTTTTCACTCTGAGTGGGTAAGGAAGCAGGACAAGCTTCTGACGCTCTTTGTCGCCCTGCTATCTGTCGCTTTTGCGCGTGGTGTGATGGTACTTCTGCCAGAAATATCACGCATGAATAGCGTATTTCGTGTGCGATCTCACGTACGCGTCAAGCATTTTCGAAGCAATTGGGGCTCCAACTTCCCGAACGTTCTAAGCAGAAGGCCGAAGTGTTGTTTTGATTTCTTTGAGGCATTTTCATTCTGTCTTAAACACACAAGGTCCTCTTGCACAAACATGCTGAGAGCGCACTCATGAGAAGCTCGCTGTAGAATCTCAGGTTCTAGGTGGCAGTTGTGAACACTCTGATGGCGTATGTACATACTTTGCATTTTGTGGTGTTGAAATGCAGCATGTTCCTCATGGATCATATGTAGGCTTTGTCTAGGTCATTCTATGTGGTTATAAAACGGATAAGGGACTCGTATGCTAATATAAAGGGTATGAATCTGTACCATTATGCGGAACCTTCTCCACCTCTTACCTTGTTTTTAGACATAATCACAACTAATGTGCACTCATCTAAATGCAAGGTACCTACAAGCAAAATTATTTAATCTGTCATATTATTGCATGCAGCAAATAGACTGGTACATAATCTTAAATATTTTTGCGACTTAGATCACGTTCCCTCTAACCGTTACCTTGTCAACGCACCAACTGTTACGAGTTTCGCCAATGTGTGGAAGTCAGTTTAAATCAAAGTATAAGGATCAATCTTCTACCGTATTTGGTCGCGCTTTTGCTCCACCGGAATGCTTGTCACGCCACAATAGCCGATGTAACTTCATATTGGATTTTTCAAACTGTCATTACTTAAATGGTTAAGCTTTGTACATTTCATTTGGCAATGCGGTAGAGGGTTTATCTTTTACAGTGCAGGCAGCTACTCTAACATTTGGGTGAGGTTAAAAGCAAAAAACATCTAGACGTTAAAAGAAAGTCAGGAGTTGCTAACATTATCTTTTGGATTCACATATCGTATAACACGACAAAACATGAAGTCCTCATTGTATACCATTCTTTTGAGATCTGGAATTAATACAAGTAATTTACATTTAATTTGTTTAAGCTTCTTGGATGTTTTGAGTAGGAAGATTGTAAACGTCTTCATAATGCAGTGATAGATTGCGTATTTTAATAACGCCTACGAATAAAATTCCTTACTATATAAAACAAGGATGAGTCTGTCTTTATCATACTTTATTATAGTAAGTGATGAATAACAGTTAAAAGTACTCCCCGGCATTTTCTTCTTGATCATTAAAATCGCTTTGGCGCAGCTGCTTTTTACATTCAATATTGTTGTGTTTTATAATAAACTAAAAATACTTAGATATTGTTGTAATTTCAAAAGTCCTGATTGCCATTTTTCGCATTTCGCTACAATCATGTTTCCACGGCCAGGACTCAACATTACTTCCTCTGGACGATTTGGGATAAAATTAAATGACTTGCTACCTTCCCACAAAATTTCGCAGCACTAATGTAACCGAAACCATATGGGCAGGCTTTTAATTTTGACTCTCCAATGGAAATCCATGCCGCCAAAATACATTAGCCTTAGTGGCAAATTCAGTAACCTTGTTTTTGTAGGCTGGTTGAGCGTCAAGTTACAAATGGCTGCTCGATAATTTTCCATAACAAAAACATCAACCACCACTAGGACTAATTGTCTGCATAGTTAACAGCCAACATTCCATTGTACTTGGTCTCTAATTGGCTACAACAGCTTTAGTGTTCATGTGTTTTCTAAAAAAGTATTAGCTACAGGCCAAACAGGATTTTTGTGAATTAACGCAGGAATAGACGAGGAGCTTGCAACACAATGATATGCAACCGCTACAGCCATCCAGGAATTAATCACAAACAAGTATATATAGATGAAAATTTCTAGGCCGTGTAATGACTATACTCGATGGCAGTACCAGGGTTGTAGCTGCTTTTCTAAGAAAAGGTTTTAAATGCAACCACCAATACAACAATGCATCAAAACATAATATATGGGAAAAAACGTTTTGTTGCTTTCCATCCAACCAAAACAAAGACACGTCTTTAACAACTGATTATGAGTTTGATCTAAATTATTTTAAAAAGCTAATACGGTTAATGCTGACTGCCTTTCTCAATGTGTTTCTAGTTAAGTAGCAGTACTCCTTATACAGCTAGTATTTGACTTCATACTTCAGCAGTTATTAAGCTTGGCAAGATCCACTCATGGAACAGTCAGTCAAACTGCCTAAAACTAAGAGACGCTGAAGCCAAATTGCATGCTTTCTCTTCCGCACAAAAGCCAATGGCGTGTTGTCAAGGAAACACAATGCAACAATCAAAACAATGTGGCTGTTGACGTCATTGCAAAATCTGAGGGGCAAATACTTCACAGCATAAATATTTATTGCGGATAAATTGAACACCCATGTTTTTCGGGCTCAGACATAAAACGTCACTTATACGAATCGCAGATATTTTGTTTATAGAGAATTAGTCAAAATTCAAAGAACTAGATAAAATGGATCTGATAACAGCAATCAGACGACTAACATTTTACAACAGAATACTTTGAAAACGATTTAGAAAACAGCAAAGTAGCGGTGTGTTTTGCAAAACTCTTCTCACTGCGAGAATATTAATTGAATACTGCTCAATTAGGAACAATGGTTTGCTCTGCATAGTCCAGATCCAGTTATGGATTTAAAAAACTACAAATGTTACATCGCTTTATTCTCATTTAGCAAGGATACCCGTGTGTGAAAAAATATAGTGATCAAGAAATTAGTCAGATATTCCTGCAGATACAACAGTCATACATTCTCAATCCCCAATTTATAAGCCGCAGGAACTATGGTCAAACAGCATAACGTTTTAATAAACTCAAAAGGATTAATAAAACATGAAAAGAGCGAAAGGAAGACGAACCAGAATAGACATATGTATTTGTTATAGTCTCTGTAGTACGACTACCAATAACCGATAGGCCTAGATATAACTAATATTGCATGTGACCAGACGTGCCTGAGGTGTAGATTGAGTGACGGATGTTCACACATATGTCCACGGAAATCTTAAGCTGAAATATGATTCTTTTTGAACGCACAGATCTGGTTTCATCCGATCTATTGCAGCCGCCTTTGCATGACCCAACACAACTGTGAACGCTGAGCTCAGCTCCATCTTGAGACCTGAGACCAATAGATGTTTACCTATCGAAGAATTCGACGGCAAACACGAGCACGGGAGTTGAGGGGGTTAAGTAGTTTGAGCGAATTCTTGTTGAGCTCATCTCGGCGCTTGTTACTTTATTCGGGATATCAGCAATCTAGCAGTTCTCTCTATTTAATTGCTTCCGTATTCACACATGATTGGGTATGTACAGTGCGAGTTGGACCATATATGGTGAACTTCCTTCTATGGAATTACTGGCAAACCTCGGCATCAGTTGATTACAAATACATTGAGTAGCGCAGTAAATTTCCTGCTTAGCGGACATTAGACTTTTGTTCGTCTTTATCCTTGCAAAGTCACCTCGGAAAGGAAACTCGATCTATACCTTCTTCTTAGCTACCATGTGTCTTTCGATCTTTGGACCTGGCCGTATTTCTCGATAAAGCTTCGAGGATAGCCGTCCGTCATCATTGTATTTGTACTTCACACTGGCTCATAGAAAGGTAAGTCTTCCTAGCAAATTCATCTGGCCTGACTAACTCGGTTCCTCAAGTGTGTCGACTTGTACTGCACTGGTGTGATGTTGAGGAAGTGCAAGTACCTGCCGGATTGCGTTTATTTTCTCTAAACAAACCAGATATGATAGGCAATTATTCCGTCGTAATTCACACATAGCCCGTAATTTCGCAAGCGCAAAATTAATGTTCTCTACCATCTGTGCGAGCTGCTTCTCGAACGAACAATAAGTCAAGGTATCATAAAATTAGCGTTTGTAGTAGTGCACTTATGCTGTTTTCGTAGAAATGCTTCTTTCTAACAGCAACAGGAATAAATTCGCGAGTACAGGACCCAATTGATACCCATTGCTACGCTGTCTATTTGAGGTTATGCGTGTTTCGAAAATGGAAGTCAACCTTCTCCGTGCACAGTAAAAGTGAATCCCTTAGCAATTCATTTGGAAATTATAGTGGACAGTCAGAGTATCCGGTTTATCCACATACGTAGTCAACCGTCTGATTTAGTGGGACGATGCTGCATATAGATGTTGCAACTAGTGAACACGTGACTTTACCTGATGTAGCTGATTTCATCTAGGTAAACAACGAGTTGAAATGAGTCCTTAAGAGTGTATTATTTCGTAGTCTCAGTGAGATAATCAATTTTACTATCTAACGAGACTAATTATGCCACGGCGCCTTCGTTACTGAAAGAATCGGCGTGAGTAGTACTTCACTTTTTAGGGGTCTTCGGTGATACACACAAATGTGGAGTAGAATTACCATTGTATGTTTGATAATATGTCACACAAAGAAGAAGGAGCAATTTAGGGTGACGAACTATGCGCAATTTGACGTTAGCTATTTTCCAAACATATTTGAGTTATTCAAATTTGCACGCAACGTTGAATACGAGACGTATATTCTGATCATTTTTGAACTTGCACATGATAACCTCTCAGGAAACTTTATCTGGTTAGTTTGTGAATACACCTTAAGCTCGGAGTTTACGCAAGGCATGAAAATACTGAGATTTGAAAGAAAGGTTTGCACTAATTGGCACCGTTTTCGCTTCGTGACTTTTCCAAGGAAAAGAGGATCAAGATACCAATAGGGGGCAAGCAATAAAGTTACTGCGTTGCTCAACTTGTTGTAGAAAACCGACCCCGGATTTTCCCAGTCCATTCAACAAAGGAATTTCTGCCTATAGGGGACAACTCACACTGTGCATACACATTCGAATATGAATACGGATTTAGTTTTATAGGCAGAACTGGTAGAACTCTGATATCCCGATTAAAGCAAGGCGTGCCGAAACGAGCTCGGCAATAATTCGCCCTAACACCAAAACCCCCTCAACACCGGTATTCGCCTTGACCGTCGACTTTCTCGATAGGTAAACACCTATTGGCCATTGGTATCACGATGGAGCTAATAAAGTTCACAGTTGTGTTGCGTCACACTAATCTACGCTTCATTCCGTTTGCTGAGACGGTCGCAATAAGCCGGATGAAGCCAGCTGTGTGCGTTTAAAAACAATTGATTGCAGCTTAAGACTGTTATGGATATGAGTTTGAACTTCCATCACGCACTCAGCACTTCATGCGCTCTTAGCCACACCCAATGTTATCTATATTTACACACATCCTTAGTATGATTTTAGTTTCTAGCGTTATTGCCGGCTTCTTACACTATTATGATATCAGTACCTTTAGCTATACGTTTAATACAAGAATACGGTTATCCGGTCTATTTTTTTTATACAGAACGATGATATATATGCGGGTTCGTTAGGCGGTTGCAATATACCGGATGAAGCCAGCTCGGTGCGTTCAAAAACAATTATTTTTTAGCTTAAGGTTCCCATGGACATAGGTGTGAAGGTCCGTCACTCACTCTGCACCTCAAGCACGTCTGGTCACATCCAATATCAGTTATATCTTGGTCTATCGGTTATTGTTAATCTTATTGTAGAGACAATACCAAATGCATGCATCTATGTTTACTCTTCTTCTTAGCTCGCTTTTCGAATTTCGGACGCCCTATTACTTTAAATTCCTCAAACGACATTATCTATTAGTTGAAATTCCCAATATACATTTATCCCTTATAACAATGTTTGCGAAGTCAGTTTTTTCCCTATTTACTTACTGCTGCATATGTAACTCTACTTGTAATTGTATTTTGTTCATATCTCTCTATTCCTTCTGGATATATATCAGAGTGTGCAAATGTCCTCGTAATATTTATTTCAACGTCTAGCACTATAATCTCAAGGACAATTCAACCGTATATCAATGTGGAAATATTTCCCGGCCATCTTCTCATAAACTAACTTGTCATCCCTTGCATGGATCTCCTTGGCACAATAGTGGAGGTTCGTTTGAACGGTCTCAACTAACTGGCTACCGGTTATACACTGAAGCAAGCAATCTTACATTCATGTATCCATATAATTGCTAGGATTTATTTATAATACTTGGTGACAATTTTAGCCATAATGCTGGTGCTATGATACTACATTACATTCAGTAAAAAGTCCAACCACCTAACAAAATCGGTTGCAACATTTTAACAAAGTGTATGGTAAATGCAACCAGTTAAAAAGAAAATTGAATGCCGCTTAACATGGGAAGATTTAAGCGTCATCTTACCTTACAAGCTAATCATGATTGCTTTGGTTTACGCGCAAGTTTTCTGATTCAACATAAGAGTGTGCTGTTAGCTGTTTCGTCTAAATTTTTTTGAATTGGCTGATGAATAGTGAATTGGTAAAGTATACAACCTTATTTGAAACCGAAATGTAACGCACAAGATTTTTGGTGAATTGGCTGTCAAACAGTAAACGGATTGGATGAATTTGAACATTTAATTTGATGTCTATGGTCAATCATAAGCACTTGTTCCAAGTCTAAAATTCGGTGTGCTATGCTATTACTAGGTCTGGAGGATGAGCTCGCGTAAATTTAAATCTTGGTTTATCTCTGATTTACTAATAATAAGCAAAGTATTTAAAAAAGCGCGTTGCATTCATTTAACGGAGTAGGATTAGAGATCACCCAGGAACAAAATAAATTAAAAGCAGCCTATTTGAATTTACTTCGATGTCATCCGAGAAGCAGGATGCAATTAGGTTTGTAGCTCAATCAAGCAAACTACTCAAGTTATTGGACATTAACTAACTATCTTAGTATGAAAACATCACTGCTTGGTGGAAATGCAAAAAGCTAAATTATATATTGGATGGTTATAATTTGATTACCAGCGTAATTATACTGGTCGGTTTGTGAAATATGTTTAGTAGATTTATGCGATGTTCCGAAAAAGACAGAAAATGAATAAATGCTCTCTGAAATATATTAGCTGATTTCTTAATACATGGCAAGTAAATCCTTCGAAAGTCGCATCGTAATCAAGTCCAAAAGCAATCTGTTTACACAAAGTGTTAATTATTGATGCTCCGTTGTTGGACCAACCAACTTTCAACAACACCGCAACTCCATTGGATTTTCCATAACAACATATATGTTTAACACAATTAACCGCAGCCAGTGCAATAAGCCAGATCATTTAACTTCCTGTCCAGTGTTGGTACATGCTTGCAAGTATAGCCCCAGCTTCAACTCTTGTTGAAGTCCCGATTAGCACTACGAATGTGTTAAGGAAACTGTTTACATTGCGCACCTGTAGTTTTTCTAGCATTCACCTGAGAGCGCCATAAGCAGAAGCAGTACAGACAGTATATCACATGCCACACTTCATCCTAGCTTGGTAGGAAGACGAAATGAATAGTGCATTTGGGAAATTTGAACGGACTATGTCAACTACATATTTGGTAGTCTTTCGGAAACCAAAGGCTACCACACATTGGTCCTCATACCATTATACTCAAAAGGGATAGAAGCAATCATACTAAATGCCGCAGCAACGTAGTATCGCAGCTGTACAGTTTTAATCAGCACCCGTCATGATTTTACTGGTCTGTACACTGCAAGAGCCATTCGAAATGAAAGAGCAGACAGAGAGACGAATTGACGATATTTAATGAAAGTTAGAAGCCTTAATTTACCTGGATCATTTTACTTTTTAAGTCTTAACTAAAAGAAATAAGGATCCGTATCCTGGACTGAATCGGGGAGGTTTCGCAGTGCGTTGTCAGATCAGGTTCTTGCCGAGTACGGAGTTTCACTAGAGTCAGTAATGTTTTAGTGGACACGTATTTGGTGGTCTCAAATTTATTCATATTTTACTGAGGATGTAGCGATGTAGATGACGATTATGCACCATTAAGAGCATAAAGTAATGCGGAATAATCACTGCAATGATTGTGAGTATTCGCACAACAATTGCATTTTACTCTGTCCACGGGAAATTTGGTTGCTACTTCTCTCTGACTGGCCAACACAACTGCTTCTATGCCACATCACATATGCTGTCTCCTAGGATCATGACCATTTGGTATAATTTCAGGATAAGCAAAGTTAATCTAGGGAATAATAGCGCATTTAATAAAAGCGCTTTTGCGACTCAGTTTTTATCCATTTAACGCAGACACACCAATGTTTTTGAATTTAACTACCATCATACGGAATTAAGTGTATCCCTTATTCCGAGACCATGGTTGGCACAAATTTAGATTTTGATATCGAATCACAACTGACTTCACTCAGAATTTACCTTTCTTTATTATTAATAGTAATACTGAGGTATATTTCCAGTGGTAAGGAGAAACCTAGCCCACAAAGGGATGGATAATATTTAGATTGTAGCATGCTCAGTCATGCGAGGCCGCCAATGATTTGGATATTTACGACGTTACAATAGAGAGGTTTTTGCGAATATTTTCATTCGGGACTTTTGTCGCCGTATGCTACCAGTGCGCGGGCATTCTCTTTGGGTTCTTTTCGGTGAAGCTTGATGGCGCCATGATGGCGGCGGTTTGATTGGGGGGAGGGAGTAAGTATGAATAGAATGAAACAGTTAGATTCACCAATAAAAAGCAGCTGATTAATACATTCTTATTATACAGACTGGATTAATACAATAGGGCCTATTTGTGATTAGCAAGTTGGCGAGTAGCGAACATAAGGAAAACACTATATTGTAACTCCAGTGGATCATCAAACATAGGTTGCTTTATCAGAATAATATAGGCAGTATTCACATTGTAGTGAATTAAGGCCTAGCGTAGTGTTTAGATATTCCTTGTTCTAATTATGGTGTTGAACTAATCATGTCGTGTTTTTGGCTGCGAGATGGTTGTGCAGCTGGGTGAGCTCAGTTACATCCGTTTCAGCCTTCACTTGTAGGTGGATAGATACGGCATGCGTGACTATGCATGGTAAAGTTAATGTTGAAAAGGGAGAATTCAACGGATAAGTAGACAAAGAAATAAGCGCCTATTCACAGCAGTCAGGACATATTCAGTGCCTGGTAGTCTTATAGAAGATACCAAAGACAGGGTGATTAGGAAGGTGCGCAACAGTTATCCGATTCTTTGTGTGGAGATATAGAGGAAACGTACAAGAACTAAGAGCAAGGCTATGGTCTTAGTAATAAGTTAATGGGAAATATCGATAAGAGGTGAGGTAACTAGGAACTAGGAGTTCAACAGATTCAGTGCAGTATAAAGTAGGGTAAGAAAGAGTAAGTGAAGTAATACGGTAATTCGTGGGACTGTCTCCCCGGGGAACTGCTTCCATGGGGGGTAGTTCCTCGAGAGGTTTCACCCGCACATTCACACGCCATCTGGTCATGTATCGGTGTGGTTTAAAAGCACGCTGGTCATTACCGAGTTTATTCACATTTGGGCAATTGTTTCTTTTTGGGTGAGCTATTTACTCAAGCCAGTCAGCCCTTTCGTCATTTATGGTTTTTTGCTTGCATGATGACCGGGATCACCGGTTGTCGTCATATGCCATTAAGTGTGAGTTCAGCAGTTCAGATTGAACCGCGTTTTTAATGTCTACACACTTTTTATCTTCACCAGTGGGTCTTTTGGCGTGAGTATACATATTGCTTAGAGGCTTCAAACCATCACCTTAGGAGATTGGTCCACTCGTGAACAACAAAATAACAGGAGAATAAGATGAATTAGTTAGATAATGGATAGAGATAGTAACGAAATAGGTGGCTAAATAGCATGTCCAGCGACATTGTGGTCTGCCACATGTTTGGGTGTAATAAAAATTTGCAGAAATTTAGAATGACGGAGAGTGTTATTATTGAGTTGGCTTCTGCTTTTAATTCGCACTAGTGAAGCAAATTATCCAGACGCCACAGGGCAGTAGTATATTTACACTATACGAAGGAATGATAAAACAAGGGATACACGTCTTTTATTTCTCCACCTACAAGTGGGACTTTAAGGGTGACATGTTCGAGCATAAATCAATTGTATTCTGGAGTGTAGTGAACTTGTATCATTGGTCATATGTCGTTTGAACCTGATGTAATTAATACACCTGTAGACACTTAAAGGCCAAATGCTTTCATTATGTTCTGTATTTTGAGAAAAGCTCACAAGTTCGCTTTAAATTTGGTTAAGTTCTCACTTGCTGGTAATTTCAAAGCTAGCTTTTTCCATATAGGAATATACCTTACCAGGAAGTAGTTGGAGCGGATATTTAAGTTCCCCTTACTACGTGTAACAAGTGACCCCTATTTCTTGTAGGATAAGTTGAAGAATTTTGCAATTTAAGATCTATTCCCGTCATATACACCTGGCAAGGTATGATGTTGTAAATGAGACCCGGGTTGTTTCTCATGCGGCGCAACCACAGAAGGTCTAGTTTAAGACGGGGCAGCAGTCTTCTTGTTTCAGTGTGGTTGACGGCCCAATAAGGGGTTTCGTGAAAAAACGCAGAATGTTTTTAAGGCAAATTGATCATTTCTACGTATGTGACTGTGAATAATTGTGCAGTTCACAAGCATCGGTCTTACGATAAGCTTAAATCATTCCAGTCTCGCTTCATGTAGAACAAAGAATTTAGTGCTATATATTTTCAATTGCCTTGCCTTTGCTATCTGATATGAGACAGCCTCGGAAAACTTCAGCGATGCGGAGTCCTTAACTGAAATGGAGCTTGGAAAGTTTGTATCTACTAGCGTGATGGAGCCATCTGGTATGCAGCATCCATACCCAAGCAATTGCGATTTTTCAGCGAAGAATTTCATGGACCACTTGTTACTTCGTGTTTCAAGCGTGAATATATTAGCGTGTATGTTCTTAAGGCCCGACTCAAGGCTATCAGATAGACATGAGTCAACAAGTGTAATATCATCCATAAAATGGCACGATCGCCCATGTTGGACGGATCACTGATGGTATTTATATACATTGGAAGAGTAGAGCTCCAAGGGCATTACCTTGGACAACTCCGCCCGTAACTTCTTTTGAAAAGGTGAGTTGCTAGCCTATTTTAACTATCTGTGTCCGAGCTTATAGGTAGGATTTCAACCAGCTTAGCAATGAGTTACTGACTCCGTAACAGTGCAGAACGGACAAGAAAGGTTTATGAAGCACACCATCGAAGGCCTTGGGCATGTTCAGCAGAATGACAATTACTGTGATGCCACTGTCAACAACTGATGTTACATGGTCAAAGTATTGTAGTTTACAGGTTATACAGGATCACTTCGTAAGAAAGCCGTGTTGTGCATTGTTTATCAGGTTTACTCTTGTTGAGAATTGAACAAGACCATTTTTGACAAATCGCACCAGTGTCTTTGTGGCTGTCGCAGTATGATTAATAGGGCGATAAGTTGTCATTGCAGATCGAGAGTCACGTTTTTCTTTTGGTGCTATTATCAAGTGTTTCCACTGTGGCTGGAAATATCCACTGTTTAAAAATAATTTGAAGACGTTTAACGTCAGCAGATGAATGCTTTTGCCTCCATAATTGATGACAGCTGGAGGAATATCGTCGGGGCCTGGCTGAAATGACGGTATTATGGAGATTATACTGCTTTGAACATCACTCAGGCTCACAGGAATACTCAAATCCCCTTCAGCTGAGTTCCTCTTTAGAAGAAAATAGACATGGTGATGTCTGTATTGAATGAAGCGGCATAGTAAGAGTTCAATGCTTCACACTTTTGGCTACCGTCATCAGTTGTTGAGGTATCTCCTAATGTCAGACTTTTGCTCTGATGCTTCTGCTTTGTATTCCTCCTGTTGAAATGTTTCACCAAGTTTTGTGGATTTGTTAGCGCTTTGTTTTCTGCGGTAATTCCCGCTTGCAATGCCTGATGTCTTTGTTTTAGTAGTTTCTCATGAATTTGCATTAATGTTGTACAGTTATTGCCTTTCCGATATTAGGGCTTGAGCTTCTTCAATTTTGTGGTAACTTTGAAGCATGGCTTGCGTTGACTACTACTGTCATGGTGGTTGTTATCCACTGTGGGTGCTACTAGCTCGGTACGTTTGTTAAGTTTGTTTGTAAATTATTTCTTGCCTACGGCAGGATCCTTTGTTTAGAAGAACTATTCTCAACGGCGTATTGAGGATATTGTTAAATATGATCCCATCAATGAGATGGATGCAAGGAGTAGCCTTGTCAGTCACTCGTGGTTTGTTTGCTATTTTAACATTCATGCTGCAGAACAAAGTATTGTGGTCGCAGCCTATTACTGGGCTGTCAACAGAGACGAACACTGACGGAATGCCCATGGTAGATATCAGGTTTATTGTGTTGGCCCTTCTTGTAGGTTGATTAGCTTGTTGAGTCCAACCGTTGTCAGAAGGCTATCATTATTTCCATGAGGCTTTCTGACTCATTAATTATGGGCGTCGTCTAGCCAATAGGCAAAAGGTTGAAATCTTCACATGCAAACTTAAGTTTGTAGGAATTATTTGAGGCACTGTTGATAGCATCAACTAGTTGTTCAGTATGGTGATTGGTAGCGCTAGGAGGTCTATAGATGCAACCCAGTATTAGATGGCTGGAAGGCATTGCCAACCACAACGAATCATCTAAGTCATTGTGGGTCAAAAGATCAACAGGCATCACTGTGATATCATTTCGAATGTAGATAGCGCATCCTCCTCGTTTGCTTAGATGATTTTTCAGAACAAGTGGTAGCCAATTACTTGTAGCTGAGAGTCATTTATGTCTGAGTTGCAACATGTTTAAGTAATAAAAAATCTGACAGTTTTAAGACAGAGGAAAGTCGTTTGAAGATGCAATTAGTTCATATGGAACGAATGTTTATAACAGAGGAATTTAGAGAATATACAAAAAGAGGTGTTGCAGGGAGTGTTAAGAGGGAATGTTGGCTATCGTTGTTATTGTCGTAGTGCCACAATGAGGCATTGGTGATTTGGAGATCTCTATGTTATATTGACTCCAACGAAGAATATGTTCTAGTACAGAGATCACCTGTTGATTCATGAGGTGTAGTGTTGAAAATCCTAGTGGTGGGGGAATGTTGGGGATATGATACCCTAAAAGTAATTTTATGGCAACGGAGCATAGACTATTTGTTGTGGGATCATATGAGGGCTGCTATTGTGCAGAGTAGACAATGGCCTAGAAATTTTCGAATGCTTGTCACTGGCTACAGTTACACTTGTGTTAATGTGCTGCCAATTTGAGTTCGGAGACAGCTGAGAGATGTGAGGATGTTCTGCCGAGTTTTTATCATTGATCCTACAGCCAGCTTTAGTATCACTAGTTGACCCACGAAATGATTTACTTTGGGAATGATTTGGTGAGTCATACCGACGCTCTGGAATATTTGTGGCAGAGACATTGGGCGTTGGATATTATCGTGTCCTGTTGATCAGGAGCCATTCCATGATTTATAGAGATCTCTTTGATTGGATGTGGTGCATTTATAGTTAATTTACGGTGCTATGCTTCCTTGTTTTTCACAGCCCTAATTGAGAATTTAGTTCTATGGTTCTGCACTGTAGGTGATACATTTGTAGCACACACAGCATCTTTTACGTGCACGTTACTCCTAGAAGGCGCAACCGTGATAGGGTTCGTTGCGGCTGTTGTCTCGGTGAGATTTAGTTCCTATGGTTGTTTCAGTTTAATCGGCGATTTAGTAAGTGCAGTGCTGTTTAGTGTATGAGCCGCCATGGTAATGGTTTTAGTACATGAAGGATCTCTGAGTTATAATAAAGGTGTTCTGTCTAGGTATACTTCACCGTCCATACCGTGATTTGGTGGATTGTGAGTTAACACAGTTAGAGGCTCTTACAAATAGATAGACATCTTTCTAGCGGTGTTTGGTCTTTATTGTTTACAGTGTTTTGGAATTCCGTTCTTGCAGTTATCAACCGTTTGAATCTCAGCAAAGTGGTAGTAGTAGATTCATCGGAGAACTTCAGCAAAACTGGACATGGATTTATTTTGGCATTTTGCTGACGTCTTATACAAACGCAGTTAAACCGATCCATGTTGCAGGTAGTTAGGGGGGCGGTTTTAATTTATTTGATACACAGTCTATTGGGCATATTGAATATAATCACATTTTTGATCTGCACGCGTGCTGGGTTTCACAGGTAATAAGTGATAAGAATGAACCGGCCGTACATAGTATATCCAAATTAATTTTAGCTGAGTATTTGATTAGTTCAGAGAATGGTAATATTTGGTGGCAGTTATTGCAAAATTCACTGAGTTTGTTTTTTACTGAATAGATTTATACCACTAGGAGGTTAATGTGTTTGAGCATTTCAGGCAGCACCTCAGATGTGTTAGTAACTTGTTCGGCTGCGGTTTCATCATTTTCATTTTCCTAGTCGGGGAGACATCCATTTGTATTGAGTTGGCAGTCATTTGTAAGTAGTTCACAGCTTTTTGGGGTCTAAAGATGCTAGAACGACTACTGATTAGAGTAGTGTGACATGGCTAGGTGCGTCTAGGACTCAAACACAGAACAGTAAGAACTTATCGGCTCACGTTCTATAATATGTTCATCAGGTGTTAGACAGGTGCTAGTTTCGCAGGTCACGTGTTTGGTCCTGTCACAAATCTGATGTGGACGGAACGATGGATCACCGGTGGGTAGAGAGATATCACGCGCAGACTTGTGTCTAGTTATCGACCGGATTGCCGTGACACGAGATAAGGGTGGATGTCGAGGGAAGTCCAAGGCTGCTTGCAGGCAGTGCAACAGTAAAGGTAGGAAAAGTGGTGCTTTTCTCCAATTTCTGTCTTGTAAAGCAACTGATGCAGAAGAATGTAGGGTTGTTAGAAAGTCGTCAACGTGGTCTAGCTGAAATGACGAGAGGTGGCCTTGCAAGGCTCCGAGGTGATAAAGTTTGATGGCTGTGCACCCTCAGCATCAAACTAGCAAAAGCATCAGGAATAATGAACCGTTGATCTTAGATGCAGTCAATTAGTAGTTCTGGCTAGTACTCGTTCAGCTTAATCAAATGAGTGTAAGAGCTTGACTGTGACACAAAATTGTTTCCGAAATCAGACAAGGAGTGTGAGAGTAAGATTGGTGCAATAAGCGCACCACGCAAATCTAGGTCACGACCATTGTATTTTAAAGCCATCCTGTTGTTCTCGAGGTAACGGAATTAGTCCATACAATGGAAAGCCCTTGGTAATTTATAGGCAGCTGGATTGATTGACAGTACAATTCTCCACATTGTGAAAAAATTTCAACTCATTTGCTGTTCTCATGAAAGAAAACCTTGGAGTGCGAGCACTTAGTAGGTATAGACACTGCCGCGCGCAGTTATTTTGAGCTGTTAGAATCCTCAACATACACAATAAAAATCATCTTGGTACTGGATGAAGTTTACAGAAATAATGAGATAATGTATTTACTAATGCAAAAACATGGGTAGATTAAACAACTCTGCTAAGTTATAAAATCTAACCACGATAATGCCCAGTTTATATATTTGTAAATATTTCGCATCAAAGAATGTCGCCATCTTATTGGATGGGATATATATTTGTGGTAGGCTTCTCGCATTTGCTTTGATACTATGTAGGTGATCAAAAGGCTAATTTCCACTCTTCTCGACGGTTCATACTTTCACTGTCTTCCTTAGCCAACGCTATTTCGGTACTCAACCTGGCTGGTATCTATGTCCACCGTGAACTCAAAATGTTTGGAAATAAATAAAACCACTGGCTCTGAGACCTTATTACTTTACCTAATAAATAGCTTGCTAGTTCATTGTTGTGTCTTGAATTACACAAGATATTTCAATTGTTATTTGCTACCACTGAATTAGCATTGACAATACTACGTGACGTGACGTGCTAATCGGAATATTCTAGCGTTCTTGCATTATCTGATACCACGCCTCCAATGTTATCGTAATCCAGCCTGCACACACGCATTTGATCAGGTTTGACGTGCTCCTGCTGACGAACAGCGTTTATAAAATCCACGCATTACAGACGTTTATCTACCGTCGATTTTTACATTTTCATTTTTCTCTGCGGAGGTATACATGAGTCATTGATTTCGGTTTGCATCATGCACCACAAACTTTGACCTTTTTTGGAAGCCTAACATAAAAGCACCCTAACAACTACACGACTGCTTTTATTGGTAGCTGCGTAAAGCAGATACAGACGGCAATATAAGGGATCTACCGCTAATCTTTTGATTGTACCGCGATCACTGAGGCAGCCACCTAAAATCAACCCACCTGCCAAAAACCACCAGTGCCAAACCAAGAAGCGCTCGGACCAGATCGGTAGACTCTACTTCGTTCCAAGCCCTGTCTGGATTCACCTGTAACTATTTGTGACCTGTCACGAAAAAAATCAGAAACGCCTGTGCTTACCCGTCTGCTAACCGATGTATCATTGGAACGGTGAAAAAACAACAACACGTCTGCAATTGATGGAGAGCTCGCGTTTCCAAAATAATTGCGTGTGCAAATCAGACTACGAGATTAAATTAGTTCACCTCGGTGCGTTCTATGTTCCTAACTAAATCGCCCAGTTTCCGGGAGTAGCCAATTTTACCAGCATTATCGGACGCGGATTTTCTCTTTTAAAAACCAGAAGCTAGCACCCATTGTCTTCGATCCTCTGATTTTGCTTCAGCATATCTTACTTCGGTTTCGTTATCATGTCTACAGTAAGGAAACGCGCGATGAGGAAAAATGTATTATAAACCAGGATGCTTCCATTTTAGTTCAAAAGCTGAGACAACGAACTAAGGTACTCCGTACAACGGCTGGAAGCAATAGTAAAGAAAATACCCAAAGCAGTGTAGGCGCTGTGGGAAATTCCCAAGGGCTACATGCTGATTTGAGAAAGATACCAGAAAATGTCCATCAGTGGCTGAAACTATATACGCTGAACTTGCGTTAAAATCAACATGCTAACATCGATATTGCAAATTTGCAGTCCATCTGCCTTATTTGAATCGCACCCAAGTATTGATAAAATGTACCTCATGAAGTGCAGTGTATTAATAGACTCGGTTTTGACCGAAGTACACGATCGAGTACGCTGTTCATGCAATACTCTTGTTTTTAAGGTACCTGTAAAATTTACCATTAAAACTATTCAGAGTGTTTCTCATTGCATGCGGTATGCAATCTTGTTGGTCCAGCTGCATCAGACTACGAAAAATATAATGTGTTACGCGTGCCCCATAAGTTTTCATTTATAAATGGACATATTGTTGAAAAATTAATGCAAAAGTGCAATGTTTGTGGTTAAAACGACTTTCAAATGTCTGCAACTTATGGAAGAATAAACCCAGCTATAACGAGAGATAAAACGGCGAAACCGGAATATTGAACATCTATCTGGCGCCCGCATCCAGTTGATATTGTTTCCACTTGCATAATCAGTTCTGGCAGTTATATGGGGTTTCCTAATGCTGTTTTCTGCAAGAAAAGTGAAAACAATTGCGATCAGCGAATAACCACTGCATTAACTGCTTAATCCCAGTTGCATGCAAAACCGCTTCCTCAAATATTGAACTGTCATGTCCCGCCAAAAGTCAACACTGGCCAGTCTCCCAGCTCATCCAGAATATCAATGAATCAGCTCAAAGTGATCGATAGTAAAAGGACGGTTGACCTAGATTTCTGGCAAGTATCATTAGGCGACTCGGTATCGTCATTTTATTTGGGAAGAAATATATCCATTGATCATAAAGTTATGCAATACGTGCCGCCATCTTTGCACCTTACACGCGGCGTAATTGGATACCACGACGTTTCGATTCCATCACTGAACCTGACTGATTATGCTGATGGCGGTGTATGGATTGATACTAGTGTGCCTCCACCGCGTATAATGAACCCTTGTATATCTAGCACAAGTAAGCAGGTTTTACACATACATGGAAATGACAGCAACCCACTGACGCCTATCACTGCGTTACGTAATCAACAGCCTAATGGTGACATGATGCAGAGGACACAACCTAACTCTCTAGCTCCCACAATCATGGACTCTTTCTCTCGAATCATTTTCTAGAGAGCCAAACTCAATCGCAACCCCTTTCGCTGTGGCCTCCTCCAAATCATTTTCTAACGTTGTGAATACACGCAACTTTGCAACAATTTATAGCCTGGGTCCAGACACACGGCTTAAAAAACCAGTGTTTATAACACAAGCTAAACAATCTTCCTCGCATTTCACATCTATCTATATTTTTGACAAACATTTGTTCTCTTCACTTCAAGATCCACACATTGCGCTTACGTTTTTGGTGAATAATCCTGATATAATATGTATTAGTGAATCTCGGTGCTATGATGATGCGTCTAACATACAGTTAACTATTTTCAGATATGAAAATTTAAGAGAAATCGGTCTAGTCGTTGAGGTGGTGGCTATGTCATGTATCTGAAAAAATCGCTCGCAGCAGCGACGTTCCAGAACCCGGGGATGACTGATGTACATGAATCACTGCGGCTTACGATATCTGTTGATTAGCAGCAGCTGCTTCCGGAATGTACATACAGCGCGCCAACCTGCAGCCAAACAGGCATAGAACTTTTGTGGCTTGCATTTGAATGCGCCGCTAGCCCACCATTTATACATAAGATTATTACAGGCGATTTCAATCAGTCTTCAATTTCATGGTCCATTGGAACTGCGCCTTTGAAATGTCAAGATATTATCTCCTGTCTCCAAATGAATGGCAGACAGCAACACGCTACCTAACCCAGCAAAAATGAAGTACTTTTGATCTCATCTTTTCATTGGGCATACCTCAAATCAGTATCAACCTTCTTGATGAATTTCCGGAGAGCAATAATGACATGATCAAACGCCGCGTAGGACTACGCATGACCGCTGTACAGAACAAAATGCATTATCGTCTATTCAGTTCCGTCAACTGGAACGCTTTCAAGGACCTGATCTTTGAATAAAATTGCGATAACTTGTTTCTCTCTTCAGGTCATCAACATGCTACGGACCTGTTTTTTTAGCATAATTGGCTTCTGCTTCCTTTCAGCAGAACCACTAAAGTGTGCTTACCAAACTAAACATAAATCCGATCGCAAGACGTTGAAGGCAGCACGAAAGCATCATAAGATTATGCAGAATTTTAAGTTAACTGCTGACTATGCCCTATTATTACATCCGTCAAAGCTCTTTCAAGAACAAAGGCATCAAAGTTACAAAGCGCTCATTGTAGAAGAGAATCAAGGGTTGCATATCTTAAGCCATTCAGCTGAGCTAGTCAAAATATTCCGTGCCCAGGGTTCGCGTCGCAGCAAAAATATAAATTTTATCACCACGCTTGATAGAACACAGTAGGACGCAACATATGATATCTGCGAAGCTTTCTTGCTTATTTTGTTGAATTTGTGGTCAATTGATGCTTAAAAACATCAGCAATTGTCATGTCGCGAATCACTATTAGTCAATGTAGAATGGAATACACTATAGCGAAAATCACTAGGCTTGTCTCTCGCTTAGGCTCCTCCACATGTGCAGGCTCTGATGAGATCACCTTGTTTAATAAAAAGCAATGATAGTGGCTTCCTTCTGCTTTTACTCAACATATTTACACTCTATTTTAACAAGGGAGTACACACGAATCAATGGAAAACCTCTGTCGTTATCTCGCGACATTAAAATGGCACTGCCGATAAGGTCAAACTGTTTCTTTCCATCACTCACACACACATCATATATAGAATAATGGAAAGGATAGTGAAATATAAACAATTTATATCCTTAAACAACGATAACATCATCAGTAATTCGCAACACGGCTTCATGCAAGGTTGATCCTGCGCAACATATCAGACTGACTGTTTAAACCACACAAAGACTGCCACTGACAACAGTGTGTCGTAATCCTGTTCCTGGATATGCATAAAGCTTTTAATAGAGTGCCTCACAGAAGGTTACTAAACAAACTGAAGGCTATAGGCATTGGAGAACCGATGTTCTCTTGGCTGTTTTCATATATAATTGGTAGACAGCAAGTGGTGCGTATCGGTGACCATTTCTCTAAGCCGAAAGCAAACACCAGTGGAGCGATTCAATGGAGTGTTCTTGGCCCTCTTCTTTTTCTCATATATACTAACGATACATTCCATAGAATAAGACATCGTATTATATCTATCTTTGCTGATGACATGAAACTGTTTACTCATAACCATGCGCAAATACCCAGGAAGCCGTACGTCTTATTCAGAATGACCTAGCGGCCCTTGAATCCTGATGCCAAATGTGGCAGATGTCATTTGCCGTAGGCAAATGTGATATTTTTTACAAATGCCCAGTACTGCAAGGCAGCTTATTACTACAAGACGCATATATCTCGCAATGCAGGGCAATTTGCGAATTAAGCTTGCGATATTCAGTCACTTTTAACTTCGCTGCACTTTGTAACTGTCAAATTTTTAAAGCCGTGGAGACCAGCAGTTATGTTTATCATCAGTTTTACCTCTTGGAATCGTGCACGGAGCATTACAGATATATGTATTGCCGTATATGTAACAGTGTACAGTGGTCCAGTCTAATTTTCGAAAATCTGATCAGTAGGCTATTGAGTGGGTCCAGAGACGCTTCACGAAAAAGCTATGTGGATATTCCTCAAAGTGGACATACAGAGTGCAATGTGATAAACTTGGATTAGACCCAGTTTGGCTTCGGAGAATAAGCTGAACCAATGTTTTCTCTTACAGGATAATAAACCGTCAAATTTGCAGTCTTTATAATGGTGCTCATTTATCTTTAAACATCAGATATCCAATAAGTACAAATAGCTAAAATTAATGATTCCAAAATTTACTACCATTATCAGAGAACGTTTTTCTTAACCCACTACTCAAATACTTGGAGAAGCCGTCCAAGTGATATCAGAAAATGCAATACAATTTGAGATTTTAGGCTTGCAAATACTACGCAGTTAACCTTCCAAAACTTAATTGACGGTTTCGGGACATCCTTGTCCCGAGAGTACGCTTGCAAAAACAGTATCAATGGTTTCTAAAAGAATTTTCGGAACACACAAAAAACATTTCGGACAACGGTCCCTTTCTGTTCATTTCATTTTTCTCGACCAAAACGTATGTCATGTGACTGTAAAGAATCTTGGTTCAATGGCAAGAAAAAATAGTAGAACATTTCTACTTACTTTGTTACTTAATATGAAATTTCGCCCAAGTTTATTACTGAAAGTATTAATGCAATATCAAGAAAAAGTTGTAAGATTATTAGATCAGATCCTACTAGAAAACAGCTGCTGGCATGATCGAAGAATATATATTTTATTTAGTTAATCATTTGTGTTTCAAAGGTTATTCCAGTACGATTACACGGATGCATATAAAATGGCATTCGCGAATATACACATCAGGTTTGCTATGGCATAAAATCTGGCAGTAACAATCAACCTGTCTAAAAAAAAGTCTCTCAGGTACATATGCTGTATGGCTACATCAATACCACGTGACGATTACATTGGAGACAACAGCAGAAAAAAATGATTTCCATATCTCATAGGATCAGACGGTTTAGAGAAAAATGACAGCGTAATAAATTCCAAAATAATGGGAGTTCAATACCATCTCCGTTAGGGCGTGCAGCAATAGGAAACCAGGTACCGTCCACCAGGAACTACGGGGCACTTGCGATAAATTGAGGAAAAGAAACGAAAGACAAGTATAAGCACTGCACCCAACAAACAGCTATTCCAATTTCTGCAATTTCATGGTGAATCTGATACCAGCCATTATGTTCGATGCATGAAGATAGTATTACGAAAACGTACTTCACTGCCCGCTTAAGGTTTGTAGTACGTATGGATTCATTGCTAGCAAAATGCTTGAAAGATAAACTATCATCATTGGATAGTTCAATACTCATTTATTAACTTTCCAGTTCGAACTATTGATTGGTTGGAGAAATGATCCATTCGTTTCCTTGGACTTCTATTCATGGCTCAATATTGGGATATAAATTTTACCGCGTAAGAAACCTAAATTCAATGCCCACCCAGCTTTGAAGATTTCCGCCGATTGACGTAATAACTTGTATGTCTGATGGGAGTTTTAACCAAAGTAATTCCCAACACTGTATTGATTGCTTATATTGATGCAAGTTCACGAGGACAATCTTGCTCAACCAGCTGCTTGCGCACCGTTATAAAACAAATATGTCAAGCTTGTTTTCATGGCTTCATCATCAGACTAATACAACAACAAGAAAGCAAGCTAGAATGGACACAATGGGTTTAAATTTGGCCAATGAAGCAGAGAGTTGTTCGCTTTATAAGAAGCCAACTGGAGCGTAAAGGATACCCTGACCAATTCATCCAGTGGCACATGGAAGCGCGAGTGCAAAAGCTCAAACACATTTCCCGCGTAGAAGCGGATGATATGCTTATCGTTACCAGTTAAGTGTGAAACGATAGCGGAATGGACCACCCAAAGACTTTCCTTAGCAACAGAGCGAAGGTATTTTGCCGCTAATCTACGCATAAGCTTCACCTCAACACCGATTTTGCGCCAACAACTTAAAGACAGGATACCTTGGTCGCTTGTCAGTGTTCAGCAAGGTATATTGGGAAAACGACCAGGCGACTGTCCGTTAGGGCCTGAGAACATTGCCCAGCTTGGCTCTACAGCGGCACGAGGAAGAATGTAACGAGTGCAGTATTGTCGCACCTAGTAGACTCCGACCATCAAATCAATTCGAATGACGCATTCACACCGATCTACTGTGTCCCGGGACTGTACTCACGGGCAGTCAGGTGTCGCCTGCTGTCGGCAGCAGAGGCGGTCGCAATTCGGCTCCATAATCCGGACCTGTGTGCACAGAAATAACTCGTTCATACTTTAACCTTGCCTTGACCTCAGACCAACGAGACTTACAATCTCAGTCATGCTACTTCACCTGACCTCGCCTCAACCAGAACAAGCACGCAGACTTATCGATTAGTTACTCTGCTTCATTGACCCAATTTAAACCCATTGTGTCCATTCTAGCTTGCTTTCTTGTTGTTGTATTAGTCTGATGATGAAGCCATGAAAACAAGCTTGACATATTTGTTTTATAACGGTGCGCAAGCAGCTGGTTGAGCAAGATTGTCCTCGTGAACTTGCATCAATATAAGCAATCAATACAGTGTTGGGAATTACTTTGGTTAAAACTCCCATCAGACATACAAGTTATTACGTCAATCGGCGGAAATCTTCAAAGCTGGGTGGGCATTGAATTTAGGTTTCTTACGCGGTAAAATTTATATCCCAATATTGAGACATGAATGGATGTCCAAGGAAACGAATGGAAAATTTTTCAAACCACTCAGTAGTTCGTACTGGAAAGTTAATAAATGAGTATTGAACTATCCAATGATGATAGTTTATCTTTCAAGCATTTTGCTAGCAATGAATCCATACGTACTACAAACCTTAAGCGGGCAGTGAAGTACGTTTTCGTAATACTATCTTCATGCATCGAACATAATGGCTGGTATCAGATTCACCATGAAATTGCAGAAATTGGAATAGCTGTTTGTTGGGTGCAGTGCTTATACTTGTCTTTCGTTTTTTCCCTCAATGTATCACAAATGCCCCGTAGTTCCTGGTGGACTGAACCTGGTATGCAAATGCTGCGCTGTCTGGATTTGTGATGTTTCGCGCGGTTCCACCAACAGTTTCGGCGACGGGTCCTGCGCATGGTTTGATGCGACAGAGTTGCGGACTCTAAACTGTTGCGCCGAAGTGGGATGTGTGCAGTAGACTGCATACTTTTACGGCGATACCTAGGTGGCTCGGTTATGTGTTGCGCTGGATTCGGAGCGGATACCGACGCAGCTTTTATAGGGTTAACTGGGTTTGAGGTAGCGGCATTTAAGTAAATTGAACCCTCTTTACCAGAACATGATAATCCTGAGCCTGCCACGTTGTAATCTTGATTGCAGGTCAAGGAAATCTTAGCGGTTTATCGGCGTGCTTGACGTGATCATATCTTGAAGGCATTTTCCGAGGTGCAGTAGAATGCCCTCATGCCTGCGGTGAAGAAGCGACAATTTCGTAAGCTTCAGGCGCCGGTGGGCTTTAATCCGACGACATTGAGGGCATGGTGTTTTAGCACAGGTGGTCGCGATTGACTGAGTCAGGCAGGCCTAGTAAGGTACGAACGAGGTCAATCGGGCCCACCACCGAAACGAAGACGACTCCTGCTGAGAGCGTAAGCAGAACTGGCGCAACATTTGTATGCACGCTGCATTTGATTTACCAACCGCGTGCTTGTATGCTGATAGCATGCAGATAACATTTTCGTGCTTGTGGGGTTTCACAAAGTAGAGTTCCTGACGTCTTGAACTTATCACGGATTTGTTCGTAACCAATTTCTTACATATTCTCATTTATTGTAGAGTTATGTCACCACATATATATGCGTTATACAACTTATTTTATTTGATAACGTCGTTTCGATTGACTGGTTGTTGCTTGATATTTCCGGTGTGGCTGTGCTTGATGTGTATGTTGACAAGGTGCCTACCAGTCTGTTCCATACTACCTAGCCCACACTGGCTCCAGAAGACAGTTGGTTGTTGCTGGAAGGGACAGAGTGCACGGTCCCTGTGGCAGTGCTAGGCTCAAAGAGTAATTCCATGCACTCCGTGTGGAGCGGACTACGGTGTAACCACCGCTTTGTGCGCGATTGATTCCCAACTACAGCGTGCTTGTTTATGCCTATTAAGGAGTGTGGGCTGTCTCGGTTGATGAAACGTGGCTCCCACCCACATGCCTCCCGGTCTTATTCCTTCGGGTTTACACTGGATATGGGGTGTGTGGTTGGAGCTGTTGGTGATGCAGCGCAAGCAACCCATTGTCTCTCTTTATGTGCAGGTGTGCTGTGGTTGGTCACAGTGACAGTCAAATCCGAAACCGGATGCCGCCTTCCATAATATATTTTGTACATTTTTGGAACGGATATAGGCTACTCTAAGATGTGTCCTTACAAATGCAGTTTCGCACACTATTTCTCCGGAACTTTAATTTCGCTGATTACGAGGGCAACTGCGCTGCCGATATTTTAGAAAAAAGTTTAACATACATATCCATCCGCGTTTCATCACTTAGCAATATCGCTTCGTTCCACTAAAACGAAAATATATGCTAGTTGCTACAAGAAACTTGATAGTATTGTTAAAATACGAGAAGTCACAAACTAATGGGGCAAAAACATGCAAATTATATTAGTCTTACTGATACCCATAAAATAATGTTTTACTACCTTTATTTTTTGAGTACTGCACCGGGATATACAAAGTGGTTTTTAAACCAAGGTTCCAAACATGTAAAAATAAATTTTCCATAATATTTGGAAGAAATAGAGCGCAATGTATTGCATTGCCTGCATAGATGAAACCAACACAATGTACTCTTTTGGTAAGGATCCATCCAAAATTGAAAAAGCGCATGTTTGCGAAGTTAACATCAGAATTGTTCTTCCACTGTACATTTGAAACTAACACTAATAATTTACTTTTATTTTACCTTGGTTCCAATGGTGTCAGTTTTCTAAAGGTATTTGATGCTGATTGCTACCCCAACGCACAATATTTACTTCTTACGAACACTTCATTACTGCCAATGCTTGTTAATTCCGTTGCTTCCCGTTCTATTTGGGTCCCAGTAGGTTTATTTTGCTAACTGCTTAGTTTAGCAGGGCGCACACCATGAAGGTTGCTTTTAGTAATAATGCCACTTTGCATAAAATCAACTATTCCGCATGTAGACTAACGTAAAATATCTACCTGAGAATTTGGTATTGTAAGCAGGCGTTAAAACCCTGTATCTATCCTAATCTTGAGTGGATGGTGCAGGGACGAAGAAGTCATGATTCATGCAAAGCATTCAGCAGAAGACAGGTGATTGCAAGGAATTATATCGACAGATTTGATCAAAATCTATAATGAGAGCTGCTGGAACCTAAATCTTGGAAACTGTGTTGCCGTCAGCTCGATGGTGGCCATTGCCCATGAGGATCTCTTACATCATTTGATTTCATAACGTAAACCGAAACACCGCTATCTTGTTGCCGCAACATTATCAAAATGCGGCTTATTCTTGCTGCAGATAGCTGACTGGTTTATTTTAGATACAGATGAGGGTGATCAAAAGCAGATATTTCATTAACAATGTCCCATCCTCATAGAGTAAATATGCTGATGTCTCAATGTCTAGTTAAGGAGCAGCTGCTGATTAGAGTATGAAGTTCGAATATATTGCATCCCATACACTGCCATTAATTTAAAAATGCAAATCATGTGGTCACTTGTTGTTTCACATTTTAGGATGCACTATTTCATCCAAAGCTTAAGCTTCAACCACGTCAGCATTGGGGTGAAATAGAGCACCTAGTCGAACCAAGAGCAAATTTTAACAAAAACAGTTATTTACAGCGGCAATAAAAACAGTCTAACAAGCATGCCACTAGCACCCATTTCACACCCTTTACTTAGTAGCGTGGAATCTACATTTTCCACTTCCAAAATATATCAAAATTGAGAAAAGTCATCTACACTCAACTGGACTACACATTCTGCCTCATAATAAATCTGAATTCTGTTCTCCGAACTGAACAATTATGCAGCGGATGTTTCATCACCATTTGTGATGACTTCGTCAGTGAATAGTAGGCAATCTGAATGGTTGGTTGACCATTGCTCGCTCGCTTATGGTCACTACGCTTATTTACGTGTGCTTAGTTACGAATTACGACAACAGTCTTGAAACATCGGTGGTCACTACGAATTAGCAGAAATGTGAAAATACTACCGCGAAATCGAAATTAGTAAGCGGCTAATAATGCAGAAAATTTGCTTGCGAGCAGTCAACGGCTCGACAGACCGTACTCGTATTTGGGAGAGCATAAATTTAGCTGAGTCGACAGAAGTTCCGTTACAGTGGTGTCCACTTTCAAACAAGAAGAGTCCTGTAAGTCCACTGGTCTGTTTGTACATGTGTCTTTTGATAAGCTGGCTCAGTGACAGATTTTGGGCCTACTTATCCACCGTAGGTGCTACTAGCTCGGTACGTTTGTTAAGTTTGTTTGTAAATTATTTCTTGTCTACGGCAGGGTCCTTTGTTTAGAAGAACTATTCCCACGGCGTATTGAGGATATTGTTAAATATGATGCCATCAATTAGATGGATACAAGGTGTAGCCTTGTCAGTCACTCGTGGTTTGTTTGCTATTTTAACATTCATGCTGCAGAACAAAGTATTTTGGTCGCAGCCTATTATTGGGCTGTCAACAGAGACGAACACTGACCGAATGTCCATGGTAGATATCAGGTTTATTGTGTTGGCCCTTCTTGTAGGTTGATTAGCTTGTTGAGTCCAACCATTGGTCAGAAGGCTATCATTATTTCCATGAGGCTTTCTGACTCATTAATTATGGGCGTCGTCTAGCCAATAGGCACAAAGTTGAAATCTTTACATGCAAACTTAATTTTGTAGGAATTATTTGAGGCACTGTTGATAGCATCAACTAGTTGTTCAGTATGGTGATTGGTAGCGCTAGGAGGTCTATAGATGCAACCCAGTATTAGATGGCTGGAAGGCATTGCCAACCACAAGGAATCATCTAAGTCATTGAGGGTCAAAAGCTCAACAGGCATCACTGTGATATCATTTCGAATGTAGATAACGCATCCTCCTCCTCGTTTGCTAAGATGATTTTTTAGAACAAGTGGTAGCCAATTACTTGTAGCTGAGAGTCATTTATGTCTGAGTTGCAACATGTTTAAGTAATAAAAAAATCTGAGAGTTTTAAGACAGAGGAAAGTCGTTTGAAGATGCAGTTAGTTCATATGGAACGAATGTTTATAACAGAGGAATTTAGAGATTATACTAAAGGAGGTGCTGCAGGGAGTGTTAAGAGGGAATGTTGGCTATCGTTGTTATTGTTGTAGTGCCACAATGAGGCATTGGTGATTTGGAGATCTCTATGTTGTATTGACTCCAATGAAGAATATGTTCTAGTACAGAGATCACCTGTTGATTCATGAGGCGTAGTGTTGAAAATCCTAGTGGTGGGGGAATATTGGGGGATATGATTTCCTAAAAGTAATTTCGTAGCAGCGGAGCATATACTATTTGTTGTGGGAGCAGCTGAGGGCTGATATTGTGCGGATTGGGAATGACCTAGGAATTCTCGAATTTTGGTCACTGGCTACAGTTACACTTGTGTTAATGTGCTGCCAATTTGCGTTCGGAGACAGCTGAGAGATGTGAAGATGTAGGCAGTTTATTACTAAAAGACGCATACATCTCGTAATGCAGGGCAATTCGCGACTTAAGCGTGCGAGATTCAGTCACCTTTAACTTTGCTGCACTTTGTAACTGACAAATTTTGAAAGCCGTGAAGACTATCAGTTATGTCAGCCATCAGTTTTACCTCATGGAATCCCGCATGTAGCATTAGAGACATATGTATTGCCGCATATGGAACAGTGTTCAGTGATCCAATCTAATTTCCGAAAATCTGATCAGTAGGCTCTTGAGAGAGTCCAGAGACGCTTCAGGAAAAAGCTATGTGGATATTCCTCAAAGTTGACATACAGATTGCAAAGTGATAAACTTGGATTTGACCCAGTTTGGCTTCGGAGAATAAGCTGAACCTATGTTTTATTTGCCGGATCATGAACCGTCAGATTCGCAGTCTTTACAACGGTGTTCACTTATCCTTAAAAATCAAATATCCAATAAATATAAATACCTGAAGGTAATGATTCCAAAATTTAATACCAGTATCAGAGAAAGTTTTTCTTAACCCACTACTCAAAGATTTTAAACAAACTTCCAAAGGATATCAGAAAATGCAATACAAGTTTAGGCTTGCAAATACTAGGCAGTTAACCGTCCAAAATATGATTGGTAGGTTCGGGACATCCTTGTCCCGAGATAAAGCTTTCGAAAAAGGTATCAATGGTTCCTAAATAAAAGTTTTCGGAACACATATGAAACATTTCGGATAACGGTCCCTTTCAGTTTACTTCATTTTTCTCGAACAAAACATCTGTCTTGTGACTGTGAAGAACCTTGGTCCAATGGAAGGAAAAAAGTAGTAGAAAATGTCTGCTTACTTTGTTACCTAATTTGAAATTGCGCTCATGTTTATTGCTGAAATTATTTAT
The DNA here is from genome assembly GCA_944474145.2 of Dicrocoelium dendriticum. Taxonomy (NCBI): domain Eukaryota; kingdom Metazoa; phylum Platyhelminthes; class Trematoda; order Plagiorchiida; family Dicrocoeliidae; genus Dicrocoelium; species Dicrocoelium dendriticum. The sequence goes on along the minus strand of OX104066.1, from coordinate 33,610,673 downwards.
GCAATATCAAGAAAAACGTTGCAAGATTACTCGATCAGATCCAACTAGAAAATAGCTGCTGGCATGATCGAGGAATATATAATTTATTTAGTTGTTTATTTTTTGCGTCAAGGTTATTCCAGTACGATTACCCGGATGCATATAAAATGGCATTCGCGAATATACACATCAGATTTGCTCTGGCATATAATCTGGCGGTAGCAACCAACTAGACTATGAAACTAGTCTCTCAGGTACATATGCTGTATGGCTCCTTCTAAACAACGTGACGTTTACATTGGAGGAAACGGCAGCAAAACTGATTTCGGTATCTCATAGGATCAGATGATTTCGACAAAACTGACAGCGTAATAATTTGCAAAATAAGGGGAGTTCAAAACCATCTCTCGCCCTTATGGCGTGCAGCATTTGCAAACCAGGTACAGTCCACCAGAAACTACGGGGCATTTGCGATACATTGAGGGAAAGAAACGAAAGACAAGTATAAGCACTGCACCCAACAAAAGGCTATTCCAATATCTGCAATTTAATGGTGAATCTGACACCGGCCATTATGATCGATGCATGAAAACCGTATTAGGAAAATGTACTTCACTGCCCGCTTATGATTTGTAGTACTTAAGGATTCATTACTAGCAAAATGCTTGAAAGGTAAACGATCATCATTGGATAGTTCAATACTCATTTATTAACTTTCCAGTTCGAACTACTGATTGGTTGGAGAAATGTTCCATTCGTTTCCTTGGACTTCCATTCATGGCTCAATATTGGAATATAAAATTTACCGTGTAAGAAACCTAAATTCAATGCCTGATCAAGCTTTGACGATTTCCGCAGATTGACGTAAGAAGTTGTGTGTCTGATGGGAGTTTAAACGAAAGTAATTCCTAACGCTGTATTTATTGCTTATATTGATGCAAGTTAACGAGGACAATCTTGCTCAACCAGCTGCTTGCGAACCGTTATCAAACAAATATTTCAAGCTTGTTTTCATGGCTTCATCATCAGACTCATACAACAACAAGAAAGCAAGCTAGAATGGACACAATGGGTTTAAATTGGGCCAATGATGCAGAGTCAGGCAGGCGTAGTGCGCTATGAACGAGGTCAATCGGGCCCACCACCGAAACGAATACGACCCCTGCTGAGAGCGTAAGCAGAACTGGCGCAGCATTTGTAGGTACGCTGCATTTGATTTACCAACCGCGTGCTTGTATGCTGATAGCATGCAGATAACATTTTCGCGCTAGTGGCGTTTCACAAAGTAGAGTTTTTGACATCTTGAACTTTTCACGGATTTGTTCGTAACCAATTTCTTACATATGATCATTTATTGTATAGTTACGTCACAACATATGTATGCATTATACGACTTATTTTATTTGATAACGTCGTTTCAATTGACTGGTTGTTGCTTGTTATTCCCGGTGTGGCTGCGCTTGATGTGCATGTTGACAAGGTGCCTACCAGTCTATTACCCACAACCTCACCCACACTGGCTCCAGGAGACCGTTGGTTGCTGCTGGAGGGGACAGAGTGCACGGTCCCTGTGGCCGTGCTAGGCTCAAAAAGTAATTCCATGCAATCATTGTGGAGCGGACTACGGCCTAACCACCGCTTTGGGCGCAATTGATTCCCAAATACAGCGCGCTTGTTTATTCTTATGAAGAAGTGTGGGCTGTCTTGTTTGATGAAACTTGGCTCTCATCCACATGCCTTCCGGTCTTATTCCTTCGGGTTGACACTGGAGATGGAGTGTGTGGTTGGAGCTGTGGGTGATACAACGCAAATAACCCAATTTCTCTCTGTATGTGCAGGTGTGCTGTGGCTGGTCACAGTGACAGTCAATTCCAAAACCGGATGTCGCCATCAATAATATATTTTGCACAATTTTGGGACAAATATAGGCTACTCTAAGGTGTGTCCTTACTATACAGTGCTGCACACTATTTTTCTGGAATTTTAGTTTCGTTGATTACGAGGGCAACTGCGCTGCCGGTATTTTAGAAAAATATTTTAACATACATATCCATCAGAGGGGTTTCATCACTTAGCAATATCGCTTCGTTCTACTAAAACGAAAATATCTGCTACTTGGTACTAGATACTTGCTAATATTGTTACACTACGAAGAGTCACAAACTAATGTGTCACAAACATGCAAATTATATTAATATTACTGTTATCCATAAAAAATGTTCTAATAATTTATTTTTTGAGTACTGCACCGGGATATACGAAGTGGTTTTTAAACTAAGGTTCCAAACATGCAAAAATAATTTTTTATAGCTCTTGGAAGAAATAGAGCGCAATATATTGCATTACCATCTTAGATGAAACCAACACCATGTACTCTTTTGGTAAGGATCAATCCAAACTTGCAAAATACTTGTTTGCTAAGTCAACATCAGAATTGTACTTCTACTGTACATTTGAAACTAATACTAGTCATTTAATTATCTGTTACCTAGGTTCCGATGGTGTCAGTGTTCTAAAGGTATTCGATGCTGATTCCTACCCAAACGCATAATATTTACATCTTACAAACACTTCCTTACTGCCACTGCTGTTAATTCCGTTGCTTCCAATTTCACTTGGGTTCCAGTAGGTTCTTATTGCTGACTAATTAGTTTAGCTTGGCGCACTCCATGAAGGTTGCTTTTTGTAATCACACCACTTTGCATGAAATCATCTATTCAGCCTGTCGACTAACGCAAAGTATCTACCTGAGAATTTTGATAGTGTAAGCAGGTTATAAAACACTGTATCTATCATAATCTTGAGTGGATGGTGCAGGGACGAAGAGGTCATGATTCGTGCAAAGCGTTCAGCAAAAGATAGGTGATTGCAAAGATGTATATCGACGGATTTGATCAAAATCATTTAATGGGAGCTGCTGCAACATAAATCTTTGGAAACTGTGTTGCCGTCAGCTCGATGGTGGCCATTGCCTGTGAGGATATCTTACATCATTCGATTTCAGGACGTAAACCGAAATACCGCTATCCTGTTGCTGCAGCATGATCAAAATGAGGCTTATGCTTGCTGCAGATATCTAACTGGTTTATTTTAAATACAGACGAGGGTGATTAAAAGCAGAGAGTTTGTAAACAGTGTCCCATCCTCATAGAGTAAAGATATCTATTTAAGGAGCGGCTGTTGATTATGGTATGAAGTTCGAACATATTGCATCCCATATATAGTCATTAATTTAAAAATGTGAATCATGCTGTCAGTTGCTGTATAACATTTTAGGATTTATTATTTCTTCCAACTCTTAAGCTTCTATGACTTCAGCGTTGGGGCGAAACAGAGCACCTAGTCGAAGTAAGAGCAGATTTTAACAAAAACAGTTATTTACAGCGGCAATGAAAACGGTAAAACAAACATACCACTAGCACCCACTTCACACCCTTTACTTGGTGGCGTGGATTCTACATTTTCCACTTCCAATATATATCAAAATTAAGAAACGTAATCTACACTCGACTGGACTAAACATCCTGCATCATAATGAATCTGAATTCCTGTAGTATCTGTTGTATGTTCGGGTTTTATTCTGTTCTCCGAACTGAACAATCATGCTGTGGATGTATCATCACCAGTTGTGATGAATTTGTCAGTTTGTAGTAGGTAATCTGAATGGTTGGTGGACCATTGCTCGCTCGTTGATAGTCACTACGCTTGTTTATGTGTCCTTAGTTACGAATTACTACAACAGTCTTGAAACATCGGTTATCACTGCGAATTAGCAGAAATGAGAAGACACAACCGCGAACACCAAATTAGTAGGCGGCTAACTATGCAGACAATTTGCTTGCGAGCAGTCAACGGCTCGACAGACCGTACTCGCATTCGGGAGAGCAAAACTTTAGCTAAGTCGACAGAAGTTCCGTTACAGTGGTGTCCAATTTCAAACAAGGAGTTTCCTGTAAGTCCATTGATCTGTTGGTACATGTCTTTCGATAAGCTGGCTCAGTGACTTTGAGAGAGAAGAGCGTCTACGCCATGCACATTTGCTGGTAATAGACTAAACGTTATCCGAAAACATATTCTTGTCTTACGCAGCTAGCTTGTCCGTTACTGTGACGCTGTGCATGATTTCTACGAATTTACTACTATTTGACTGCAACGTATTATTTTGATTCAGTGCACGTCGTATAAATACTTCAGTACGGCGTTCGAATACTGCATAACTGCTTCAACAATCTGGCGCTGAAGGCACTTAATGCAATCATGAAAGATGTATACACATGTTTCAACTTAGACAAGCTAAGTACGGAATCTTAGGAGCTGCTTGCGCTCCTTTCACGTTAACTTAGGCTTGAACAACTTAAGTAATTTGAAAATGTCCATTTTAGTTTCGTGAACAACCAGACCATTGAGTGGGCAATTGCCCTCAGTGATGCATCATGGTATATTTTTCGTCTAGATCGCTTGAACTAATGTCGATTTCGTAATTATTTCCAAAAGTAATAAGTAATAAACTGAGTATTTCTGCGTAGCGCAAGCAATACTCAAATTCACTCGGTCTTAATCGACCGAACTAATCTTTAATACTAAAATTGAAGGTCAAATAGCCTTCTGTAATCTCTGAACTGATCAGCAAATGTCTTAGAAAGATTTCACGTAAGTGCTCAGATAATAAGGCCAAAGGTTTATGAGTTTCTTAATAAGTCGGATATTTACCTTGGGGTCTAATTTCTTTTGTTGACATTTTTATCACCTACACAATGATTTACGATGACGGCCTAAACCGTCAGTATTTGGTTGTGTTGAGTTTTATCCGTAGGTTGTTTTCTTCGCACCTAGTTAGTTTGAAAGCTGAGGAGACACCTGCACGTTTCTTTACACTATTTGCTTCTAGACCTTAATGATTCTACGATAATTTATTCACTTTAACTCTACCCTTAAAGGCCTGGTTCATCAACAGCATAGGGTTTGTTGCCCCACTTTCATATACATTTGGCCGAAGTCATACTTGTCAGCTTATAGGTTTTGAACATCATTGGCTCCATGGTTATCGTTTTAAAACTTAGCTGACCTATTTGTCACCGATTAATATGTTATCTCAATTCGGGACGTTAGTTCTGGCTCTGTTTCTCCTCATCAGTTCGTTATTGCATATTGCTCGCAAATAATATACTTTAACTGACGAATCGGGAAAAAATTAATTTATCTGTTACCTATTTATATGCGAATTTCTGGAAATATTATTTGAAAACTGACCTTTTGTTTGCACTTATGCTGCTTAAAATATCTCAGTTGGTTTTTCTATTCTGCTCTAACTGCATTCATAAGCAATCGTGATACCAGTGTATTTAAATGTCTGATTTGATTTTGGGTTACGAAACACCGGGAAATCGGGTTCCACAAAAGTTTAAAATAATTAATCGAGAAGTTCTAAAGCAGAGATTTGGGAGACTGACAGCATAAATTTACTCCTACCAATAGACATCAGCAAGTTTGATCAGACCCACTTTCTTATGCTCACCAGAACAAACAGCACATGATACGAAACCCTAAATTGGAAAGGAATAAGTGGGAATCCAAGACAGTGGAACGAGGCAGAGGTTACACGTAGATGAACCGACAAACTGAACTTTCTAGTTAGGTGCGGATATCAGGCTGTTGTCAGATGAATACGAATGGAACATATCTTGCGATGGAGCTTTCAGCTGTTCCAGCGCGACTTGCAAAGCAAAATATACTGCATGCAAAATATGATGCAATGAACCATCTAAGACTTTTCAATCGATCAATCTGTGGTGACAACATTCAAAAATCACCTTCCAACCAGGAAGATGCTAAACGTCATTTGAACAGTTTTAAACCGATAAGCAAAATGTGTTTTTGGGCTGACAGTGCCTAACGAATTAGTTTTTTGCTAAAGTGCAAATTGTTAGGAGTCATTGTCAAACGTCATCCATAAATCTTTTTTATAATAACATATATCCTAATTTCCGCTTAACGCCTACCTGTCTGTATGCGACGTACTCTGTTTTTATGTTTTTCTTATAGTAGTACGCAGTTCAGCACATAAAGCTTCTAGTTGAGTGGTTATTAAAATTCTAGAGACAGTTACCCATAAAACGTGTTCGACATAAACAAATACCCATCAACAACTTTTGCTTTCAAAAGACAATCACTTATTAACTATCGCAACGTTTGCTTTAAATTATGGAAAATGGATATTATTCTTAGTTACTTCCCCTCATTCAAATAAAGAAACCACTTTTTTAGGAAATTTGTGTATAACTCAGTGATATACGTTAAAAATACTGTTGATAGTGTATAGTGGTAACAATTTCGTGTATTTTTTTATACGCTATCGGCTGGTGGACATCGTGATTCTTCGCACAATTTTATTCCCTTCCTTGCTTTTGTGTGTGTGGTTCTTGATCAAACGTGAACATATATCATTGGCTTCTGATTTGTTTCAACTAGCCCTTGCAAGTCCGCCTGGATGTCGGCTTCCCCTCGGTACAATGTTTCCTGTACACAAAACGCCTGTTTTGTTCTCGCATTTTATCTGATCGGTTGACCTATGCTACCGTCTTTGTGTTCACTCAGCACTTAATTCCTCCCGGCGAAAGTCTGCTTGACGCAAAAGAACAACCATTTACGAGCAGATCGATAGAGACGCCATTAATTTTTGTTACTTTGCAAGTTTGTATTCGGATTGTAGGTAAGAACTATTATTACCAAAAATTGTCTAATGCAACGAACATTCACGAATGTCCCTGTTCAATATCATTTTTATTTCAGCAATGACACAGGGTGTTGATAGTAGTAACAAGGGACCTGAGTAGAAAGATGCAAACCGTATTTTTATCAAGTCAGGTTTTATTTAGTTTGCAGTTTCTCATTTCCGCTAAGTAGTTCCGTGCATGCATCGAATGCTCGCCTGTGCTTAGTGTATTGGATCCCTGTGATAATGCCCATTGTTTTCACCATATACTGAAAGTCGATTTAGAGCTCTGTTTCCTCAATTAAATCCTGATAATTGCTCAAAGACGCTGCAGTGTCAATGACTGAATTCACTTTGTTACGTAGGTGGACAGTTTATTACAAACTAAAAGTGCAGAACCATTAATTCATTACTAAACTCAGCCTACCAAGCATACTTCTGTATAACACTGGATCATGATAATGAGTGTGCGCTACATAGCGTTTGTGTGTCGTGCAATCTTCATCTGACTCATTGGCTAAAGAGCAAAGGCAAAATGCTCTTGAAATTCCCGTGTTGCGAAAGGAGCCGACGCATAACGACAGAGTTCCACTTCTGCCTTACTAGTATCAATGGATTCTCCTACCGAAACAATCACAAATTTCATTACCCTGATTCTCCATCAGCTATTTGACCTGCTTTAAATGATTGTAGTTTACTCATACCATTGCCTCTAGTGGACATGTCACTAATGACGAATAGTGATTCCGCATTGTTTATCTCACGGGATACTGAAATCTGTAAGAAGTCAATGTATTTTTAATGTATTGAAAGTTAATATATTGAACAATCAGAACAGAGCCAGTTGATACGTGACCTGGGCTTTTCTAAAGACAAGCTTTCATCGTTATATCCTAGGCTGCAGCCGTGGCAATTAGTTGCTGCAAACACTAGAGTTACTTTATACAAAAAGCAGTGTTTAATTGTCCGGAGTCGGTGACATGAAAGAAAACATTTATTACGCTTTCGACATGGAAGGACTGCTGAAAGTGCTTGGCGGGTGGCATGTCAGGGTTGATTTACTTTTTTTTCAATTACTCGTCCAAGAGTAGTCTTAAGGCCAAACTGCTCCACAATTGAAATGTGTATCCAGCTGTGCCTCTGTTGCGTGCATTGAAAAGAATAGATACCTTTGCGAGTATATACGAAGTACTCGCTGTACTGAACTATTATAACTACCGGTGGAACATCTGTACTGACTTCAAAGGCATGGAACTACTAATCGGTTGCAAGAAGGCCTCCAAAATATTATCGTTTATTGTGCTTATTGGACAGTAGGACAAATCAGCAGCACTACGTAATAAAAATGTGGCCAGAATGGACAAAGTCGACTACATAGGAAATAATTTAAAGCGTGCACTTCTCGTGCAGCCTCATCATATATATCTAACACCTTTGCGCATCTAGCTTGGGTAGATTAAATATAGCTGCCATGCCCTTAAGCGAAATGGTTGCGTTTTGGTACCCGAACTAATTTTTCCAAAGATCTGTGATGGTAATGGTCTAATAATCACCAGATTCTGGCAGACAGTGCTTTTGAATGCTCGTTGAGTTCATTCGGGTTAGAAGCACGGAGATAATTGGAAGTAGTATGGATAGGAAATGTTGATAGTATAAAGGCAAAATACTACAAATGCATCATAAAAATACTCACTGCAGACTATCAGGCCACTGGTGCTCAAAAATGTCACTTAAAATTCACTTTCTACACAACCACTTTGATTTGTCCGCTGACAATTGCGATATGTTGGCGACGAACAAGGTGAGTGGTTTTATCAAGGCCTTACAACCCTAGATCAGCGCTACTTTGGTAAGAACACGACGTCTTTAATGGGTGCCTTGTGTTGGGTTCTGCAGCGTGAGGGCACTGGAACATGAAAGCGAGGATCTCGGCGCAGTCACCATTTGTCAGTGTCAAACGGCAATCAACAGTTAGTGGCATGTGTTGCAGTGATGTTTTCAACGTATCTGCTACCTATATGCATACTGTATGTGTTTTGATTAAGTACCTTTACATATATTTAACACAATCTATACCGGATATTACTGAAAAGTATCATTAGCTTATCTCAATGTAATGTGACCTGCTAGTTAACCTCGGAATATCTTTTTCGACAATGCAGTGTATTCTATATGATAGAGACATTGGAACTTCTGAGATGGAAATTCATATATTTGTCGAAATGTGTGATCATTCACCGTAATCTAATCAACAATTGTTACGTAGTTATTTCCCTGTTTTGATAGAGGTGATGTCATTAATTTATCTTGGAGGCACAGTGGTGACCCAATCCTCGTAATTCTAGTTACTGATGGGAAACTTCAAGGTGACTCCTTTGGTGTAATTATCCCCAGGTTGTGAACCACTCTACTAGAACAATTGATTTCAGATTAGCGCATCTAACTGAGGAAAACCTTCATTGGGAACGAGCTAGCTGCCCACGGATATTCTTAAACTCCCTAGCCACCCAATCGCCCAATTGATATCCTTGTCGAATAATTTTACGTGCACTTTCTTATTTGTGGGTCACGGTAATGAAAATAACTTTATACTGAAGCGCGCCCAGCTTTGTTCCAATTAAATATGAGCCATGATTTTTGAAACGAAAACCTGGTATCTCCTAGTTAAACAAGTACACAAATTTTATTGGTCTGTTTTGCTGTTGGGACAGAGCGGTGTATCAGGAGTATAGTTTGAGATGTGTGCAACGTGTTCTAAATAAACGTCCTTATTAAATACAAACGTTTAGTCCACTCAGCAATGTTTTTCCCGTAAAATGTAGCTTATGAGTGTATCCAGATAAATAATTTTGGGACATAAAATGTTTCGAAATATGGTAGTTCGGGTTGACCATTCAATACTTCTTTGTCCTCCGAGCTTAATAACCAAACTATCAAACCTGGAAAACAAATGATTAAGTGAAGCAACATGTACGTGTGTAGGAATGCTTTGCCTATTTTATTCTTTAACTAAGCAATTACCATATTGTATGCAGGACTGAACTTGGCACAAGAAAAGGTAACAAAAAATAATATGAACCGTGTTATTATTCCCTGCACTCTGTAGTTTATTGACTTTACGTTTACTTAAGACACTATGAAATGAGTGATATATCTGATTTTGATTAAAAAATTTTGGATGATCTTGGTATGAAGACAAGGTGATGCTGTACTTAAAGTATTATTGCTTTTCCCAACTATTCTTCTATTGCAATTATGGACTTTGTTTTCGAGTATTAAACATATAGCAGCACAGCTATTTGTACATTCTATCCAAAGTAATGTTTAAGAGTTTGCATTTTAGGTAGACATACGGTATGTAATTTTATACGCTTTTGATGTGAGAACATAATTTACGACCTTTAAAATGTGGGCAACAGCGCATACCACGCTTATCTCCTCGAATAAACTTGTTCAATACCGTTCCTATCTCAATGGACAATTTCTAAAATTTCAGATGTAAGAGGTACCTTTCTGTTCTCAGTCGTGATTTCTACTTTGTGGCAGTGGGAGATCAGCATATTTGCTTATTAAGTGGTATTCAGCCATATGCACGCAATGCTTCCATGCTGGCAGCCGTTCATACATCATAAACATCGATTTATCCATTTTCCACCCATCGCATTGGGTCATTTACTTGTTACCAAACACTAACTTTTCTGTCTTATTTATGAGCATACTGAACCATTTTAAATGTTGACATTCCGCAACATAACATAATAATTGTTTAAGGCATGAAACTGCTAAATTTTGCTTTAAAGAATATTATTTTGCTCGTCTATTTAATTTGAATTGTCGCAGCACCATCTGATGGTCTGACACCCCTAGCTTTCGCTGTAAATCGGCAAATCCATCAAATTCGGTGATAGCTATTGTTATCGGGATAATACTCTACACTATGTACTGTGAATTCTTCTACCCTTCAGAAATCAGTTAACTCTTTGCTTAAGCAAGTTAGCTCCAAATACATTAAATATCATGTTGGATTAAGTGCAGCTGGATGACTAAGAATATGTTCAAAACAATTGTCAAGCGAATTCGGACAAAATAACAACGTCTCATGCTGGATACCAAGTTAGACACAAACGCTGTCCAGTCAACTTAACACGAATTTCGGTGACCATGTCAGCCAACATTTGATCAATTCTTGGGAAAATTAATCATCTATCGAACAATTCACAGTTAAGCAAATTTAGGAACTGAGCCATTGTGGTGGTAAAAAAAAAGCTGGTTCCATTCTGACATCGATGATTAAGTCGTCTATTATGATGACTACCGCCACATTAGAAGCGACCGCCCAGGATTGTCTCGGTAACACGGATGTGTCCTACTCAGCAGTAGCGAGGTGTAATGGAAATCCCCAACACAATTCTCGGAGTACCAACACATCAGTAAGCTCTCGCCAGTTGGAATGTAAACAAAGGTTACTGATGGTTTTTCAAACTCTGGTAAAAGGGAACGCATATGTACCACCGAATAATGCGATGTTAGAGCTACAAATATTGGCCTATCATTGTGCTTTGCAGTTGCAACCACATTTAAAAGGTTCCAACCTATCGGTTGCCGGCCAATTCGAAATATGCGACCAATTTTATTAACATCATTGCACATTTGGTGAAATTCCTCTTCAGAGTCGTGGTGCATTTAGATTTAGCTCTTAATAGCTAAAACGAAATATTTCCTACACAAAAGCATGCACCTCTTGGAAACTTCAATCATTAAATATAAAAGCTATATCCCAAGCTATTCAGTAAGGCCAAATTGTTTCCATGAAAATTGACCATCTAGAACTGGCAAACGATGGAACTGCATGACAGGTAACATTGAAAAAGCAAATCGCCACTTTGTATAACTTATTTTGATTTTTAGAAAGAAAGATAAATCAACGCAAAGCGAGCATCTCACAGAGTAGATAAATTACTGTTTTGAGCTGTGTTGTTCTAAATAGAAAATCTATTTGTGAAATGACAGGTTTTCATCGCTGTTGCTCCGATAAATGTAGAAGAAAAATCAACGAACTTATAAACATGAGCCAACTTCCTGTTTCTTAGTCTGTCCATATTTGTAAACGATGAACAGTTTATGTTACACAGACGTGTTATGCAACCAGGTTTAGGTGGTCTGCGAAGGTTTCTTGTACATCTCTTCGGAAATTATTCCTTCCGAAAAGTCATCACCGGGGATGTAAGCAGGCTCAACGCTGAGTTCAGATCCGCAATAACTAACAAACTGCCCCGTCTTCTGTCACCACTACTGAACCTCTCATATTATTTGATTCCAAGTGTTTACAGTGAGCTCACAAGACTGAAGCCAAAATCGGCTAATGGCAATCGTTCTGAAATAATGTGCAGACGCTTTTAAAACTCACTGGCATAGATCATTAATCCTTGGTTACATACTGTTACCATCCCCAACCTCTGAAAAGCGTGCGCAAAAGACAGGGGCTCTGAGATGTGGGTCAGTTCATTGAAGTCCGTTTTTAAAGTTACTAGGAAAATTATTGATCTCCGCATTTTCACAGGAAATACTACTACTGATGTCAAAGAGTTTGCTCACAAACCAGGGAGCTCCAGATTAAACACAATATGTTATCAAGTGTATCTATATTCGTAGCGTTTGGCAATAAATAGAATGCGGCTCCTGTTTCCCGATTACACCAACCATTTGGGAGCCTCGAATCATAAGTGCTGCTCATACTCGTGTCCGATAATTGTGTCCTGCTAATATGTATGCAGTGTGACCTGTGATTACTTAACCAATTCCACATATTTAAGTAGGTATGCAGCAGAGGTCTTCTGTATTCACATATAATCACGGTGTTTTGCACGGACCCAACGTATTTCCTCTCTATTCTTCGCCTAAGTCGAAAGTCACCCTATCGAAAGGATACTTCACAGGCTGTATATAGGCTGATGGCGTCATTCTTGGATGCCTAAATCAATCATCTAATATTCTTTGATTGGGCACTGGTTAGCCTAGCTTATTACTTAGCCAAGCTATCGGTTTCTATATCAACCCTTCCAAATGTTTTGACGTAACGTTCAGTTTGCCACATCCCAAGAGACTGCCATCCCTCCTACCTATCTCCGCCATGATTTTGGATGCGCAAAACACATATAATTACTCTACCGTAAAGTTTCGCGGAGCCTACTTGTCCCACAATTTGTCTCTCTTTTACACATTTTTTACAGGCTTAAACTGTTTAACAGTCTCTGCTTGATGTCCTTGGGCTCTAAATGCTTTCCTTCCAGTATTTTAAACAACATTTCCATCACTGGTTATAGTGTTCTCCTGTTATTGTACCAAAAGTAGCTGAAAAACTTGAATCCTAATTGTTCGTATGCCAAAATGCCTTTCCGATTGCTCTGGATAAAGGAGATAACTATACATCGATGTAGTAAGTAACTAACCTTTCGTTACATGCATCATTTTTCATCCAGGATTCTAAACGAACTCTTCACCCTTTACGTAATATCCTGGCCAATACTATATATAAATGTTTTATACAGTAGACCATTTTCGGTTTGTATTATCGTACTTCACCATATAAAGTTTATGTTGTCTTATCCATCGCGCTTAGCAACCGACCTATCAGAAGGAAACTGCCTTCGTGATCATATACTTGTTTAAAGATGCATATTTTTCCTTTACTTTCGTCAATTCTGCTTTATTGCTAATAATTTATTGAATCACACTCCGCAGTGCTAATGTAAAATACTGAAAATGCGTCCGTGTTGTTGGAGTTTGTTTATTTTGACCTGACTGGGCCAGAATATTTACAAGCAGTAATTATTCGACGGAAAATATTAGCTACAAATATGTACATTTTCAAATAAGTCACATATAGGGCTGTTAATTGCTTAGTCTTTTCTCTTAGTATCTGAGCTTACCCTAACCTCCAATTTAATAATTATCTGCGCTTGTATCGTCTGTACGTGGACGACACATTCATAATTTGTGAATCCAACAACGATCTGAACTAATTTAACAGCGCGCCAATAACCAAAATGCACTTGCTACCTATGGGCACGAAGCAAAATACTCCCTTGGATGCTTTGTTTAGACAATTTATTGATGGGTAAGGAGAGAGTATTACGGAAGATAATCAGTAGATAGAGTTCGTTGCAGTCTCCTCTCAGTCAGACTAAGTCCCACTCGACATTAAAAGCACTAATCAGCTGTTTGATTTTCTGGGCGCCAGAAGCCGGCAAGTTTCAGAGGAACACGCACATCTGACGAGATTCAGAAATTCTAAACTGCCGTCTGGCATTGTTCAAGACATGTGGGACCCAGCCTGAGTGAAAGAGGACTGCGCGGAACCCGGTACGCCATCACACCCAAAACCCCAGTAGTTATTCGGAAGGAAACTTCTGTACTCATAAAGAACAGGGAGAAATCTGGCACGTCGTATGAACTGTCCTGTTACAAAAATTTTCAGGCGAAAACGGGAGAAGTTGAGATTGATTTCAATCACACATTTCTAAAGTGCAAAGCATATCCTAATGGATTTCACTAAACATACCGTGTTTTTGATCAATCTGCAATGTTACTGCTTGCAAGAAATACGGATGTTATATATCGATCTCTTTCAAGGGAGGTTTCAATTTTGAATTACTGAGTAGAAGTTTATCGCTGGAATGTAGACCAAACATATCCGCTTGCTGAAGTTTACTGAGTTGCCGAAAGTGTTCCGCGCATCAAGCAAAGCTTCAAAGACAGCTTCCCATTTTGTTACCGATCCTTGATTCTCAAGAATTTCATCTGCTCCAGTGTTGCAAAATCTTCAGGGACTCGACCACGCGGCTGTCTAGCCGAATAGCTAGACACTGTCTGCATATTTGCAACAGGGCACGATAAGGAATTTCAGCGGCAAAATTCTCGAGAATCTGCTTAGTACTGGCAATGAGGTTCGGATTGAATACACATACAAAGTAATCAATGCAAAATCGATGAGCAGCTGTGAAGAAATGAAGGTGATTGTTAGCGACCACTGAGTTCATTGCAATCGGACGACTTCAGCCTGGCTTGTGCAGATAGATAATAGCAATAGAAACTCTCATTTTTTCCTGGCCGTACTCAACTGCTGATCACATCGGAGATTGTTGTCCCATCGGCAAACTCGCGTGCGCATGCTCAAGCACGTCATGACGACTGTCAGCTGACTATCGTGACTGAATTATTGGCTGGCTTTATTGTCACCTCAAGTTTATCCTAACCTGTCCCATTTGGATTAGCTTTGTAAGCGTGCTTGAATGCATTCGATTGAGGAAATGAATACTGGCAACGTTAGAGATGTCGATATAGTCCCATGGGGCTAATTTATTGAAAACATTAGGTGCAGCGATTGCTTCAAATGCCTAGCCTATATTTAGGTGCTAAAATGTACAACGGTTAAACTTGCACTGCAATTTGTTTGTTCGCGTTCCGAATTTAAAACTCCAAAGCTTTCTTACGCGGCAACGCAATCCGCGCATAGGTCAACACGGAATTTTACCAATACTCAAAGATCAACGTAATATTTTTTCCCACAAAACATAATTGGAGACGACTGAGGATTTGCTAGCTCAAATATACGCTTACTCTCTTTTATTAAAGTTTAAACGTTACTGCAGAAAATTTACAGATGAGACATTCCCAAGATCACCTGAAATTTTGAGGTTTACTTTTGCTTAAAGCCTGTTTGAAGTTAGTTCTCTTTGCCTGCAAGTATGAATGCTGTTGGTGGGTTTAAAAACAAGAACGATTTTTAAATTTTTAGATGAAAACTACTCAGTAAACGTTGTCCACATTTGTTTATCAAACGGAAAATAAAGTAGAAGACATACGGACTATGGAGTAATGGCGTAACGGAGCGATGGTTGCTGACGGGTATAAAATCAAATACTTGCTTTGTCCTGTATAATAGTTTGGGTGATAATTACCAAATAAAATCAGTGTCAGCTAACGAATGCATGGAATACAGAAGGCGCTAAGGCGTTTAGAGTAACTTATGCGCGTCTAGGATGATGATGCCGTCCACCGTTTTTTGTGCATTAATACCGTCATCTGATGGTCATGGGCTATATCATGTACTTGTTATGCGGACCCAATGTCCCCATAATGATCGTAAGCCTAAAAGATGAAAGGCAATAAAACTCGATTCTGACGAGTGCACTTCGCCTATGCTGGTCCGATCGATAGCATTTTTTACCTAGTCAAGGTCGACGCCCATTCCAGATGGCCTGAAGTAGTCGCCGTCAACCCATCAACTGCATCCGCCACGCTGGGTTGTCTACAACGAATCCTTAGTCAGCATAAACTTCCCGAGTTCTAAGTGTCCGACAATGGCACTCATGTTACGTCTTCCATGTTCGAAGACTTTTGTTGTCGGCTGTTCGACTTCCATAGGCCCCGGTTGTTGCGCAGCGATTCCGAAAGTATACAATGATACATGCAGCGGTATTCGTGTACCCGAGTTGGATTATTTATTGAGGGTTGCCAATTGTCGTCTCCCACAACGACATCATGTCGCATACGACCACGATGGGCCGTCACAGTTGCTTTGATCCAACGTGATTGACCTGCTCGATAGTCGCGAGTGCATACCGGGGCTCCAGAAATGAATTTATTGTGCTTGGTGCAGATAGTAGATTGACCTGGTGGCTTTTCGGTCAGGCTGAGCGCTTTGTTAGTCGTGGGTAGCTTGCGGCCCATCAGGGCATCAGCCGAAGGCTGGCATCCTGGAGTGGCCAGATTTGGTGTAGACCGGGAAGAGAGCAGGAACGCCTGAAGGCATACATCCAAGGTCCTCTTCCCATGAGATTTCAAGAGATCCATCTTGACGTTATCGACAAAACTCTCCGCTTGGACATTGCATTGAGGATGGTAGGGCGGTGAGCGTAGGGGTTGGATAAATTCCAGCAACAAAGTCTTCGAACATGGAAGAAGTAACCTGAGTGACATTTTCGGACACCAAGAACTCAGGAGGTACATGCTGACTGCATATTCCTTGTAGACAACCCAGCATGACGGACGCGGTCAATGGCTTGAAGGCGACAACTTCAGACCATCTGGAATAAGCGTCGACCTTGACTAGGTAAGAAATGACATCGACCGGTCTAGCATAGACAATGTGCAGTCACCTGAATATAGTCGCAATGCCTTCCGTGGTTAAGCTTATGATTATTATGGGGACGTCTGATCCCCATAACAGTACTGTAAATGTGTCAGAGTATCGTCAATGCGTTTTTTGTAAAGAGAGAAAGTTGTAACATTGCTTGCATATTTCGGGAGAGTGTTCCATATCTGTAAAATCTGGAAGGAAAAGACATTTCGTGGACATTCCAGTCAGCCGTACTATGTGACCGGGTTAAACTGATGAGCCCTCAGATGTGTTCTGACTGAGTTTCCACAGAGCATGGCACGTATGGTTAGGGTTTCTCAGCATCTAGTACACCATTATGAGACCGCCCCTTAGACGCCGGAAACGTCCGCTGTATAGTTTGACGGTTTCAACCTGCGCGTTTAGGGAAAGTGAGACAAACCACTGACAATCTTTGTCGTTCTATGTTGTACAGCATCGAGCGCCGTAAGATGGTGTATCAGCCAGGGTTGCCGCGCTTGAATAGCTTATTCCACATGCAGCCTTACGTACACACCACGCATTTTGGAAGGTCTGAGGCGTCAAACTTCCAGAACGCCCTACCAAGAAACCCGAAGGGCCGGTTTGCTTTCGTAGAATCCTTTTCAGTCTGCCTCAAACAACCGAGCTCATCGTGAATAAACACGCCGAGATCTCACTCATGAGAAACCCATTGTAGTATTTTTGGTCCTAGGTTGTAGTTGTGAACACTCTGGTGACGTATGCGGTGAACTTTCATTTTGTGGTGTTAAAATGCAACAAGTTATCTATGCACCATGTGAACGCATTGTCCACTTCATTCTGTTAGGCTGTATGGTCCTCTAGTTTAGCTACAGCAAGCCATATTTTTAGACCATAGACGAATAGCAGTTAGTTTAAAGATAGCACGCTCATGAGATCATTTATGAAGACCAAGCACAGGAGGGGTCCGAATACCGAGCCCTCAGGTAAGCTGTATTGAAATTCGATCGCTTCCGGTAGTTTGCTCCAAACCCTCACCTTCAGCTGATGCTGAACTAGAAAGTCGACTATCCAGCCCAGAACGGGATCACCGGTTCCATATTTGTGGAGCTGGTGCAGTAAAATGCGAGGGTCTAGATGTTCGAATGCCACTGAGAAATAAGGATAGGCCGCGCTGACTCCTACACCAGCGTCCACAGTTTCCGTCTATCTTGCACGAGCTACCAAGATATTAGTAGTAAAGGACCGATTTTGGAGTAACCCGTGCTGCTTTGGAACGGGAATTTTGTTGTTCTCCAGACACCCCACTAAAGCCTCAGCTACAATGAACTCCATAGCTTTGGAGATCACCGAATGTAGTATTATCGGGCGTTAATTCGCCGGTTCAGCACAGCTAGCACTTTTGTAGATTGGCATAATGATCCCGTGCATCCACATCGAGAGAGCATGCATATCGTTAAGACATTGCTGAAAGAAAATTGCTAGCGGTTCTGCCAAACTCATGGCGGCAAATTTCAATGGCTTTGGGCGAAAGCGGTCCGCATCCTGAGCGCTGAACTCGCACAAGTTCATTATCCTCTTTACTACAGCTTTGGGTGTAAACAATATGTGCTTACGTCATGATGGAAGTTGGTCTGCGTAGGCTTGATGCAAGATGATCGCACGCTTTGGAGGGTAGGGTCAAATTTTTGTCCACGAGCGTTGGCCATCTGTTGTGCCGTTTGTGCTAACCAGCATGATGTGTGCAGAGCAGGAATTTCGCACATAAGCCGGCGCAGTTTGTTTACTCGTCTTTATAGCAGCTCTGGATTAGAGCAAAATGTTTCCACTTAGTCTTGTTGGTAATTTAGTATATCCTCCCGGAGGAGTTTGACAAAGTGGTTCCGTTGTGTTGTGTAGACACCCCAGGTTTCCTCGCTCGGAGAGCTATTTAGGTGAGTCTTGTCAAGTCCCTCAAAGCCATGTATTTATGTGTCCTGCTGCTCACGAAAGACCAGCTTTCAAGGCCGGCGGATTTTATTTTCATTTGTGCTTGCTACGAGTTTGTTGAATCTGTTGACGATTTCTCGGCAGGCAAGCTCAGGGAACCATTCGGCTAGGAACGACCAGCTAGTTGTACCCATGAGGTAGGACAGGTCATCATAGTTGGTTACGACGTGAGATTCCTAGGCATGCGCTTTATGGTATTTCGCGCAGTAAATGTAATAAAACAGTATACACTTGAAGAAGCTGGTATTGCAGCTGAAGCTTCTTACTTTGCATAAACCTTCCAACCTACACAGCATTTCTTACGTAACATGCACTTTTTGTACTAGAAAAAGTATTTGCGAAAGAGGCAATGATGAGTATGATCATATGACAGTTGCGAATAAACACTGCACAGTGGAGTACATATACAAAGCTGAAAATTCCACCCGCCTCCCTCTTTGCACTAACTCTAGCAATGCTCAATTTTATGTTCAGAGAAAAAGAATACGCATCAATACTGACGGAATAATACGTTTCGTTAATTGAGCTATCAAATTTGAATGTAATGGTATCATATATTTTCAGGAGATGGTTATTTAATACAAGGAAACCTTGCGTTATTTTTTGCAAAACAGCACGAAGACATAGTGTTAAGCTGGCGCATGATTATTTATGCTTATTATAAATTGTTACATTCTAACAAACAGAAAATAATATTCGAAATTACTTAAGTGGTCTATGCGTATCGAAAATTGAACTGTTTGTTCTAAACGATTGTCGAAGGTCACTTCTTCTAGAACTAAATATATCAACATTCCACCGAGCTTTTTTCGTATTTCTTCTATTACCCAACATCAGGTAACTAAATATGTATAAATTAAACAATTGTGCATCAATACTTTTCTATTAACAGTGCCTAGCCAATTGGACTTTGCTTAAATCCCGAGCACTTTCCTCCACCACTACGAGCAATGACAAATTTTAGGGTTCCATGAATCCAGATATAACTGTGCCAAGTATAAAGAATCAATGTATTGCGTTGTTCACGAACACATTATTCATCTTGGTACTTTGGCGTCCGCAAACCGATCTCTAGTTCAGAACACGCGCTGGTATCGTGGCTACGTGATATTTTATCAGCCGCATTATTCCTTATTATAAAAGTCTGTGTGTACAAAGGGCTTGCAAAATGGATAATTGGTCCATGAGCCCGCCGCCTCATGTTACCCTTGACATTTAGCAGAATTAAAAACTGACAACGCTGTTGTTCTGATAGGAAACGACAGTGAAAACCGTGAAAAATTTTCCCCAACGTACCTGTTGCATAACCTCAAAACATTGACAACACCGCATGCGTGAGCATGCACATGTAACTACGATCCATTCCTTTGTGGGTAAGGTTTCTCGGTTGCAAGAGAAATATACATTATTATTAACCAATATTTTTACTTTTGAGACTTTTATTAATGTTCCCGTGTAATTTTAAGATAATCGGTTCCATCTTGTTAAATATGCATAGCCTAACGCACCATTGTCATTTATCTTTGTTATTGTAGCAGCATTTGTGGATGAAAGCTAACTGCTGTTTGGTGTTGTTGATTTGTCACTTAACTGTTGTATTCTTTGACCAAACTTTCGTCCAAATGTGATGATGTAGGTACACCCCAATTGATAGACACTTCTGTCTACCAATTACTATGGCAATCAGGTCGAAGGCCATCGTAAAACGAGTAGCAATTTCTATTAGCCAACCCGGAAGTGGCTAAATGAAATAGTGACATAAATTACAAGAATTAAAAAGCTCTCAGCATTTTATATTCTCTTGCTGTCACTTGCAAACTAAACTGCCTTTCCGGCTGCGACCATGATTTCCTCAATGGCAAATGACTTGCTACATTCACCTTTTCAGCTACAGAGAAAAAGCTGCGAAGCTTCGGCAGAAAAACCGAAGCAGCACTTCTACCTTCGATGAAAATTTTACATGAAAGCATGTGTGAATAAGGACAGCATTTGAATTTGTAAGCATAATTTATAATTTTAAACTAGGTTTGTGGCTTACTGCATACTCGGACCGGTGTCGGTGATCGGTTTCTCTATGTCAATAAATAAAACGTTTTCTCTAATTCATATTTTCATTAAATATATGCCTGCACAGTTAATGTTTGCTGCCGGAAGCGTACCGAGAGGTCATATGTAGGAATGGCATCTGTTTAATGTTATCGCCTAAGACTTTAACCAATCACAAAGCATTTACTGTTATCCTATGTTACATATGCTGTCCAGGACGATTAGGGTTTGTATAATTGGAAGCGCGCTGTTTTCGTGTCTACTGAAAAAAGGTTATTAAAGTTGTAGAATATATCACTCCGCACGCGTCAGGATGTTGAAAACAACAAACCTATCAGCGGCTGCATCTTGGCTATTCACGGACACGAAAAGACAGCAACCCTTTATAATCTACCTACTGTAACATAACTACAATCGGATAAATGCTGGGAATTGTGTTTGGGTTGAGGGAAGCTGGTTTTGCCTTATACTTATTTTCCGCTCGTCATATGGTCTTCCGAAAATAGGCTTGAGACCCTCGAATATAATTTTATCTAGAAAGCAAGCCGTTGCTATAAGCAAAAACCTGCAATAGCAGTTGCTATTCGCACAGCAAATAAATCCAATTTGCATGGTCCACAATGATATTGCCAGCTGCCGTAATCGGTGGTGCAAAAACAGCTGAATATATTTGCTCCAAATTGGTCGTTTGACTGACGAATAACAGTTACCAAAATGCCTATCGCAGTCTCGTCACATTTGGCCCAAATAAATGGATGAGCATGTTAATTTTTTGATTGTTACAATTTCAAACATTCAGTCATGTCTTTAACCGAAGCCGGTATCCTAAAATGAGGTTGGGTTGAGAGCACCACCTGGATGCGTCACATATCCCATATGTTGAGCCATGTGTTCGGTCTGTCACGTAAAACAAACGTCGTTTCGGAAAATAAAACGATATTGTTCATCAGTTTGTGTGACTATCCCGGTTTATGCTCTGCTCATTCTGAGATAATTCACACAATTTATGTTGGATACAGCGATTCACAAGACACTGTCCACTGCGTGATATACAGGTATTTACTCAGAGGATACGTAAAGGAACACCATATTTATATGGTATACAGCAGTATATAGAAAAGTTGAGAAAGGTATACTGGGAAGTAAAATGAGGTCTAGTGTTCAAAGTAGACAAGGGTTTGACTAACGGAAGGATCGCGCACCGAGACAGTGAACCAGGGATAACTTCAGCATATCAGTTTTTACAACCACAAAATATGGTGCATTGTTAAATTTCTAAGATATTATTTTGGAAAATGTAAAAGCGTACTTCGGAAGCACAATAGACAAATCCACCCATTCTTCAGTACGAGTCATTTAGGTGGTAACCTGTGGAGTAGTTAGACGTTCCGAGTCGTTCACCTTAAACATAAACTTCGCTGCATATTTTAATGCGTAATTTAGTTCACTGCTTAGAAAAAGTTTTGCTAAAGCTGATGCGGTAACAGAATGGCAATTTGCTTTCCGTTTTACTTTTGCAGCGCGCAATGACGCAGAAGATGAAGATGATCCACAGTTGGTGTGCAGCCCTTCTGGTAACAAACGGTATTGACTGGAACCTCATAATTCATTGACTACGTCTTAATAAAAGATTGCTGACCGAAAACAATGGATGAAACTGTGATCATTAAATAAGTGTTGTTGACCAATTTAAAGGAAGATTGCCAAATGCGATTACCGAATCCGGAAAGTTAAGCACCAATTTACGTGAGGGATTTATTAGCTTAATTTGTCAAGCAACTGCAGTTGTGGCAATTTATTGTTTTCTTTTAAGCTATGAGAAGCGACATTTCGGAAACGCTTGTCAGTCTGTCGAATTAAAATAAGAAGAAAGGCTTTCTACTCGCGGAAAACCTGTTGCAAATTCGGCCCGTTATTCAAAGGTATCAAGGAGTAATGAAGAAAGTGAACTTATTGGACCTAATAAATATGAATTTGTCGACTTGAGTATGGTAAGTTCTTCGCTTGGGGTGGAACTACCCTGTCCTCGACTCGCCAGTTATCTGGAAGTGAATGGATAGTGAACGGTGCTATATCACCATGGTCGTTGCCGTCATGCGTGGCTCATTGGTCTAAACCACAGACTGGCAACTGATGAGTTGCGGTTTCGAGCCCTACAACAATCAGATAAAATGCACTCTGCTGTATATTTCCGAATGAATGAACATCGCTCATGAGGCTTATCGATGTGTGTGATATGTCTGAGTGACCCTTGATGAGACGGATATTTCCGAGTAAAATTCGACTCCCCATGCAACTCCCGTGTAATCAGTTCGCAGACAAAGGAAACTGCTTTTAATGTTACAAATTAATTGGTGACTTCAGTTTGGTAAGTTCGTCGCCTGGGGAGGGTCTAGCCATTCCTCTGCATAGCATTAACGTGCAAGTTATCCTGTAGCGACCGGTACTTTATCACATCTAGCAACTTATGCATGATGGTCGCTGCCGTCACCCGTAGCTCAGTGGCCTCAACCACTGATTGACTACTGCCGAGTTGCAGGTTCGAACCATTTAAGGCGCAGATAAAGAGTGCCCTGCTGGCTATTCTCGGAAGGATGAAATGCGCCCACTGTACTTTTCAGGGCGTGTGATGGCTCTCTGAGTGTGTCTCGACATTACGAACTTTACCCGTATGACATAAATTACATCGAATTGATCGTCCTTTGAATCTGCTGCATCCCGTTGAATTTGTTTTTGGTGTGTTGTATCTGTACTGCCGGAATTGGTATAGTGGAACCGGGATAATAAAAAACATATGTCTATTTGTTCTAGAAAACAGATAATAGGCATAGATAGGCTCTTCAAATCGTTCTCTTGAAGTCCAGTAGCGGTACGAAATAACTTACGTCCGGACAGTTTTGGACAAGCGGTTGGCTTTCATATGACTGTATTTGGATTGCTGCCCGATTGTCAAAGGACGTATATGCTGGTATTTAAGTCTTCGGCTGTTTCCTTGCTAAAAAGCAACATTGTTGCTTGAGTTGGAATAAATACAACATAGTAATTACCCTCCAGTTAGAGAGCGACCTTTATTTGGTTTTTATTTAATACTGCTTCCAGTTGACGGGTAATATCTGGGGAAAGAACAGAAATGTCGTCTTCTCAGTCAAACGTTTTAGATTTTATTCGCACATTGACTTTTCCAGTGCTAATACGTAAGGTTTCTGCAGTTCCGCAAAAACTAATGACATTGTGGTACAACGGAAACTAATTTTTGATTGACGCAATTTATATTCGCCATACTTATAACAAGTAGTGAGCGTCTGGTTTAGGTTGCACTATAAATGCGCAAGCCCCAGAGCGGTTGTAACTCGTGACTATTCCCGAGTAGTCAGCTGATTTGTTTCTGAAGTTTGCATGGGCTAAATGCCAGGGTGACTGGAGCTACATTATATAATGAATAACGAATGCCCAATACAGTTTGTGGACGTTAATTACCGTATTGTTGACGTGAAACTTGCAACGAAACTGAAGCTGCTATTCGCGCAAGGTCAAGCTATTAAGTATGAAATGACCTGTATCATTTATCTGCCAGATTCCATGAGACTCAAATTCGGAGTTTGCATTTCATTTATGTTTGACTAAGGCGGACTTGAGAAATAGTAATACGCGTTCATTATTTACGTTTATGCAGTCAAGTAGGGTGTGTTGATGATATAAACAGTGGAAGTAAATAGGTCTGACATGTGGCATGATATCGCGTTTCACTGTAAATAGCTACATAGGTGTACGCTGACAATAAAGTCCACAAAATGTTTAAACTTCAAAAATGCACAGTTGTGGCTTTGATTCAAAATAGAACTTGCAATGAAAGTAATAAAGATCAAGTGTGTTACATGTTGCTGGGGATCTCAGTCACCTAAGTTCATACGTCGTCCCGTTATCCGATTTTTGAACAGATCAAGATCGATAATCGCCTGTCAATCGAAGTGTGACAGTTGATACACCGTAATGCATTCAGGTCGATTTAATTGAAGTACATACCCGAGGTGTAGCGCTGCTCATAAATGTTACGGAAGTAAAGGGAAAACACAACAACCCTCACTGCTTATGGCTTGCAAGACTGCTCCGGTTGCAAACAACCGTTTGTGTCGCTGCAACGGTTGATTGAAAACCAAATACCTTTATACTTTTTATACACTCAGACAAGATAATCCAAGCAAGAAACATAAATACCTGTATATGTAATTACTACCTCTTCGTTATTATGTCAATTTGTTGTCCGATTTTGTAGAATGCACAGTGTCCTACATTGCGACACGCAATCTTACTTTCGACCCAGTTTAGCTTTGAATTCAGCCTCTGCCGTTCTGGTTTTATTAAGTACCATTCCAAACAAATCGCTTAGGAAGTGATCCTAAACACGCGCTTGATATCTCTGTTGGAAATAAAAGTTGATAGCCCCGAGGCCAGGATCACCAGATCCATAGATCTAAAGCCATGGAAGTTGGGTACGGGAATCAAAGCAGTCAACAGAAGAGGTCGATTCCTGCCCTATAAGCATCTGCTTTTGCCTGACTATTTCTCGCCATAAGCCGGTGGGTGTTGTACGGATGATGTTTAACAAACGTCATGCCGCTCCGGTGGTAATATATTGCCTTTTTCAAATTAATCCTCTACAGCCACAATCACGAGCACTTCAATCAACCTCCAAAACATATGCAGCAAATTCAAGGGCGATCGTTTGCAGTGTGGGAATGGCTGCTGCCCTTAAACTTGGGTTGTTAATGCCCTTCTTCCACACGGGATGAAATTACTGTTCTTTGTAACATCCTTTAAGAGCCGCGACACTGGCTCGGCTGGCTTTGCAGCAGTAATCTTCAGTGCCTTCGACGGACTCTTGTCAGCTTCCGTATGGCTATAATGGCCCATTGGGAGAAAGTTCCTGGGCACAATACATGGTTGATCATACACCCGGTAAGGTGATGATGCACAGCGAATGAATTTATTGATGTACTTCAATACACCGTTCCGAAATACCATAGCCACTCCGCAACTGACCAATATGATAATGTGTCTGAACCTAGTATTTGCGAGTTAGTAATACGCTTTTGTCAGTGTCAATTTTGGGATAGTGATCAATAAGCGTATATATTATGAAATACGCACTAATATTTCTCTGGGATATGTCGAGTCTTTAGCAAAACATGTAGTCCGAACCGGATGAAAATAAGACAACTACTACAAGGTGGCATCATTATATGTTAGTTGTCCACTGTAACTTGGTTCATTTGAACTAAATGTAATGCTTTAAGCTTGCTCAGACTGGAAGCACGATTTCACTAAACAAGTGAGAAATGTGTTGCGTCAAACGCTCAACACCCTATATTAATTGTGAGCACGGCTCTTAAAACGGCAATATTTGAATGTGCACGCAGGACCAAGTTGTCATTATCCTTATCCACACACAAGCCATAAACGACGCCTGGCAGACCGAAGCTCATGATAATCAGACATTGCCAAGTCCAATGAAGCTTTAGGGAGTTTACGGAGCTGTGGAAACGGTAGAGAATGGGTAAAACTCTGAGAGCTGGCAACTGAAATTATATGGCAAATATTTGGAAAGGGAATATATATAACAATAATTAAAAATACCCATATGTGAACTCGTCGTACTATTCTCGTTAACACCCATATAAATCCGCCTATCCGGTGGTTGGTTGATAAGGATTTAATTGGCAAGCTTTTTATTGTTCCCAAATAAAATGTTCCGTAACACTCAACAGAAGCAATACAGAATTTTCGAGTCCGGTACTTGACAACAAATAGCTTGGATGATAGTGTACAGGAAGGACGAACTTTCCACGACCGAAAATTCCATATGCACACACATAGTAGGAAGGCAGTAAATTAAGTCTCCGGTCTAGATAAACACTAATAGTGTCGTTTTTTCAGAAGGTTGACGGTAAACGTTGAGCCTGGCTCCATTAAATGAATTATCTGCATTGATTGCCCAGGATGATGACTGCAGTTTGCCTGTTGTTGTTCGCTTTGTGGATCGATACACCGCCATTTAAGTAAACAGTTTCGAAAAATGTCTTCCATCAGGTAGCCCAGACAATGATCGCTTTTGCTAATATAACCCTTACAATTAAAAAGAATATGTAAATGTAAATGGTTGTCACAGATACCGCTTCTGCCTGTTTGGACGGATATTTCGGCAGCATTTCCATGACCCGAATAGCATATAGCTACGTGGCAGCGAGTGTACTAAAGTAGCAGTGGCCAACTATGGTTACTACTGAGCCCTCACAACATGACCTAATAAGAATATATTGAGCTCGACTGAAATGCTTGGCGCAGTAAGGAAACTTGATTGTTTTCGCATTAGTGATCGTTAAACATAACACATATTTTCAGGTATCGATCGTTTAGGACTGTTTGTATAATAAATCATTTTCGACCCCATCAATTTGGTGCTGCAAATTATGTGACCTCATTTATATGTCGTCTTGAATAGCAACACACTCTACAGCACCTTTCTCATGGGAGGGATCTCGCGAAATTCTGGGAGTACGAACTCGGATGCTCACAATACGCCGTGTGGACAGCAAAAGACATCAGTCAACAAATGGGCCTACTGCGAACTGCGTTTGGTTGCTTTGATACCACTTTCTTGTCATAAATGCTCAATGATTATTTAAGAGCACATGAATCATACGCCATTCAGTTGCGGCGCCCTTTGCAAAACATGGTGTACTACTGTTTAGAGTCTATTACCTAAGGCGACAAGATTTCAAATGATCTCTCTAACGCCATCACCAATTTAGATTATAGGAGTTTAAGCGAAAACTTCCAACTCTCGCGATTAGATTTTATATTGGATAATCAGAAGGCAGTAATCCTAGCCACTCATGAAAACCCGTTTTAAACTCAACCGCAACACATTCATGAGAGGCAACCATTTGAATTTCGCGAACCAAGATATACTCTTGGAATGTCGCCACAACGTTTTCTCACCTGGTGCATCAAAATCGTGGGACTTAGTTTCGCATTCTCTCATCGCTCATGTGTTGGGTTAATTCAATACTGGACTTGAGGATGCTTTACATCATACGCATTATATTAGCTAGCCAAATTACTGGGACAGGGGAAAAAGCAGCCAATTTATTTGGGAGATTTGTCTTAAGTCTATGACTCGTGTTTGTTCTCGACACAGGCACTTTTGGTCTCCTTATTTACGTACGGTAAAATGTTGTTTGCTTTTATCCGTGATAAATCCAGTAATCCATATCGCATAAGCGTGCAAAGTTATATCTCTCAAACAGTAAAGTTCACCCGAATTTGGTTTAAACATTATGCTTTATTAACATGCCCTCTAATCCGGTCCATTCCCAATCTTCTAATGCCAGACAAATGCTTTCTTCAGGTTCTTATGTAAAATGATATTTTGGTTGGGCGTCGGTAAGTTGACTGATGAGGGACAAAGTTGGCGCTGCTATTTAGCAGTCACCAAGTGTTGTTTACTTATAACCTGGATAAGTAAAACTGACTAAAATTGCCATACTCAACACTTTAGATATACTTGCAGTTAGAAGTTTGAATAAGTAGTTAGAAAATTAAGAGTTATTTCTGCTTAAGTGGATGTCAAAAGAGTAAGATATACCATGTATCCACCATCTTTATGATGCGTGGGCGATTGCAAAGGAGCAACAAGATCATCTAAACGGAAGTGTGTCCGCTACCGTAACGAAATGACAGTGTCAATATTGCAATGAAATATTGTTAACTGATTAACCAAATAATGAAACCTAAGGCTTCATTAAATACACCTGAGTCAACTGAAAGCGGTCGCTTTGAATACAACATTTGCTTAGATATTTTACTAACCAAACATATAAGATATCTGGCATAATACGTTACACAATACACTATATGAACATACGTCCCCTAAAGAATACAGAACGTAAACACCTAATGCGGAATGTCATCATTGCTGTACGCGCTTCCTAGTAAGCATTTAACTTCTTAAATTCAACAAAAAGTACGGGTCCCTCTATAAATTTAACATAAAATTAAATGTGAAAATTAGGTCGAACAAGTTTGCAGAACGACCAAGAGAAATGTCATCAATTTCCTATTTATTCACGAATTCAACTTACCAACATCTAAATAATATGCTTTCAAACTAATCTCTATACATGTCTGAATATCCCATGCTTTAACGTCAAAGTTTAATGTTTATAAAGAAAGTTTGCTAATAACAAAGCTCTCGCAACTACCTTATTGACAACTGCTAATTCGGTTTACATGTATGCAAAAGTTTTCTCCAACGTAATGCTCGTTAGCTGCGTTGAGTTCTTTTAATGAATAAACTCCAGTGGGAGAGTGTGAGTAAATATCGGCATGAATCTCAAATATTTTGAATGCTTACTTACATAATTCGAACGTCTTGAAAACACCCGATGTTTCACTTAAATTGCTTTTGCAATTCCGTAATGAAACGTGGCCAGTTATCGAGTCAGGAATAATCGGTATTATAAAAAGTGAATACTGATAACATCCTCACTGATGAATTTTGGCTTCTACTTCATTTGATTTGTTTAGAGTATACTTCACGAAAATAATTGTTAGTTTCTGGATAGATTTTTGCTGCAACCAATAAAAACTATCCGATTTTACAGAACCTATTCGCGAGAGAATTATCTACGGAACTGATGAATTTACCGATCCACACGATGGCGCTCTTGCTCAGACACTAAAAATGTCATCCTGCAGCGATAAAGTATATACGCTCAAGTATGCATGAATTATGTGTTTGTCAAATTCCCCACTTGATTGCAAGCCACAAACCGATCCATCCCCAACTGATTTACGGGAAAATGACGATTACGCTCCAAAGGCCCGAAAAAGTACACCCTTATTTGGTACCGAAAGCTCTAATGGCGCAGTAAGAAATAGAAGTAAACGCAGTCCGCACCAAATATATAATATTGGCAAGTGATTTCATGTCGTTGTGATGAAACCCCACATTATGGAGACGAAAGGCAAAACGCCACTGTTATTCTTTAAGCGGCACTCTCATAATGTGTAGCAAACGATTGTAGAGTCTCTAGCCAATAGGCTCTATACTTCCGCCAGGAAATTCCAGGTTACTGTTTTCTGCCCCAACGGATAGAGCGGGCGCCTCTGAGTGAAACAAAAAGCCTACCCCTTCGCATTTAGTTAACTCTTCCAAAGAACCCAATTTTCCATTGCTTGTTTTTTGCTTGTTTGCTCGCTTGTTTTGCTTGCTTTTTCCGGAATACACACCCGTAACCATCTCTTCAGTCCAGGCTTGTAATAACCGGTTAGGCAGCAGCGCCGAATTAGATCATTAGGCAGCCAAGGTTGACTCTCCAAATGTTGTGGAGAAAATTCTTGACACCATTATCGATATACATGCTGTTACACGCTAAGTTATAGAGCACGCCCTGTCTGTAGATCTACAGTCTGAATAACGTCTATGCAACAAGTAAAAAGCAGCTGTCTAAATGAAAGCGCATGATTGTCCCAAACCGGTGAAAAAGCTATCCTCGGGGGCTTAATGAACACTGGACGTCAGAGCGATTATTGCATAGAACGTTACACGCATATCATGGGGACTAAGCAAGTAAAACATGCTATTTATTAGTTATAAGAGTAGCTATCCCCGAAGGGATTTTACACCTAGAGAGAGCGCAAATTGGTTTGTGATAGTATTTAAAAATCCTATCTTAGCTGAAAATGACAACGGTGAAGTATGGAAGCAAATGTTGGTAGCTCAGTTTGTTAAGTTGGTGGCCTGAGTTTTCGCTGAGCTCGGTAGTTTGACTGCAAACTTTAGTCATTACCCGAGGTGACAACGTCAGTGCGCGTTTATTTAGGAGAGCGGCGCGGTACGAAGCGCCAGTGAGTGTGAGCGATCGATCTTCTACTTGTTATTTTTAAATTGTACGACTGCAACATGACCCTCGAAATCGATCTCTGATTCTCGCCTCGTAACGTAAGGGCGCGTGCCACTTCGGTTGTCGTCGTTTGACGCAGTTGTCTGGCGTTCTGTTTCGTCAGATTTAATTTGTTAATACGGTGGTCTTTCATCCCTAGCATTGTATACATAGCATCTATTTCAACGCGTCTGTTTCTTGAATATTCTGTAGAATACCATGCTTCCAAGAACTCTCTAGCTTGCCTCGAATTACCCCGGGCTAGGATCTTAACAGTCTCTTGATCAAATTAGTGGCCTACTTGGTCTTCATGCATGGAAACCAGTGAATGCCGGTCTTGTCTCTCTATATCCATTACGTGTTGGTAGATCCGTGTTGAAAGCTTCCTTCCAGTTTGCTCAATGTAGTGTTCGTCACGTTATTTGCAGTTAATTTTGTAGATGACTTCATCCCAAGATCTTGAAAGTAATATTCGCAAAGTATCAGTTGGTTTGTGGACTACTAAGATTCTAGGTGGTCGTAGCAAACTTGACGTTAGTTCACACATACATGATGTACGAAAGCGCTACTGATAAATATAATTTGTTCACAACTTGTTAAACCGTAAGCTGGGGCGCTATTTGTATTAATTACTACTCGCAAAACTTGCTTTTGTCGGAATATACACCCCCAACCATTGTCCCGTGCAGATTGCATTGATATGTTAGGAAGCGCCGTCGACATAGATCATTAGTTAGACGACATTGACTCTCCAACGGCTGTGGAGAATATTCTTGACATTATTACCGACACACATGTCGTCTCAGGCGGAGACATACGGAACACATCTTGTCTGTAGATCTACAGACTGTAATTCGTCTATGCGTTTAGTAAGAAGAAGCCGCGTAACGGAAAGCGCCTGATTGTCCCAAACCGGTGACAAATCTATCCTCGCCAGCTTTATGGGCATTGAACGTCAGAGCGACCATTGCATAGAACGTTACAAGCATATCATGGGGACAAAATAAGTAAAACATGCCATTTACTAGTTAGAATAGTAGTCAACCTTGAAGGCGATATACTCCTTGAGCAAGTCCACTGTGGGTTGTGGTGAAATAAAAAAATCCTATCATAGCTATAAATGACAACAGTCCCACGCTACCTGTTCGACGTAAAGCCAAAACTCAGAAGACGCTTGCGGACTCTCTCACCATTACACCCGTATCTTCCCATACAACAAGCGATGGTAATACTCCATGTTCCCAATCATACAATTATACACCACCTCATTTACCAACTCCTTTGCGGAATCTCATAGAACCACCACTTTCGCATCTGCTAAACCCTCATAAACGAATCCAGGTTTTGGCATTTGCTCCAACCATTCCGCTTCCTCCTGTACTATCAACATTTGCTATAAATCTCACTGTGAAGGAGTATTTGTGGATAGATCTGGAACTAAAACAGGCCCAATTTATAGTGGACATCTGGCACAAACGGAAGTCAGAATGCATACCGAATGTTGTCACTTAATATTCGCTCACTATTAAATTACTGTCCCTTACTCCATGCTTTTAGTTATCTTTGTAGACGTGACCACTTTTTGCTCACTGATACCTAGGGCAAGTCACTTGTGCGAAATTATAATATTTTAATTGGCGGATATAAAATGATCAGAATTGATCACATGGCAGTTAAGGGAGGAAATTGCACTATTCATTACTTATATTTCCGCTTACCCGTCGTCATTTTGCATCCGCTGACCAAGCTTGACTTTCGGTGGTAATCGATCTATTGTATGTTGCATATATCGCCAACCTGGTACCAACTAAAGCACAATGAAGCACAGATGCATTCACAAAGCACTCTCTTCTTCCTCCAAGTATAAAAAACACATTGTCTGCCCTACTTATTATCTACGCAACGCTGATCTACTCTAATCTCCAAATGTAAACCATTTCTTATTTCATGACCTCCAGAGTGTGTCTGTTCTTATGTACCACGAAAGGTGACTTCATATACGCTCACTGTTAAAAAAGATTTACCTACTCCGTACTGTCGTGCATGTTAATAGAGCTGATGGCGTTTTGCTTACTGAAACTTGATGCAACACAAATGGGTCAAATCAGATGATTTCGCCCAGCTAATCTTGTATTCCGGTGGCAAACGATCTAATGTACGTTGAATATACTCCCGATCTTCGGATATGATCCAAGTTGTAGATGTTATTAGTTCCATTTCGGAGGTTTCCCTGCAAAATAAGGTCATCTTCGTGGACTTCGACCAGCCTGACAAAATCTGGTCTATTTTCGTAGCAACCGGCAATCAAGCAGAGTTTGTCTTTTCTAATAACTGAAAGGGCGGATACAATGTATACTTACACCTACAAGATGTAAACATGTGCTGGATTTGTCCTTAATTCAGGCAATATATCCATTGTCGCAGAGGTAAAAAAAGCCCATCATGTTGAGATCACGAGTTAGCCGCCTATTAAATAAATGTCAAGCCACCACAGGTGCCATCAAAAACACCATGTTTCCTTCCCATAAATTTAAAATAGAAAGCAAATACCACTATACTCCCGTCACAGTAGTAGGACTTTTCTATTTTCCCCCACGACTTCCAGGATGTAACTGCTCAGTGTTATCATGGCATTCAATATTTGTTGGCATTACTGACTCACAGCAAACAAATATTTTGTGCAACGACTTCGGCTAGCTTCGCTGTTGCTGATAAGAAGCAATGCAAACGGCAGCTTTCAATTAGAAAAATACTCGTGATTTCAGCGAGTTGTCAAGTCTCCAAAGCGTTGTATTTGCAACGGATGCCACGAAATCTACGCAAATAATACAACAAAAGAAATGCATTTTGCACAACAAAAACGAAGTATGTGCGATAACGATATTGTTGGACAAAAGAACAAGGTGGTAAACAGACCTACTTTCATCTATTACCACAACAGACGGCAGTGTTGTCGACACGCCTACTGCTACAGCTTATAACTTCAGTGCAATCATGGTTGAATATTTCAGCGCTAAAAATATAGCTCTTATACCTCCAGCATCATCTGCCACTCCTGAAACTACTTCACTTGTTAACTTTAAAATCGCAATCAATAAACTTATGATTAAAATGTTTCAACCATCTTATATCCCTTGTTCCGATAGTTCTCCTACAGCTGTAATCAAGTGCGGTGTTGATGATATATCAGTCTTGTTATGTAAAATTTTTTCGTTACCCTTACATTCGGTCCAGTATTCTGAGAGATTGAAGAACTCGGGGGTTATACCGCGATATAAATCTGAGCCCAAAATATGGACTCGTAATTACTGCTCCATTATTGTCACACTTCAAACAGTCACGATTGATGGAGAGAATAGTAAAAAAAACACTGTCTTCCTTTTATAGTAGGATTCTTTAATCTTCACATCATAAATTTGTAAAGTCTCGTCCTTGGATAGCTTTCAAATTGATTTCTCTACAAGTCTTATCAGAGCAACAGACTCTGGACCTCAGCGTATTGGATTGTTTCTTGACATACAGAAAGTATTCGTCCGAGTCCCGCAAAAATGACTGTTATTCACACGGAGTAGTTATGGTTTACCGATGCCGTTTATTTCTTAGTTAAATCCTATCTGAGAGGACGCTCCCAGACAGTGAACATAAATGTGTTCATGTCTACCGCGTAGTTAAAACCAACGTTTTCCGTACACTTCTTTTCTTATTATACACATTAGGCTAGAGAAGTGGTTCTGTGCACTAAGTGTGTAGCGGACTACAGTCCAGCCACCGCCTTAAATGTGATTGTTTCCTAAATAAAGTGTGCATGTGTTTGCCTGTGAAGGATTGTCGTCCGGCTCCGTTGATGAAACGTGGCTCCCATTCACATGCCTCCCGGTCTTATTGCTTCTGGTTTACACTGTAAATGGGTGTGTGGTTGGAGCTGTGGGTGGTGCAGCGCCAGCCACCTATGGTCCATCTGTAGGCGCAGGCGTCCTGTAGCTGGTCACAGTGAGAGGCAATCCTGAAACCAGATGCCGCCAACCATGGTGGATTCTCATAAACGAAAGTTACATCATCGGACCTTGCCTTAAGATTGAAGATTGTTCCGACGGTTGAGGAGTCGACCGTTAGCCGTTTCCTTGTTGTGTCTTCGACATCTGAACTTTGGTCTGCATATAGGACGGCTCTCGGCTCTCATGGCTGTGTTGTGTCTTATACGTTTGAATGAAAATGTTGTCATTAATTCTGTCCCTTCAAATATCTGTTTGACGGAATCACGAATTTGCTCGACTCCAGAGTAGTTAGCTATCCGTGGCCGTATTTCCGCTTCCTTTAGGCGAATTTCTGAAGGTAATCTCCTACGGAATTTGACCAATTTTCCAACATAAGCGAAACCATTAGTTCAGATGGAAGTCTCAGCTTCAACTACCGGGGAACGTTTGCCTTGTAGTTGCAACGATAATATCGCGAGAGAGTTCCGGCGGATGTAACTCCATGGATCCAAGTCGTATGTTTCCGTTTCCTCTGAGGATGATGTTTTGAAGCCCAGGAACCCCGTAAACATTAGCCACACCTTTTCGTCAGGTTTACGAATTTCCTCACTGTTGTTACTCCCTTTTAGACGTTCGTTTCAAGGGACATCCCGAAGAATACGCATCTCATGTGATGAGTTAGGAGCCGATTCGAAGACAGAAGAATAGCCTCTGTGTCATCAGTGGTATTCATTGTCATCCACAGAAGTCTAGGTTCACCGTAATGCACAGAATTTTGGTAACGTTGAACAAATCTCAGTGCTGCGCGCTAAAAGAGAATGCCAATTTCACCACAAATGGAATTGCACGGATTACGGTCATACACAGGCTTTCATTTTACTGTTTTAGACTGCGATTCAGGAACGTTCGTGCAAACAACACTAAAGGCACCGCGACTTCTTCTATTAGCTGCAAGCTTGAGAGTACTAATGGATATCCATATATAATACCCATAGGAATTTATAAAACGCGGTTGCAAAGAGATCTATTTTCGGTAAAACACATTAGGCAAATGCTTCTACAAAGTTAACTGGGATATGCATAAGCTAATATAAGTTAAGACTAAAATAGGAGAGAGTCTGAATTACTTCGAACGGAAGTTAAATAAATCGCGCAAATTGCTAAAGTCTGTGTTGTCCATGAAGGCTGATCATAACTGACCTCAGTTGACACAGTTCGCTGACCATTTCACGAAGCAAATTAGATTAGCCGAGAAGTGATGCCACCTTTGGCCTTGCGGACAGAACATTATCACAGCCACGACAGCGTAATTGATTGTAGTAGCATCCAGGAAGAGATATATGCTTGCTGGTATCCGGTTTCAGGTTTGCCATTCATTATGGCCAGGCACAGGACGCCCGCGCCTGCAGAGGGACCATAGGCGGCTGGCGCTGCACCACCCACAGCTCCAACCACACACCCATTTACAGTGTAAACCAGAAGCAATAAGACCGGGAGGCATGTGAATGGGAGCCACGTTTCATCAACGGAGTCGGACGACAATCCTTCACAGGCAAAACACAACACACTCTATTTGGGAACCAACGCAAACAAGGCGGTGGCTGAACCCTAGTGCACTTCACGCTGAATGCATGGAATCAGTTATCTAGCCTATCACGGCCACGAAGATCTTGCACCTTGTCCCCTCCAGCAACGACCGACTGTCTCCAGCAAACAGTATGGACAATGTAGTGAGTAATATACCGGTGGGCAGCTCGTTAACATGTCCATCAAGCGCAGGCACATCGGGATGACAATCAACAGCCAGTCACTTGAAATGACATCATCAAATAAAATTTGTATGATAAGGCATGCGGCTATGCAGGCAGAACTCTTCCTTTAATTACCCTAAGAAGTAAGTTGGTTAGCAACAAATCCGCAATAAGTAAAAATGTCCGGAAGTTACTCAACAACTGCTACAAACCCAACTGTTATCGAAGATAAGCTCAATTAACGTAAGCAACATGAGTAGTTAATAAAAGATTATTCAGTTAGGAAAAACAAAGCAAATGAAATGGAATAATATTCAGCCAGCTTAAAAAGACCTAGTTTCTGTGTAATTTGGTTTAGCCCAAATGCGGTGAAGAAGCACCACGAACGCAACATCAGCCTCACACACACATACACACGCAGTTGTTCAAGGACAGATTTGAAGCTGTTTTGTCAGAGGTCTGTTGGTGCCTCCTGACGTGTTGACATACGGCGGTTAGAGAAGGTTGTGACTTTATCGGAAACGTCCACTTGGGGTACTACAAATCGTTTGTGCACGACCTATTATTTGCATTCCGGGGCAACCGTCAAAACAGCGGATAGCTGTAGAAGTGTCTTAGCTAATCCACAGACTCAAATGGGAGTGCATTGTTATTTCCATCACTAAATCTGTTCACGTGCGATAATCCGGCTGCGTACGTCAAACTGTTAGCAGCTCAAACCTGAGACTGCAACGATCAGTGGGATATGCGAAGTTAGAGTGGTTGATCGTGTTCCGGATTAACAGCACAACTATCGCTGTAAACAATTCCTTTTTGCGAATATTTGTAAAAAGAGAAGCGAATATATTTTGGTTTGATATTTCTGACGGGAAGCGGCCTGATGTGTAAACATATCTCAACTTAGAGGCCGTCGAACGGTAGAGGAACCACCGAAGTTTATCCATCGGATATCGATTAGTAAAATAACTGACACAATATCCCCAACAGTACCCACAACACTGGGATTTCCACCACCAGGCCCCAGGAATCAACAGATGAGCTCTCTACTAGAACATCTCGGAATGAATCAATGCTCCTAGAGATCTCCAAATCACGAATGCCTCATTTTGGCCCACTAAATATAACAATACTAGCAAACAGTCCCCCTTAACCCCCCTGTAGCATCTCGTTTCGTATATTCTCTAGATTCCGCTGTTGTAAACATTCGTGCATTACCACTTATATTGCATCTTCTTACAAATTCCGTCTGTCTTAAAACTCCTTATTTTATTTTCATCACTGAAACATGGTGCAACTCAGACATAAATGACTCTCAGCTTCAGGTTATTGGGCACCAACGGTTCCGTAAAGATCGTCTGAACAAACGGGGAGGAGGATGCGCTATCTAAATTCCGGATCAAATGGCAATGATACCTTTTGATCTTCTGATTTTCAGGGATTAGAATATTCCTTTTTGTTAGCAATCCCTTCCAGTAACCTAATTCTCAGCTGCATCAATAGATCTCCTAACGCTATCATTCACCATGCTGAACAACTATTCGATGCTATCAACGCCGCCTCACATAATTTCTACACATTTAAGTTTGTATGTAAAGATTTTAACTTATTGCATATTGGCTGGACGACGCCCACACTTAAAGTATCAGGGAGCCTCACGGGAATAATCCAAAGCGTTCATATCAGTGGTTGGACTCAACAAGTTAATCAACCTACAATAAGAGCCAAAACATTAGATATGATATTTACCATGGGCATTCTGTTAGTGCTCGTCACTACTGACAGCCCACTAATGGGCTGCGACCACAATACTGTGCTAGGCAAAATAAATATTAAAATAACAAAAAAACTACGATTGACTAACAAGCCTACTCGTTGCATACATCTCGTTGACTGGATCATACCTGACAATCTCCTCAATACCCTGGGTTGGGAGAAATTCTTCTGAACACAGGATCCAACCTTACCCACCATAATCCGAGGAGCTAAAACTGGGAGGCAGGTGGATGGGAGCCAAGCTTCATCAACGGAGCCGCCCCAAACTCCTTCACAGGCAAAAACAAGCACGATGCGTTTGGGAATCAATCGCTTACAAAGAGGTGGTTAGACCGTAGTCCGCTCCACACTGATTGTATGAAACCACCGTTCGAGCCTAGCAGGGTCAAAAGGACTGTGCACCCTGTCCCCTCCAGCAACGACCCACTGCCTTCTGGAGCCAGTATGGACGTGGTAGTGGGTACCAGACGGGTAGGCACCTTGTCAACATGCACATCAAGCGCAGCCACACTGGAGATATCAAGCAACAGCCAATCACTTGAAACGATAAGATGCAAAAATATAAATCGGATAATGCATACAGATACGGTGGCAGAAGCATTCCTTAAATTACCCTATAAAGTAAGTTGGCTAGCAACGAATCCGCGATACGTACAAAATATCCAGAAGTTACGCAAAAGTGTCACAAATCTAATGAAGTTATGAAAATAACCATGATTAAGGTAGGCAAGTTGGCTAGTTAATGGAAGATTATTCAGATAGGCAGAACCAATCAAATTGGAATAACATGTATCCAGCTTAAAAAACCTAGTTTAATCGCTAGTTGGTTTAGCCAAACTAGGGTAAAGAAACATCATGAATGCAATATCATATATGCATACAATCTGTCCAATTTATCGCTGATTCAGCTGCAGCTTGAAGCATTATCACTCGGACCGAAAGTTTGCTTCACTAAAGCGAATCTTTTGTTAAGTCCAACTATAAACCCTGTTTAAAAACCTAATGCACCAACTGACTGAATTAGCACTCACGTTTTCCATTTCCCGAGACTGTGAAAACCATATCGTTGCATATCTGTCAACAGTTCCTACCTTATTAGAACAGGTCGTCAAATATCCTGACTAAAGAATATCGAAAGGCAATTAAAAACTGCGATCGAATGCTGATCTCATTCTTACTATACCAGCTAAAGTATCGGGTTGGGTGTTAACAGACAGATCCAAATATGTCGCCAAACTTCATGTTATTCTGCAAGACTCAAGCAACTTCACACGTTATACAGTCCAGAAGTGCATGGCCGCAGAAGATGAAACTAAAGCTCTGAAAGTCTTGAAAGAATTAAAACAACTGCTTGAGATAAACGACTCTACATTTGATGGATTAACTCCTGTTTTCTCTCAGCCACCCCGGCTTTATGGTTTATCTAAATTACACAACTAGTGTGTCCCTTTATGTTCAATTCTTGATACATCAGATTCCGCTATCCGCTCCGTTGCGAAATGGCGTGTCGAATTCCTAGAACCCGTACGTAAAGCAGTATCCATACACTGTTTAAAAATGTATGTTTGAATTTGTCGGAAAACTTAAAGATTGAAAGTAGACTGTAGTGATGCTCTCTTTGATGTTGAAAGATTTCTCACCAACGACCAGTTGCTAAAGATCGACAAATTGCTTTGGAAATAAATAACCAAAAAACAAAAGGCGTTAGTATTCCAGTGCCGACACTGAAGGAAATAATCCTGCGATGCACCTTTGACAGAGAGTCCTTGTTTGATGGGTATTATTATTGGCAGATTAACGGGTTTGCTGTAGGTTACCCTAGGACCTCTTCTCGTCGAGATCTACCTCACGAAGCTTGAACCTGGTCCTATCCAACCTGCATTTTCTTCACTGGATTTCTACTGCATGTACATGGATGACACGTTTTTTCTGTGATTCGAGCGCTGATTTAGTTTGCTTACTCGATGCATTAAATGGTGCGTTCTCCTCATTGAATTTCACTAAAAAATCGAAAAGTACAGACATTTGTCTTTCTTGGACTTAGTAGTGGTGAGACACGAAGACAGCTCTCTTGAGTAAAGGGTCTACTGGACAGATTATTGGGTCAGACAATGCAAGCAGTTTCTGTGTTTCGTGACTCTGAGTTATAAACCTAACTTAGTCCGCTGCATGTATCACCGAACCTCCAAAATCTGCAGCCAGGAGACGCTAGCAGACGAGAAAGAACACATATTTAAAACGCTGATCTCAAACTGTTATCCCTCCACTTTTATCAAAAAAACACGCTTGTTCATGAATGCAGTGAACCTGTCATTACAGTTACAAAATAGGATGTCTGTCTCACGGCTTCTTTTAAGGGTAACATCGCTTTCCATCTACTGAAGAGAAGGCTTTCCACTGCAGTGACAAGAACATACCTAGAAGCAAATCCACACGTGTTTGTTGGAACCACTCCATTTATTGCTTAGCGATTAAAATACGGATTACCGACCAAGTACGAATGGTCCGTGGATTATCAATTTACTTGTATCTGTGGTACCAAGTACCTCGGAAATACGACAAGGCGTTTGCCAACAAGGATAGCTTAGTACTGTCCCGTGTCTCTGCGGAAAGGCACTGCAATAAGTTACAGAAGTTCCACCCTTGGAAGTCTTGTTCAATGTGGAGACGAAATTCTAATCAATGATGCTTTTACCGTTTTCTACACCGTATCAAAACGATATCCTAAAGAGATTAATACAGCTCTCCAAGATTGCAAAACTATTAGCAAGTAAGTAAACGCAAACGGAGCTTTGTAAGCAAAGGATGCTACTGCAATCTCTCACGCTGCAATGGCCGTGATAACGATCCACCCGCAATTAATATTGATGAGAGGAAAGGTGGCATCACTTCTCGGCTGATCCAAGTTGCTTCGAGGTGGTCAGCGAACTGTGTCAATTGTGGTCAACTGTGGTCAGACCTCATGGACATCACAGGCTTTTCCATTTTGCGCCATTTATTTAACTTCCGTTCGAAGGAATTCAGACACTGTCATATTTTATTCTCAGCTTACATCAGCTTATGCGTAACCCAGTTATCTTTGTAAGAGTATTTGCCTAATGTGTTTTACTGAAAAGAGATCACTTTGCAACCGTGTTTCCTAATACATACCGTTTTTAACGGTTTGGTTACTTAACCCTAATGTAGATCAATGCTGCTGCCGAAGTCCTGGGTGTTCTCTCTGGCGTTCACGTGGAGGCAACTGATGCATACTATACAGGACATTTCTGTATGGTTGACAAACTCGAGCTCGACGCTGAAATCATCACTACTGGCTTGATGTTGACTGCATTGCTGCAAGGAGTGGAAGTGGGCATGTTTGATGCTTGTCCAGTTATGGAAGTGAGGTGAGTCAGAGGATTTAGAGACACCGACGCTACGTTGCGGTTGCAGCGTCTGGCTCTAACCTTCGGTTTAGAGGCAAGGCTTAGGTTGGTTAGTTGTGGTAGCAGCTAGCAATATTTACCTCCGAGGGAGCGGTATCAATATTCACTAATTCTATCGCACTTCTTCATGAGCAAAGATAAACAGTGGACAAGGGGAATGATTACATGTCGGACAAAATCAGAATGTATCAGCACCACTGTTAATCTGCCTCGCTTCTTGGACGGATTTCCCTATACATTGAGAACAGTACGATCTAATGAAGCTCGAAAGGTTACCCCGGTTTCAGGACATTTCCGCAGTTCTCACAATAGCCCAGGCGACGTTGTACCGTCTGAAATGCTGGTTGCACTGTTGTCGTTTGCAGCTAGGTCTATCCGAGCCGTCGCTGTGGTACTGGCGCTCATGTTTGATGTGTTCTGTGGGGCAGGCGTGCATGTGACTCACCAACAGGTCAAAACACGCACATTAGGTGAGATGGCGGATGGCCGGCGGATAGAACGCGTTAGACCTTGTCGTAACTTTGCTCGTTTGCGTACATCCGTCAGATGGGTAGTGATTAAAGTGGTTAATAGAGAAAACGATGTTCCTGAGCTGGTCAGCTACGCATTGTTTGAAAAGGTCAAAAGAAGTGGCAAACCGCCCTGAGTTATCGATCAATTCCAAGAGAATGCTAGGCAAGAAGCGACGAAGTACGAACCGCGCAGTAGCTGTAGCAAATCATCTTCAGGAAGAACGGATTTGATTGACTTGATCACCTTAAGGATAGTCTTTTGAAAGAGCGCACGAAATCAGCAAATCGTTCGAACTTAGATTATCGCCATGATGAGTTTCAGCACCAAGATCCGTCACAAATGAAGAGGTAAAGTAGACGTTGAAACGAAAAGAATAATCCGAAACTGAGGTAGGCATAATGCAGAGCTGATAAATCCAAGTCGACTGAATGTAAGTTAAACAGTGTGCCACATGATTGGGAGGAATAGCCCACCCAAAGGCAAGTGCGTCTATTCGGATCGAACGTTCGCTGGCTTGTGATTAACTGAACTTGGGCTCTCACTGGCAATGTAACTTAGGTCTTCCCACGTGCCGCTTCTCTGCACGCAGTTGGCCATAAGGCAGTAGTTTCGGTATCCGGGTCGAATCCATGCGACAAATTTGCCCGAGCCATTTCAAGTGTATCAGCATAAATATGCAGTGCAGTGCACTGCGTGATGCCAATCCGTCGGAGCACCTCGGCGTCTGCAACTCGGTTAGCCTAGACAAAATTGATGGAAACGCTCTAGATAATGGACAGCTTTCAAATAAAACATCCAGATTTCGAGACCGTATAGAAGGACGCAGAGCACCCTGTACTTGTGTACCAACAGTTTCGTCCAGTTAGTGATATGGTAGTTTTCCTACACACAAAATTCCAGCATGCCAAATGCAACAGCCATTTCGATACACGGCTGCGCAGCATGCTCGTCTTCTGTAGCTCAGTTGTTATAATCTTTGCAAGATATTCAAATCTCGGAATGTCTCGAACACTTCGTCGTCAAACTGGATTTGGGGCATGCCTGCCGATAACCTCAAGATGTGGCGAGCGGTTAACAACAATAAAGATCACCTAGCTTGCGTTTATGATTGGTCAAAGAAGAAGCTGCTTCAATTGAACACAGCTATGTGCATGGTGGTCAATCTATGTCACCAGCCAGTGAGCCGTTACAAGCTTTGAGACTACATCTTGGCGAAGGTCTCTCAGAGGCGTGACCTGGGTGTATTGATACAGGATGATCTTGGGTAATCAAAACAAGAAGGCGACGAGCAATCAACACTTCGGCCTGCTTCGCAGAGCCTTCGGCCAGTTTGTACTCCCAATCGTTCCTCAAATGTTCAACGCCTACTGCGACCACACGTGGAATATGCTTTCCAGGAGAGGCATCGGTGGCAGAAAAACTGGATATCATTGCTCTTGAGACTAATCAATATAGGGCAACGAAGAACATCAGTGGCCTCTTTCATCTGCCCATCAGCTAAGACTAAAATTTCTAAGAATTTGCAGCAGTCGATATCAGCTTTTACGAGTGATCTCATAATGGTTTACCATATTCTGAAGAAACCACACCACATTTGCCGTCCGCTGCTGGAATTGTCCTACAGTACAAACCTAAGAGTTCATCCTCTTCAACTGAAAATGCAATATAACCGGCTTGAATACCGTAGAAATGTCTCTTCCCTTTACGTGTGCCAGCATTGGAACGCCCTTCCTATTTATATTGTCTCAGCTCCCAATCTGGCGATATTTGAAAAAACGAGTTGACGATGCGTTTTCTCATTTGAATTTCCTTTTAGCGCTTGTCAACCAGCGGCTACAAAACGCAATCAAATGGTGTCTTACTAAACTCCCATGTACAGGCTTTGGATATATATTTTAATACTCCAAAATATCCGCTATTCTACATAAATCCATGGTTTCCACCAAAAAGCTTTCCAATTTATCATGCAAGTTACTTTCCGCAATAATTTCCCACCCACAGTAGTCGTTAAGCATTGCTTGGTTACCCCTAATACTCCATTTTTCCGTTGTTGTTCCATCGTTCATTTCGCGTAAAGCCTGGAAAATACAAACAGTCTTGCTTGTATTGAGGAAAAGCCCGAATTTGGTCGCTGTCGTAGCGAAAGCCGAAGTCATGTGCTGCAACTCATTCGCGCT
The DNA here is from genome assembly GCA_944474145.2 of Dicrocoelium dendriticum. NCBI lineage: Eukaryota > Metazoa > Platyhelminthes > Trematoda > Plagiorchiida > Dicrocoeliidae > Dicrocoelium > Dicrocoelium dendriticum. Next base: position 33,566,270 of record OX104066.1, on the reverse strand, counting down.
ATGCGACAACAACCCGCAATCTTCAGCAAACAGCAGCATCTAGGTGGTTGCCCCACACAATGGACAATGGTTTATTACGGGTAAAGAATCATCGCTTAACAAGTCCCGTGGGATGGAAATTATTGCGAAAATAAATTGCATAATAAAGTGAAAAGCGTTGTGGGGGACTCACCATAGACGTATGGGAAATAGCGGAGATGTTCGCGTATTAAACATAAAAATCCATAAATCCAATGGTTGAGCGTTTGGCAAGAAACCGTTTGATTGCGTTTTGTAGCCCCTGGCTAACAAGTCATAAAAGGAAATATAAGTGAGACAACCCATCGTCAACACTTTTTTAAATATCGCCAGATTGGGAGCAGAGACGACATAATTAGGGAGGGCATTCCAAGGCTCACACACGCGGAGAGAAAAGAAATTTCTACGGCATTCAAGCCGGCTGTAATGAATTGTCAGTTTCAAAGGGTGACCTCTTAGTTTAATGTTGGGGTTCAATTCCAGCAGCGGACGGCAAATGTGGTTTGGGTTCTTCAGAATCTGGTAAACCATTATGAGATCCCCCCGCAAAAGTCGATATCGACTGCTGTACATTCTTAGAGATTTCAGTCTAAGCTGATAGGGCAGATGAAAGAGGCCCCTGACGTTGTTGGTTGCCCGTCCTTGAGGAGTCTCGAGAGCAATGAGATCCTGTTTCTGCCACGGCTGCCACGCCTGAATAGCATATTCCACATGCGGGCGCACGTAGGCGTTAAGCATTTGGATAAATATTGATGGTTCAAACCGACGGAAGGCTCTGCGAAGAAGGCCGAAGTGTTGATTTCCGGTTCTCCTCGCCTTCTCTGCTTGTTTGGAACACCCGAGATCTTCCTGTACCAATACACCCAGGTCCCGCTCATGAGAAACCTTTGCCAAGGTATGGTCTCCAATCTTGTAGGCGCTCACCAGCTGGTGATGCAGATGCATCACTTTGCACTTAGCCATGTTCACTTGAAGCTTGTTACTCTTTGACCATTCGTAAATGCAATCTACGTCATGTTGGAGCAGATCCTGATCTGCCTTGTTACTAATCGCCCGCCATATCTTGACGTCATCGGCGAAAAGCAGGAAGTTTGAGGAGATGACTCTTGCCAGGTCGTTGATAAACACCAGGAATAAGCGCGGTCCCAGCACTGAGCCTTGCAGGACCCTACATTCCACCTCAATTGGGTTAGAAAGTGATCCCCTAACACGTACTAGGAGCTTTCGTTGGTAAAAGAAGTTGCCAAATTAACCAAGTACAGGATCTCCGATTCCGTAACTCTGAAGCCGTTGAAGTAGGATGCGGTGATCGAGGCGGTCGAAAGCTTTGGAAAAGTCCAGATAGATGACGTCGACTCAGACCCCATCATCGGCCACTTCCGTCCAACTACCTCGAGCAGTAAGTAGGTTGGTAGTGCATGACTGGTGTTGACGGAAGCCATGCTGTTCCACTACCAAGATGTTGCATTTTTCCAGATAGTCCATCAAAGCCTCAGCGACGACTGCTTCCATCACCTTCGCGAGCACAGGGAGGAGAGTAACTGGACGATATTTTGCAGGATCGGAACGGCTACCGCCTTTAAAAATAGGGGTTATAATGCCACACTTCCACATAGTGGGGACTCGTTGTTCATCAAAGCACCTTTGAAAGAACTGTGACATTGGTTCAGCTAGCTTATTAGCCACAGCCTTCAGTGCCTTCGGGCGGATGTTGTCTGCTCCAGGAGAACTATGTTCGCGCAGTGAGAGTAACTTCCTTAGCATAATTGATGGGTTGCAAATAACGTTTGTAAACAAAGGTGTCGGTAATGAGCTTGATATTATGGGACAGGTAGATGTTGCGAGTTCAAATATTCGTGCGTATTGCAGCCGCAGTGCATTAGCTGCTTCTTCGGCGCTTTGTACTCTACCGCCTGTCGTGACTTGTAGGGGTATTCCATGCTTCACTTTACGAAGCTTATTGACATGCTTATATAGCAGTTTGTTGTTTGCCATGAACTTTTTGGCTAGGCACTGTTGATACGTTATTTTGTCCTCACGGACAAGTGCGGTGCAATGGTTGCGATGGGTCAGGAAATTTCCCCAAGTCTTTGAGTCTGGGTTAATCTTGCAGGCACGCCATGCTGCATCCCTTACCGCCAGGCATTTGCGAGTCCTACTCCTTATCATTGAAGGCATTTTCGCGGAACGAAGGGGTTTGGTCTCTGATGCTTTGTTGACGATGTCGCTGAGCTTATTAACGAACTCTGCCCAAACGTTGTCAAGGGAACTTTTGTTTGAGAATTCCCAAGCAGCTTCGTCGGCGAGTTCTTTCAATACGTGGTAGCGTGTGATTGTATGAGTTAGTTCCGCGTGTTCATATGGATACTCTGCATAACACACATAGTCAAAAGTTATTACTACGTGGTCATTGAGACCTAATAGACTATCCATCAATAACTTATCAATCATGAGCTCTTCTTTTGTGAGCACAAGGTCCAATATGGACGGTTTGTTTGCTGTTTGCTGTTTGCTAGGGTTTCCACGCCGGAAGCATGGATGTTCAGCAACTTATACCATCAATACCATGTTCCACACAGACACAGTAAGCGCAAGCAGGTGCAACAGCACAAAAGATGAAGGTAAATACTAAACAGAGACAACATCAAAATCATCCGAGTTCTGTCCACAGAACTGCACCCATGCCCGCATAATAATGTGCAGACATTCAAGTAAACTTACAACTCACTCAAACAACCAACCTTACGCATAGGCAGCCACAGTGCCTCGCCATTCACGGTACCAAACATCTTACTGAAGTCTACAAACCGCGAGTACAACGGCTGGTGTCGCTCTCTGCATTTCTCCTTTAGCTGAGGAGCCGTGAACACCATATCCATAGTGCTGCGACCCGAACCGAATCCACACTGCACTACCGCCAGGTTCGGTTCAACGACCTGAGTGACGACGTAGCTCAGCAAGATTACGGTTGTCACTTTCCCTAATAACTTCTCAAGTTGATGCCATGAACGTATATTTTTACATTTGCATGCATGGATAGATGGATGAGGTGTAAAGCAACATGCCAAGTAGGTACAAATATCCCGGCATAATAGAAAACACTGATTGAAATGAAACTTCAAACATTGGTCTGAGCTGCGTCAATTGTCACCGTGTGTGATTGGGTGCACTTTATGTAGGGCATGATGAAGCTCCTCGTATGTACGTGTCATACACCGTTAGAGTAAGAGGAAGCTTCGAAACACGGAGGTTAACATTAACAAGTGATGTCAATCCGAGTCCAGTAAGATTTTGAGAATGACGGGGAGGTGATTAATGCTCATCGTCTCAGGAAATTGTTCGCGTACTTATTGCGATACAGTTGTTACATTCCCTCCTGATCCATATTTCTCCATTCTATTCGGTACGCGTCACAAATTGTAACATGCACATTGTGAACCGCGGCATTTTTAACAACGAGCAAGGGTAGCTTGACGAAATAAATGGCGGTCGGAATCCTCGGCCCCATAACAATGTTAGTGCCTTGGCGCCGCAGTTGCCTCGCAATCTGTTACGCAATATTGTTGTGACTTTACAGCGGACATCGTGGTGATGCAGTAGGCTTGGAAAATATCAGACAGTGTCTCCTTTTCTTACCAGCTCCCTATGCAGTGGAGAGAAGCCGGGTCAGTTGTAGGTCTGCTTCTGCTCGGTCATGATTAGTAGGAAGAACCCGTTTAGTTGGACACACCGAATGATAAGGCGTAGGAAAACGCTGGTGGGTTCCTTTAACCAGTGGCTGGCTTGCCGAACAACCTCCTCGTGGTGCCAGCTGGGTGGTTCGGGTTTTTCCAGTTCCAGCGAATGGTTCGGCGGCAGTGTTCCAGGACGTGGTGGGTTTTCGCCTGGCAAGCGTTCTCCCTATAAAAAGCCACATATGTCCGTTTAACAACACTGCGACGTGGCGGATGTGACTCGCCACTAAATAAAGTCACTGCCCCTTGCCCCTCCCTGAGAGGCATTGTACTTTAAGTGTGAGTTGAGCTTCTGGTCCTTCACGGATCGAAAGGCGTATGAACCATCTACTTGGTCACCGGCTCCCAACGGGTTGCGACGCCCTCACATCGCCCTGCTGCCTTGTAGGTTAGATCTTTGATCAAAGGCTCGGGGTAGGGCCCCCTAAGACAACCCTCTACTTCGGCCTGGGCAACCGGGTAGTATCACGCCCGCTGACGAATCATGGACTACACCTCTCACTACTACTACTGCTATGCCGCTCTTCTGTCTTAATTCAACCGCTCAACGTCCACTCACAGACCACCCCACCTCCCGTCCTTCATCTACATGTACTCTTATGTCTTCTACGGTCACCGTCACAAACGACCCACGTCTCGTAGCTGATGGAAGTAACAGCCAAACTCCCGGTTCTCAATGTCCTGCGATCGCAACCGCCTCTCACTCCACCGAAGCTCCAGCACTTCTCCCACCTGGTTCTCCATTCATCTTCGCAGAGTTTAATGTTCGGACTTTGATGCAGATCGGACGACAAGCATGTCTGGCCCGTACTCTTGAAACGCTATCGGTAGACATCTGTTGTCTTTCAGAGACAAGATTACAAGACTCTAGCGCCGTCATCAGAATGGCCTCTCCGGTAAACTCTGACGCCAAATACTACTTGCGGCTTTCCGGAGACCCAGAATCTGCCGCCACTGGTCAAGCTGGTGTTGGGGTTGTATTAAGTGCCAGGGCTGAATCAGCTCTGCTTGACTGGATCCCAGTCAACAGCCGACTATGTGCAGTCAGACTAAGAGGTTCATGTAACGTAAGCAGGCGTCGAGATGTTAAGCGTGCCTTATTTGTCGTCTCCGCCTACGCCCCTACAGACTGCAGCCCGGATGCAGTTAAAGATAGCTTCTACCAACAACTACATGAACTTCTGCGTTCCTCCAAACGGACGGATATAGTCATTCTTGCCAGGGACTTTAACGCACGGGTTGGCCGCCTTCTACCAAGCGAGCACCACATTGGGGGTAGTTTTGGTCTCGGTGGCAGTCGATCAGACAATGGAGACAGACTACTTGCTCTTTGCTCTGATCATCGCTCCTTTCTTTCGAGCACTAGTTTTCGACACTCGAGGAGACAGACTGCTACCTGGCGCCCGCCCTCACAAACGCAAGACTGCTCCCAGCTTGACCACATAGCAATCAGCTACAGATGGCGCGGAAGCGTAATGGACTGCCGATCGTACTGGTCAACTTTTCTGGACTCTGATCCCGCATTGGTTCGTGCTAAGATTTGCATGCGTTTCGGAGGATCACCTAAGCGCGCCCCCTACTGACCGGACGTCGCAAATCTACAAAACGCTGCGGTTTTATCCAGGTACCAAGCCTCACTGTCAACTTTGCTTGGCTCAACTATTGACGGTGATCTCGATTCGCAGTGGGCGCATATCAAAGATGCGTTAGTTTCCGCCAGTATCGACACTTGTGGAGTTACCCGTCACCCACCGAAACATTGGATTTCCGCCGACTCCTTGTCGCTGATGGACAAACGCTGCTTGATCCCATCGGATTCGAGACACGTTGAAGAACGCCAATACCTTGGTCGAGAGTTGCGCAGGAGTCTGCAAATGGACCGCGAAGCTTGGTGGTGTGAACGTGCTAGGGAGATGGAGCTTGCTAGTCTCTGTGGTAATACCAGGAAACTCTTCCATCTCCTTCGAGTCACCGAAGGTGTTCGATCTGGTATAAGTGAAACAATATGCGAAGAGGATGGCACCTTAATCACCAATCTTCAACGACGGTTTGAGCGATGGGCCGAACATTTTGGCTCGCAGTTTTGTTGGCCCCCAGCTCCATCTGCTACATCTGGCGCTCGCGCTGGGTCCGAGTGGTCTACCCAAACAGACCCTCCCTCTTCCCAGGAAATCGAGCAGGAGCTCCGGCACCTGAAGCGTTATAAATCTCCCGGCCCTGATGGTCTTCACCCAGCTCTATTTAAAGATGGTGGCGCATCGCTGGTCTGAGAACTCACCGTTTTGTTCTCGAAAATTTGGTCGAAAGAGTAGGTTCCATCATCTTGGGGTGAATCGATAGTCGTACCCATCTTCAAAAAGGGCCTGCGCACAATCTGCTCCAACTACAGAGGAATAAGTTTAGTCCCCGTCGTTTGCAAGCTGCTGGTGTCCATCATACTTCGCAGGCTATCCCCAACACGCGAATCGTTGCAGCGAGAAGAACAAGCTGGGTTTCGCCCTGGTCGCGGCTGCATCGATCAAATCTTCACACTTCGCCAGATCCTCGAGCTCCGCCATGGGTATCAGAGGCCAACGATTGCTGTGTTCCTGGATATCCGTGCTGCCTTCGATTCTGTCGATCGTACAGTACTGTGGCAGTGCCTTCTGAGGAACGGTGTCCCCGAGAAGTTCGTCTCCATACTGCGCGCTCTATACAGTCTGACCTCGGGCAGGGTTAGGGCTTATGGCACGCTTTCGCCTACCTTTGTGGTCTCCAGTGGAGTACGACAAGGATGCCCTATCTCTCCGTTCCTATTCAACTTTGCCATTGAGGATGTCCTGAAGAACGCTCTGAGCGATTCGTTGAACGCTGGCGTTGAGCTCCTCCCAGGTAGTCGAGTTGTTGATTTGGATTTTGCTGATGATATCGTCTTGCTGGGTGACGATCCACAGGTCGTCCAACTTGCATTAAACCGCTTGACGATTAAAGCATCAAAGTGTGGTATGTGCTTTTCGCCATCCAAATGCAAGGCTCTCCTTCAAGACTGGCAGGTGCCTCTGCCTGCACTCACGCTCGCTGGTGAGACACTGGAGGTTGTGGAGAGCTTTGTCTACTTGGGAAGTTGCATCACTGCTGGCGGGGCTGTTGGAGACGAGATTCCGATGCGCATCTCGAAAGCACGCCTCGCTTTTTCTAGGCTGAGGCATTTGTGGCGTCGCCACGACATTCGTCTCTCCATCAAAGGGCGGGTCTATTGTGCAACTGTTCGTGCTGTACTGTTGTACGGATGCGAGACCTGGCCCATTCGTAAAGATGACTTGCGCAGGCTATCCGTCTTCGAGCACCGCTGTCTGCGGTCCATTGCCCGTGTGTGGTGGCAGCACCACGTAAGCAATGTGGAAGTTAGACAGCGTGTCTTGGGACGTGGAAGCCACTCGCTCGAGGAGCTCATCTCACTGCATCAACTGCGGTGGTTCGGACAAGTATTGCGCATGCCTGTCCAGCGTTACCCCCGTCGTGCGTTGTTTGCACTTGCTGGACAGGGCTGGAAGAGACGGTCTGGTGGACAGCCTACAACATGGAGAAGCCGCATGAAAAAGTTGACGAAACAATTGGCCTCGGCCGGTTGTTGTCGACTACCTGGTTGGGGTCCGAGAGACGAGGATACTTGCTGGTTGAAAACCTTGGAAGTTATGGCTCAAGATCGATGTCAATGGCGGACGTGTGCATCAGTGTGTTGCGGTGTCCCTTCCTCCTTCCCCTAAAAAGGAACAAACTGAAAAAAAAATTTAAAAACTGTGAGTGGTAAACTTGACAAAAAAAGCATTTCTTGTTGCTCTTTTCTTATTATTCATATTGTTTTCCTATTCAGCCATGATTCCGATGGCACAATATCTGTACCACAGATTGTGTATAATATATATATATATCCTTTAGCCAGTGTTGCGTGGAAGGTGTCGTGACTACATTTCACAAGGAACAGTCATCCACTGAATCGAAGTAAGTATCTCCTCAGGCTCCAGCAGTTGAGCTTTATCCATGACGACGCGATTACCAATGGTGACGGTAGAACGCGCTATACGATGGATGGCAGCTGATACGATGTCCCGGAACGTCCAACTGGTAATTGGATGGTAATTGGCACCATGCTGTTCCAAAGGTTTATTCCACTACAGGGAATATTTGTTAAAAGACAGGGATTTCTTCGACCAAAATTCCAAATGAGAGCATGGCGATATGCAATTGAGGTGTCTGACGGCAAAACCAACCCTTTCCTGACGTGCGACCTGAAAATTTGATCGAACCGCTTCAATGTATTTCGATAAACCACTGCGAGAGCCAAGTGATAAACATGCATGGGCAGCAGATATGTTCTCAGAATATCTAGTCATTGCCGTGGTTTAAGCGGTTCCTTGGTGGCTTCGTCGAGTTGCGCAGAAGTCGTTAATTACTGCTGAAAGAAGTTCACCCTTCCAGTTAAATGACAGGCTCAACATCTTAAAATTTTCATCTGGTTGCATAGAGGGAATAAAATGGGGTCATAATTTAAAGCATTCCCATCGGGTATGATTCGTTTATGAGAGCCGTCAACAACTATATTTACCGAGAAATACTTTAGGTGACAGATGCTTAGACGGACACACATCAGTCGTTGACCGAATCATTGAAGTTGATCTCCTAGTGAAATACGATCTTGCGCAAAGACGACCACCACGTACGCATAAGCGAGACACTCATTCAGGTCAGCCGGTGATATCCAAGCGGAGGTGGCGATTCCGTGTAAAACTTCATCGAGGGACATTATGAAAGCAAAGTGAAAAGCGGATCACCTTTTTGGACCTCTCTATGGGATGAAGATTAACGTCGTTAATGGTTGAGAACGCGGATGTGTAATAAGACACCACGTAATCCAACGGTATCGGGGGAGCTCCGAAAGCAGCTGCAGCTCGAAGTAACGCGAGGTGAGAGAGGGAATCGAATGCTTTCGTGACATCCCTGCCGTAAAAGAAAAGGGTACCATAGGAGTGAGAATAGAGAAGAGCAGCATGGATTGTGGACTGGGCTCAGAAAAACAATCATCAAATAGAAAGTCAAACTGAAGAGAGTCGGTAGGGGAAGGCAGGAATCAACGATCAAAGAACATAGGATGAAAGAGACCTGTGAAGAAGGATGAAAATAAAATTGAACGGAAATGATCAGGATAGGTAGGCTGGAAGACTTTGGGTACGAAGGTGATCTCGGCTGCGTTCGTGTGGAAGGGAAATGAGCAGAAAGCAGAGAGATATTTGAGAAAGGCAGTTACTGAGCAGAGACCCATTCTTGCAACGTCGACAGTCTACAACGGAAGCTGAACCCGTCACCTGTTTGAGAAAACTTTGCATCTCCTCCAGGATAATCGGTTTTAATAAGTCATCCTAAGCTGGAAGGAATCGACGCGGTGCGCGGTCTTCATAAGCAGGAGGTCTGAAGAGGATATCCTTCCAACATTTTGTGAAGCTTGGAGTGTTTTAGTCTTTAAGAAGAAGGGCGGTGCAGCATCTTTCGTCAAGCACTGTGCTTGCGACATCTTTCCCGCGGGTTTGGTAGATACGCTGTATATGGCCATGTTGAATTGTCGTCGGGGTAGATTGTTGCGAATAGTAACAGCACATACGCGCTTTCTCGTAGGACCAAGTCTGTGTAGAAAGAGGGTACCACACACATCGTTTTAAGGTCCCACTAAATGTGATCCTTGATCCATCCTTAACGAAGACATTTACCAAATTCCTAAGCATGGGTATTTCTACATGGCAGGAGAGACATACTTTTAAGGAAGCTGTTTGGGCCGCTAGCAGCAGAGTGCGGCATACTGGTGTTGGTGCGGACGCGAGGAAAGCTTCACAAGTAGAATTGGAAACGACTGGTTGATCTTGTCTCGCAATGACCGTGGGGCATATAACGGTTGAAGATGTAGGTGTAAACTTCTAGGAAGAGGACGGAAGGGCAAGTGATCCAGCTGAAGAATCACAAGAGAAATCAATGGTAGGCGATTGCACCTGGGGACGTAAGTTGCCTCTGCAAACGACAATGCGAGTTGGCAAAAGCGATCATAGTAGTGGGAGAAGGTACGAGGAAACGCCGATTCGTGTCGGAAAAAAGGGATGATCGCCGCAGGATTGCATTAGTATGGTCCTCGTGGTTCTAGTGCAGACAAATCCATGTTAATAGTCAATGTGGACTATGATTGATGGGATTTATCGGATGTTAAGGCTAAGGAAGGTGATGCTGCTACGGTTCCTTCTTGAGGCGTGATTGGAAGTGGGGTTACGATCGATGATTGCGGAGAAGTACGAGGAGTAGACGTTGTGTGATGACGAAGGAACCATCGAATTCGTTATAGGCGTTTTCCTGATACTGTCCTTTGTGCGAAAGCTTTAAGTGTGCCGAAGTCATTCCACAGGATTTTTTAAGGATACAGACGTAGCCGCTATACGTAAGACTACTACAAGTAAGAATTGGTCATACGTGGTTTACTAGTGTATTACTCTCTCGGTAGTCGGGCCAGATAATCGGCATTGTAATTGGTAGGATGCTGATGTCTCCAATGCTGCAAAAGGCAATTTTTAGTCGAAAATGTACGGCGCAATTTTAGGCATTCGAAACTGGAGGTGTTCTTAGCATCAGGCGTGGCACCAGAACTCCTATGGTTACTAAAATATGCCGCCAAATGGCGCCGCAGAACGCTCCTAGATTGCTACTACTTTGTGCACAGCGAACAATAGGGAAGCTAAGAGATGCCAGCGATGGTTTTCGGTTAAGATGCGGGAGATGTGGATGTTGATAGAGCAGCTTCAGCAGGAGAAACTGTTCGTGGTGGTTACCGCGGTCACCGAGGGAGGTGATCAAGTAGTACAGATGGTCATCATGATGCCTAAGTTAGAGCTACGGGTGATAAAGGCTTGTGTTCGGGTGAGTGTACAGATGACGAGTAGATAAGTTTCCGAGAGCTGGCTATGGAGTTGGCAGATGCTGATCAGTTTGAATGTTAAAAATATCAATCAGTGAATCCACTGCTCTTACGCTGAAGGGGAGAGAACGAATGGGGACAGGAAGCAGCCTGCGCCGCGGGTCTTTCATAATCCCCTATCCTCGGCTTAGGTGACATGGGTGCATCAAGGTTGTCGTGTGCAAAATGGAATTCGTGTCGTTGAGGGGGACTTAAGGCTGAGGCGTTGGTGATAAATGGTTGTTAGGCAACCTGGGACCATAGCGGAGGTTCGAGACAGAAATCCGGAGGCAGGTAAAAGTTTCCAAAAAACAGTGCCACTACATCTTCGTCAGACACCGCTACTAAGAGGGTAGAAAGATTTTTTCATACACCGGTTGCAGATTTAAGAAAGTTCCCACAGATCTGACAGGTATAAGAGAGGACGAAGGCTGCCGTTAGAGGGCTATTTTGCTCAAGGATTGTCTTAGATGAGGTATCAAATATGGGGCTCTTCGAGGGTGGAGAGGCTGGGATCGGGGAAACTTCAAGGGCAGTGAGGATGGATAGGGATCAGAGGCGGATAAATGTTCCCCTTGTGCGTTATGCGACGAGGTCAAGATATGCGTTCTGGCATTAGATTTGCGATGGGAGCACTTTGGACTTCGCCATTTTAGTTATCGTTCTCGTCTTTTAATGGCTGCAATGGTTCGAACGAGATGCTGAGTTTGCAGTTTTGTGAGAACCTACTTCAGGAATGTAACTATCGATTGCAACTCATTTGCAAGTTGTAAATGTTGTCGATTTTTCTCTTCTGTCTACTGATTGGAGGTAGTTGCAGCTCGAGATACATTCATGGCGTGATAGTCGGTAGAGTGCACTCGGCGTTAGTGCGTTATTAGAGCCCCAGCTGATGTGAAGCAAGGAGCGAAGATTTGAGGTGTTAATTTCTCATCCTGAAGACGCTGGTCATTGGGGTGTCTCAGGTGATGTACCCATGGCGAGAAAGACTAGGTGCAGTGGGAAATGTTGCATGGCAAGTGTTACAGGTGTAGATGCGTTGTTGGGAACACGCTATTGCAGATGACACAGGCAAGGTAGGATAGAGCTGGTTCGACGCTGGATAAGTGGTGCGTAAATTATGCGACATGGATGGTTGAATGTCTATAAAGTTCGTAAGGTTGGTGGTGGACTAAGAGGAGCGTCTCTCCATGGAGCTCGTGCCAGGCAATAAATTACAGATAAGATTAGGATAACGAACAATGTGCAATGGTTTATCCTGGGTTAAAAAGCATGTGCTTGACAAGTCCCGTAGGATGGATGGAGCAAAAATTAAAATTTAAAGAATCATCGAATAAGTAAGTAGTTATTTTAGGCGTCTACCGATTTAAATGCAATATTGAATGACGATAGTTTGTAGCGGGGATAGGATATGCATACGCAAAATAATATAAATTGCCTTTAAGGTTCAGTAAATGCGTGAGAAATAATAAAGGAAATCACAAGTTTCAGTCTTGTGTTGCTTCATTTGACTGGTATGTGAATCCACTTTAGAAGGTTGGGATTAAAAACTGGCTAGCAACGATAGAGAAATAACAGGGATCCAACACAGAAAAACAAAACAATAAAAAAGTAAACGGGAGCACCTAATGTGTTTACAGCTAACAGCGAATATAAAGGAGGTGCTCTCTGCAGGAGAGACCCTTCTTAGGAGGAACCTACGGAGTAAAAAACACAAAAATAAAAATTAGGTTCAAGTCCCCTTAAGTACATAGGTAAACCACAACTAAAGGCAAGAGCATAAAAACTACAAAAGACGAATAAAAATGTGGGATAAAAGTGGCCCGAATTTTACAAAACGTTGTTAAGCCAGAATCGCGATTTATGTTAAAAAGCTTTAGTTTCCACAAAAATCTTTTTATATAATTTCAAAGTTTTTCCAGTATGATAGGGAGCACACAACCCATCGGCTATTTGATGGTTAGTTTGGCACTAGCACAGCCCAAGATTTTAGACCACCTAACAACGCTCGGGCATTTGACGGCACGGTGTCTGGAGAACAAATGCATAGTTGCGTATGATGGGGGGCGGTAGTGCCGAAGCGTTGTAACGTGCTTGCGAGTAAAGGGACAAAAGTGGTCTGCACAACCGCAATATAAATTAGAAGGTGTCCTTCTTAGGTTATAGAGCGACGGTCTACTGGGAGGGATAATGCCGAATTTCGACTGCAGCCATTTAGTTAACAAGCGAATAGGCACGGCTTTGTTACAGCTTGCATCACTTGCCGTCATGATGGATGCAGTAAACCGACTTGATGGTCCCTTCCTAAGGTAATTGTACCTGCAAAACCTATAATTCCGCGAGGTCGATAACACTTAATTCCCTGACTAACGGCCTGTAAACAAGCAGTGAACAATCAAAACTGGCAGAACAATGGTATATAACGGGTCAAATAGATAACGCTTGACATGTCCCGTAGGATGGCCGTAATGAAGAGAGAAAAGTTAAATAATACATGTACCAATAAAATTGAGTGTTAATTGTTGATTTGTTGCTTGGATATTTAACAGAGATATTTGCATGATAATTGGTATACGTACCCGTGATTGCAATTACTCACTCACCACAACTTTATATCATCGGCACGAGGCTGGCAATTTGATAACATACTTTTACTCATGAAATGCTCTTTATAATACAAGTAAGAACATCAGAAGACGGAGGTTGTGGGGTGACATTGTTAGGACGAACTACCCGTACTCGTGACGGTTCGGTATGTCCGGATTTCAAGACAGTCACAGGTGTAGGAATGCGGATGATCCAGACCTGTGGAGCCCATGGGTTATGGCGTGCCTGTGAGTAAAAATGACAAAATGGGAAGCACGACTTGCCTGTGAGCTGTGGGTTAACAGGTGGCCGCCATGGGTAAAAAAGATATTTTGTGTGTCGCTTCACTGACAGCCAGAATACCGAAATACGACAGCAACGATTTCGTGAAAGTTGTGTAGGTGTAAGTTCTTTACAGCAGGTATAACTTAATGTTAGGCTATTATTGAGCTGACGGACATCGTAAGTGTAAAGGCGACAGAATTTCTTCGCGAAGAACACTTAAGGTTGTGCTGAGTGGGTAGGATCATTTGAAACTGACTCGTGTAATCTGAGTGCGGCCAGTAAAATAATCACTCAGCAATTGGGTTATGGATGTCTTCCTTAAATGTGATGATCTTTCGGCAGCATTTCGCGGTTTTCATAGCAGAATGCCTTGTCATATGCTAGCAAACATGTAGCAGTTGACCTGTTTCTGTTGTCAAGTGATAACAGTATACAACGTACATAGCGGAGCACTGCATCTACGGTAGATCACGAAATGGTTAAGTGTGTTAAGGGGGATATTCGAGCGGGTTTGGGACAGTATCATTTCGCGAATAATGTTTTTTGAAACTTCCAAGCAACAGAAGAGCGAGTGACAGTTCAACATGGGTTGAAACATTTTCTTTGTACTGGTGAGATGTTATCGTTCCTAAGAATTGACTGGATATAAACTTGGTGGAGACGGCGTAGCTCTTCCTTTTTACAAGCATTAAGACCTCATTGAAATGCAGCGTTTTTCTTTAAATGCTACACGTAACTTGATACATCCTCTTCAGCTGGGAGAGAAAAACCTGTCCGAACAAACGTAGAGAGTTTGTCAAATCCATCAGATATCAAAACAGAACTTGAGACAGCTAGTCAATTTGCCACAACACGCAATTACATCAGGGTCAAATGAGAAGCAAAATTATTTGTCTGAAGCAATTCTATGAGATCGACTGATGTATGTGAAGAGCACTGCCCCATTTGAACCTACTTACAACAGTTCAATAAGAAACACTGCAAAAGCTGCCCCAATAAAATATGATGACAACATCGTTTTAGGTGTCAATCACAGAAAGTCCGATTGTACTCTGAGGTTGCAAAGTCATGTGTATGACCTCAATAATTGATAGTTTGGGTCACTTTTCTCTTTTAATAAATTTGTACAATCCTCTAGTTTTCCATGGTTAAGCGTTTCAGTCAAAATATCTTCGTGGGAGATGAGGGTGTTGAGAAACTTAGTCAAAGCTGCACGCCAACTATGATGAGCCGTTTCGTAACTGGGAGTGACATTATACAACCTACGATCAAACACACCAAACCCTAACCCCATTAACGACTTCGGCCTACTTTTTCATTCATGCGTATCGACACGGATGACAATCGCGTTTTCATAGGGGCTTCACAAGTCCGCAGTTTGCAAGCCGCCAAGTTAGCTACTTCCCGTCTCATGCAATACTGTACAGACCAGTAAAAGAGAACCGATGCTATCTCATTAGCCCGCTCCATATTGAGCGCAGTGCCACACTGCGCGCAGCATGGTGGCCAGTTACGGTGCACATGACGCTTGTGGGCGATCCCGATTCCGTCAACTTTGCTTGCTTGAGTGTTTCACGTTCGATTGAACTCCACAAATAGGAAGTAGCGAGCTACCCCTGATGCACCGCACACCTTAGCAGAACGTAGACGCTAAACCCAACACACTCGACCGTTTAGCTCTCTGAAATGATTCACAATAGGCAACAAACATCTATCTTGTATTCTGAGATAGACCAGTGTTTCACATCCGACGCGTTGTCTTAGTCTATCACACAGTGTCTGGATTCACGCGGCAATATAACCTACAGCACTATACAACTTCGAGATTTCCACAATAACACTTGACCCAACAATCAAAAAAATCACTCTTCCTTATATGCGCAGGGTAGCCTTCTTCGTGATACTAAATACGTGCCGTCCCTCCCATGAACTAGCGACACAACAGTACGTAACAGCATATGTATTCTCATCATTAGCAGCAATGTAGTCCTGATTGCCAGGAATTATCCGTGTACCCTGTGGCCGTCTCGCAACGTCTAACGTGAAAACATGCGAGAACTCTCTGCGAAAATACAGCCTGAACACTAACGTTTACTTCTGAATGCCGAAACAATAGCTTTGCAAAGCATAGCGGTGACAAGGCCCGTTCAAATTATGTAGATGTGTGTCAATAAAATAAGAACGATTTACAAGTTGGTACAATGCGTTGCGCCAGCGTAATTCCTCCTCCCATAATCTATCATGTGCTGGCATTGCTGACAAACTAGAAGGAAATGCGTGAGTCAATCCAGACCTCCATTCTGTTCTGCGAGTTTGAAATAGTGTCCTCTCACTGTTGTAGTGGCAGTGAGATACCGAAAGGACCGTCACATCGTTTTTGGATTATGTGAAATCAAAATTGTCATTATCATGTCGCGTACTATCAAAGATACAGTCCACTGAATATTCCCAAAACTTTCCGCCTATCTTGTTAAGGGCGATTTTGCATTCCAACGTACTATTTGGATGCCCAACATTCAGTCCGAGTGCGCTTCAGCATTGGCTGTCAGGCTGGTTTTGGGTACCCTATATTAGGAGAAGATACACACTGAACATTTGCCGAAAAAAAGTGATGCCTATTTGTCCGAATGCCAGACGCAAAGGTCCGACTTCTTGCTTACCAGATTTCAGTGCTTTCTCGGATTGCCTGGAGAGAGTAAATCCTTCTGAACTGGTGCGACCAGATCAAGTTCCACGAAACATTGCTGCTATACATGCGTTCCGAGCCTGTTATTCTGGTGTCGTATCGAGAGCACTTTGCATCCATTCCCGTCACAAGGCACCAGATTTTGCATTGACCACAGACATAACGTGTCTTGAACACTCTCAAGCAGATAGTGCTTGGTATTCCTTTTAGTAAGGCGCCAAATATTAATATCGTTGGCAAACGACAGGAGGTTAGGAGTGATTACCTGCGCGTGGTCGTTAATAAAAACCAAACACAATATCAGATATAAACCTTGCAACTCAGCACGCCAGTCTTGTATTGGTTAAGATAAATGGTTCTAAACTCTGACCACTAACTGCAGTTGAAGGAAAACGCAGCGGTGCAGATAACCAAACAGCCACCAGAATGTAAAGCACCGTGTTCCCACGCTAATATCGTAAGACAAATGTGCTCAAACCGCGAAAGATGCAACCAACCTTCTGCGGCTACAATATGCATCAATTTTCCGACGTGCTATCAGCATATAGCACATATTTGTATCATCCTAGCAGAGGCAAGTATATACAAAGGTTATATAAGCTTCTTCATTAATCTGAGGAAACCGCCATACTTGTGCACTCGTGGTTATTCCAGAGTCGTCAACATTCCCTTAAAAGCGCTACAGGTGGCCGCTACTAGCTAGCAACAAATATTTAAAGATGGTTGGGCGAACAGAATGTCCTTAACATATGTAAGCAGTGCGTTATCAGCCCGATTTGCAAGAGTTATATCCTTTCAAAGCTTGTCAACTATCGTCCAGTATTCCTGCATCTGATGCTCTTACAGAAGATGGAGTCGATCATATCTGAAACTTTAATGGGCTATTTTGGAACGTCTCACATCATAGTACCTTAATAACACGGATTCTGTTGGTACCCGTCAAGTACTAATAATCTACTGATTGTCAGTGGTAGTTGAACCGAGAATACCAACAATGGAACCGATATTGTTGTCGTCCAGATGCACTTTTCTGAGGCCTTCGACCGCTTAGATAACCAAATAATTCTCCAGAAGTTGCAAGTGTATGAAACTGCTGACCTAGTTTTTCGAATTGATCGGTAATCGCCTCTTTTAGTGGCACCTTCCCGCACCAGTTCGGAGCTCAATTTATGATCCACGTAATGTAGACTGCGTTGTTCCATGGTATTTAGTGTTAGAACCGCGTCTATTCTCGTTCTTCATTGAGGACGTCACACAGGTCATCGAGTCGAAGTACCTACTTTTCGCCGATGACCTCAAGAGGTGGCGAGCAATCGGCTCTCAGAAAAATTATGACTTACCGCAAGGAAAATTAAACCGCGTTTTGGAATGGGCAAAGGCAAAACTACCTCCGTTTAACGCGAGCAAAACCGAACTGTGCATGTCCGCCACAAAATCATTGAGCCATATAAGCTTGCAGACCGCATGTTGAAGACTGCATCACAGGAGCGCGGCCTTAGGGTAAAGATGGAAGACGGCATCTGCAGTTCGGAGCAGCCATTGATGTAGTCCAAAACCGCAAACCAACAAACTGGTCTTTTACGGAGTGCTTTCGAGTGGTTCGACCCCAAAATCGTTTCTAAAATGATAAAATCGTATGTGAGGACTCAAGTTGATTACAGAATCCGGGCATGGAAACCCTGGTTAAAAGACGATCTAGTTGTACTGAATACCGCACACCTAAAGGGAAATCAAACGTGGGAAAGGACTGTTCCACCAAAGATATCCTTTGCGAGTGAAATCCCTGGGAGTGTACAGCGGAAGATATCGCCGCCTACGTGGCCCCCTAATCCTGACTATCCAAAATTTTGGAAGCCCGGTCACGCTTGTCGCTTCCTCATGACACGCAAACGCGAGAGGGAATTAAGGGGTCATATACTGAAATTGGCTTCCCGATACGGCCTTTTGAATATCTACCAGAATTATTATTATCTTTGTCAACCGATTACGCTTTATTGAATATTTTTCATTTCTACACTTACGTAACATATTTCTGAAAATCTACTGAACTACATTTCATAATACCTAAATCACTTGATTTGTTTTCTGTTCAGTGAGAGACGACAAGGCGCAGACAATAATTGTGCTCACCGACCCCATGAAATCGGGTAGACGGATATACTTTTGTGTTAGTGTGAATTATATGGTGATTCCACAGCCGCATTCTTCACTTTTGTGTAACTACTTGAAATAAAGTTTTTCCCACAAACCAACCCAAAGTACTTGCCAAGCACTGGTTTTGTTTATCTGAATCATACTATTGCCCTATTATAGCATGACCTTCTGAAAAGTAGGGACATATTGCATCCGCAGCTCGTTTGCTGCTTCTGTTGGCTGTCTGGTTGGGTCGTCAGCCGTTTGGAGTGAAAGACATCCCTGGTTCAACTATTGTAGGCAACTGACGTGCTTCTACAGCATTTTGTTGGTAGCGCTGCAGGTTTTTGTTGTGTTCTGCTGATATGCGGCTTTGTCTTCTCTAAACAGTAGCTGCATTGGTTACGTTTGGCTACGTAGGTTTCCCGTGTTTTTGATATTGGAGCTAATCTATAAGTTCGCCATGCTGCAACAATTACTAACACCCGTCTTCAAAATCAGCTCCTAGCGTAAGAAATCGACTTAGACTCGTTACACTTTCTCTTCTCTGAAATAGCACTAAATAGCCCGACAGAATTTGTTAATAAATTCGAGCCAGCAAGGAATGACCAGATGGTAGCGCCAATGAGTTGGACCAATCAACCATAGCTTGTGATGGTTCGCACCGTCTCATGGGTCGCATTACGATATTTCGCATTGCAGGTGAAGTTAAAATTAATGACTGCGTGATTATTGAGACCCCGCTGGCCGTGTCCATGGGTGGTGGAATGCCGACGGATTTGAGGTCAACCGTTATTTTATTTTAAGGAGAGAATGATGCATTGTCACAACTTGATCGTGACAAGGTAACCCTATTTCCGGTCTGGACTTACTTCGGAATCGCGTGAAAGAGCGTTAAAATGAAAATAATGTGTAAGCGCTAGTAGGATTGCCTTTTTAATGATCTAACTAAAGGTCTTTGTGACGCTTCTGAAGCTTTTAACGAAAGTTCAGATGTTCAGCCTTTTACAAACTTTTCGTCAAGGTTGTAACACTTCCGTCGCTATTTGTTCTGACGAAAACACGAGTTTTCTGCTTTTAGTACGCATTGTCTATGATTTACTGGGAGAGATAGTCTTTTGAGCGATGGAGCAACAACAATAACTAAGAAAAGATTTTCTCTTATGAACCGTCACCGTTTCAAATCGTGATCTCCGATCTTTTGATTATCTTGTAAAAGAAGCCGTTGCATGTCATAAATTGACATTATGCTTAGACGAGTCGGTTTTATTACTCCCTTCTAGGTGTTTTTGAATGTATTTTGATCCAAGAGACCTTATATAAGATATATATTTCACAAAATCCGTGCTGCAGCGCACTTGCCGAAAACAAAACTTTTCCTGCATAACCGCTGGATTCCAATATCACTTTAATAAGTCTGACTTTGTCATAGTGAGCAGACTTCGGGCGACGAGTATCCCGTACTAGTACACAAGTTTGCCTTTGAAGTTGACCAAAATATACAAGCAGTTCCACTGTTTTATTGTCAGACAACTTACTCCGCAAGCTGATGGCGTTAGATTCTGGGGTATTTGGGCAATCAAGCCATAACATTATTGTTGAAGCGATTTTGTTGAGCTTTTAGGTCAGGTGATCGTGAGTCCGAGTTTTGGGCCAGATGTCGATGGTCTATTTCTGTCTCCCTATGTACTTGCAACTGAGGAGACCCCAAGTGAGCTTTTGCAGCGATATCTAGATAGGTGCCTTAATTGTTAGGGGATCTGAACTCGATCAGTGACCTTTGAGCTGCAAGTGGAATATAGTGGTGTTCGGCTGTTCCGTACTTTGTTAATGCTAGAAGTTTCTTAAGGACGGTGAAACTGGATCCATCAAACATTTCTGGTGAGCCTGGTTTTCATGGTTCTAGCTGCCACTCGACTATCAGAGCAAAGTCTGCTTTGGCCAAGACATCTTTAAAAGTTGGAAGAGATAACGGCAATGGGCAGCTTGTCGAGGGTGTTTCGGGGGAAAACTTGTACATCATTGCCTCTCTTACAGGCTACTATTCTGTTTTGCCGCGGACCTGTCACCACTTATGCAACCTTGGTGCTTTCTGCTACTCAAATTCTGCTGCTGACCTGCTTACAGTTTTGAACTGTTATAATCATGCACTTGACTAATAGGATGGTCGCACACGCGTTGCAAATACATGTGACGTCTTGGGAGCAGTTTTGTTCTCGCACCTTTAGTTGGGGAAGAGCTGCACACTATGGATGTTACTAATTTGCTCAGTGTGATGAAGCTGACGCCCGTTTAACTAATTGCTTAACTTATCCCGATCCACAAATGCCCTTTGCTTGAAGCCCGTTTGAACTCACACTTAATTGGATTCTGTCAAGCAACAAAGTTTAGTTACCTGACACCATCAGCTTGTTAGTGTTGTGTTGTCTATTGACTTTGGTCGTTTGCGCATAACGGTCAGGCGAGCGATGCCGTTAGAAAGCTTAAGTGAGGGCTGACCAACGGGCGATGTGACTGTGGTAGTCAGTGTGATGGGTTACACTGCAACGCTGGTTTTCGATCAATTCCAATTGAATGCTTGGTGAGCGGAAAACTAGTGAGAAATGCGATGCAGCTACTACAGCCGGTATTTTCGAGCAACGATCTTGGCTGATTTAATCGCCACAAGTTTTATCTTCCGAAAACGTGAAAACCCCACAAGGTGTTGAAACATGATTGTTGAACTGTTTGTATTTAGTAAAACATCAGTCACAAAAACATGTGTGAACCAGACGTTGAACCAATAAGAACAATTCGGACGATAATTATGCATCTTGTAGTGCTGATAAATCCGAGTCGATTAAATGTAGGCTCAATGATGAGCAACAAATTGTTGAGGAATTTACCATCAAAATGCAACGGTCTTGTTACGGATCGTGCGCGCTGCACGGACGGTATTTGTCAATTTTATGGAGGTGTATTTAAATGCTACCAAGTAACATAAACGGAAATGTACCAGTATAAATTAAGATGCTTGCATGGAACACGAAACATCTGTCCGTAATTTATGGCAGACTTAGCGAATGTCGATTTCCATATGTTGGTTGCTCCACACTATTTTATTTTATGTGTTGGAGGCGTTTAAAATATTGCTGGTATTTTTCTCGCATGCTTGCACGAATTACTTTATCAACTGTAACATAGAAAACACTAACATCATGTTCGAGCAAGGTGCTTGCTGGATAGCTGCTGGTTGTACAGGTTACTTTTCAGCCAGACAGTTAAATTAATCCCTGACTCTTATTGACCATATTATGTGATATTCCATAGATAAACGAAAGTGTCAGAAAGTAGGTAATGCCTGTTTTTTAGGTTTTCCTGACATCTTTATATGCAACACACCTTACTTATCCTTACATAAATTTGCCACCGACAACTGCTTGGTACATCAGACAAGCCAAAGCGGAACAATGATAAAAGTAATAATAATTTTGATTGCGTTCGGTTTATCGGTCCAAACGACAACGCAAAATCGGACTACACGTAGAGCTGTAATGTTGCGGTCAGTAATAAAGCTACTGAATTTGAAAAATTTTAGACGCTAAGTGCAAACATTGCCATCATGCAGAAACGTTAAATATGAAAGTCACTGTTGTATTTTAACTGAAAAGTAAGAGACTAAAATTAATGGAGGGGGCTACAGAGCAGCGTTTTAATACCCTCATATTGCTTAACTATGTACTCGATAGGACGAGCTCAGCATAACTGCGCAACTCTCGTCATCATTCTAACCCGAGTCGTGTGGACATTTTATTGGCTAAACACCTACATTAAGGTTCAGTCTTGACCACTACATAACATCTGCACTGCTAGCCCACGACTTTACTCGTGAAGGCGTATGTCAGTTGTTATCACGAATACCCAATATTACCTACTTCGAAAACTTGTTACAGTTTGATACACATATTAGATTGTGAATTGGAACCACAAACCACAAGAAATCTAGATACATACAATTACACAAACGAATAGCCACTTACCTGCTTGCACGAGCATTTTCATGTAAACGGCGCCTCAGATACAAACAACCCAGAACCAGCTTTCGCTTACATCCCTCGCAAGCAGATATTGTCTAAGCAAATCCAACTTCTGCTTAAAGATATTTGGACCCCTTCATCCAATCTCTCATTGTGGTCATCTATAACTAGTTCCAGATGTCCACACGGTAGCTAATCACACCGATTACGAACACTTCAATACATTTTGCAAATGAATTTCAATATTTTGGTCAGACAGGTCACGGAAAATTGAATCAACTGTAAGGTTACTAGGGATTAAGAAATTTGGTTTCAGGGGTCTTTTACAAGGTGGCACTAAATCGATTTATTCCTAACTTCCATATTATCTCTAACCCTAACTGATGCTTTAACGAACAAGGCAAGCAAGAAAAAAAACTGAATATTTTATTCACAGTTAGCTGAAATAGCCTACATATACATAATCAGTTTAATAAGGAATCTTCGAGACGGAACATTTTCGCGTGTTTATCTACTCATCGACTAATATACTCAAAAATTGCTGAGTAAAACTTTATGTGAGGCCTGCTTAGAGAAGTGTGTAAATTATAAAGGAATTATGTAGGATTGGACAGGAAGATTTGTGCATGAGAAACGGAACTGAACTGCCGGCAATCAATTGTGTGTCGTAGCAAGAACTTTGTCTACTATTTGGATCAGTGTCACAAGTTCGATGAAGCACGATTGAAACGGAATCGTCAGCTGATTGATCAGCTAAATTGTTACATTTTGTAGCGGTGAGACAGTAGGGCGAAACGATGTCTAATTCGGAGCCCTGTTAAAGTGACAATTGGTGATCTTCCTGAAGTGGCAGGATAGGAATTCAAATAAAAGTATCAACTTAAAATAATGAAAATGAAAATCCGGTCGCAGACTGAAGGTCTTGCATAGTGTCAGTGGGGTAACTCAAGGAAATAGTATGTCAGTATACTTGTTGCAATGAAAAGAGCCGCGCCAGAACATACATGCCACAAGGAAGGACAGGGCTTTTGTAGAAGCTAATATCGGTAATTCTCGGGGTACTGAAATTGATAGCATTGACATGAAGGGTTGTCATTAATTGCCAAGTGAAAGATACATACAATAAATTGCAAAATGCGATTATTTATCCTCCAACTATATTGCAACAATCCAGTATAATGATATCGAAGTAATTCAAAGTAATTTGCATGTGTGTCACCTTACAGTATGAAATGGTAAGCCATATTCTTCACGTCTAAAAGACGAAGGAAAGCTGGTGCTAAATTTGAAATTGTTAATTCGTCCTATACGTATGTCACAATAATACCAGGATAACTTGTCACTCATGGAATTGTGATAGCTAAATGTGTTTCGAAAGCGTAAGCGTTTGGATTCCTGGAAAAATTTAATACGGTATCAACCAATACCAAATTAAGATCCTTCGATATTCTAGCGCAGCATCTATCCAAGCACCTTGAGACAGACAGAAAACAAGGGGCAAAGAGTGTTGCATCAGATACACTCATACGTAATCGGTAGGCTTTTATAATTATAGCGATAGTGGCAAGTCACCTTCTCTATTTGAACTTGATTATTGCACATATTAGATGCTTGTGTTCATCTCTAAGGCCTCATATCTAAAACATTCCTTACAATATCTAGGTTACTGGTGCTGTTAGGGGAGTGATTAGGGTATAGCTGCTTAATAATTTTAGCCTTGTTTATTTAGCGAGAATCACGAGCAGTATAAAGAGACTAATTTGATAACAACAGTTAGTGAACTAAAGAAACACTGATAAATTAGTTGAGGGGATAACAGTTAAATGTGAAAAGGAGTTTTCCGTAGACCAGAGAGCAATGTATAGGCACCTAGAAGACCTGAGGAGAAGACGAATAAGTGCCGCGTCCAGCATTTAAAGAGTCACGTTATTAGATTAGGGTTGTTTGTCAATAAATGGATCTGCTGGAATTTAATAGGTGGGGTTTAAGGTGAGGAAAGGAATACTTGCGATCTTATCCATGCATTTGATATAGCAAGTTGTATGTACGCAGTGCATCAAACCGTAAGCTTAGGAGCGGTATGAAACTCTTTCTTTAAGATCATCTTCAAATAAGGTTTTGTCAATCAATTCTCAAGTTTATTGGAAATTTTACTTACCATCTTTCTTCTGTTTACGACATGCGGACCGCGATTCGTTCGAGGTAATGGCAGGGTGAGTGGGGCCTACGAACGGTATCCTTGCGGAGGTAATATGCAATTGATAGCAGGCGGCATTTGGGAAACCTCGCAACAGATGAACAACCGAGTTACACCAGCAGTTTTGAAGGAAAACTGTACATACTGAGCAGACCGGGTTCAACAGATCGCGCCTCACCTCTGAAAAATATACACTATTATTGATATCACTATCATACGTATTACTAAAACGCTTTTTTGAGCTTCAGATTTGTTACAACGGTTGTAATCGATCTGACTGGAGTAGGCAGCATGTTCCACACAAAAGCGAATCTATGAAGGAGGCAACTCGATCGAGGCTAATGTTAGCTTCCGAATAGATAACGCTGTATGGATAGTTCCACTGCTTTATGTCCTCTAATTTGGACTTTGTCTAAGGAAATTAAAAAGGGCGCAGGAAATGAAATTTATGGAAAATAATTTAAGAACACAAAGTTGTATTCTGCGTACACCTACCTGCTGAGTCTAATCACTTGCGTTAATATTGTCTGACAGCCAAATATTTTGGATGTGCTCTCTA
>OX104066.1:33285651-33540803 GCA_944474145.2 Dicrocoelium dendriticum | reverse complement strand
ATTGAGCAGTATTCAATTAATATTATCGCAATGAGGAGATTTGTGCAAAATACACCGCTACTTTGCTATTTCCTAAATCGTTTTCAAAGTATTCTGTTGTAAAACGTTAGTCGTCTTATTGCTGTCATAATATCTATTTGATCTAGTATTTTTGAATTTTGACTAACTCTCTATAAACAAAATATCTGCGATTCGCATAAGTTACGTATTTTGTCTTAGCCCGAAAAACGTGGGTGTTCACTTTATCCGCAATAAATATTTATGCTGTGAAGTATTTGCCCCTCAGATTTTGCAATGACGTCAACAGCCACATTGTTTTGATTGTTGCATTGTGTTTCCTTGACAACACGCCAATGGCTTTTGTGCGGAAGAGAAAGCACTCACTTTGGCTTCAGCGTCTCTTAGTTTTAGGCAGTTGACTGACTGTTCCATGCGTGGATCTTGTCAAGCTTAATGACTGCTGAAATATGAAGTCAGAGACTAGCTGTATAGGGAGTACTGTTATTTAACTAGAAACACAATGAGAAAGGCAGTCAGCATTAACTGTATTAGCTTTTTAAAATAATTTAGATCAAACGCACAATCAGTTGTTAAAGACGTGTCTTTGTTTTGGTTGGATGGAAAGCAACAAAAGGTTTTTCCCATATAATATGTTTTGATGCGTTGTTGTATTGGTGGTTGTATTTGAAAAACTTTTCTTAGAAAAGCAGCTACAACCCTTGTACTACCATCTAGTATAGTCATTACACGGCCTAGAAAATTTGAGCTATATATACTGGTTTGTGATTAATTCCTGGATAGCTGTAGCGGTTGCATATCATTGTGTTTCAAGCTCTTCGTCTATTCCTGCGTGAATTCATAAAATTCCTTTTTGGTTTGTAGCTAATATATTTTTTAGAAAATACATGAACACTAAAGCTGTTGTAGCCTATTAGAGACCAAGTACAATGGAATGTTGGCTGTTAACTATGCAGACAATTAGTCTTAGTGTTGGTTGATGTTTTGTTATGGAAAATTATCGAGCAGCCATTTGCAACTTGATGCTCAACCAGTCTACAAAAGGAAGGTTAGTAAATTTGCCACTAACGCTATTGTATTTTGGCGACATAGATTTCCATCTGGGAGTCAAAAATAAAAGCGTGCCCATATGGTTTCGGTTATATTGTTGTTGCGAAATTTTGTGGGAAGGTGGCAAGTCATTTAATTTTATCTCAAATCGTCCATAGGAAGTATCGTTGATTCCAGGCCGTGGAAACATAATTGTAGCGAAATGCGAAAAATGGCAATCAGGACCTTTGAAATGACAACTAATATCTAAGTATTTTTAGTTTATTATAAAACACAACAATATTGAATGTAAAAAGCAGCTGCTCCAAAGCCATCTTACTGATCAAGAATAAAAGGCCGGGGAGTACTTTTAACTTTATTCGTATGATAAAGACAGACTCATCCTTGTTTTATATAGTAAGGAATTTTATTTTTAGGCGATATTAAAATTAGAAATCTTTCACTGTATTATATTTACGTTTACCATCTCCCTACTCAAAACATCTAAAAAACTTAAACAAATTAAATGTAACTTACTTATTTTAATTTCAGATCTCAAAAGAATGATATACACTTGAGGACTTCATTTTTTGTCCTGTTATACGATACATGAATCCAAAAGCTAATGTTAGCAACTCCTGAATTGTATTTAACGTTAGAATATTTTTGCTTTTAGCCTCATCCATATGTTAGAGTAGCTGCCTGCAGAGTAAAAGTTAAACCCTCAACCGTATTGTCAAGTGAAATGTACAAAGGTTAACCATTTAATTAATGGCAGTTTGAAAAATTCGATATGAAGTTACATCGGCTATTGTGGTGTGACAAGCATTCCGGTGGAGCAAAGCGCGACCAAATGCGGTAGAAGATTGATCTTTTACTTTGATTAAAATTTACTTCCACATGTTGGCGAAACTCGTAACAGTTGGTGCGTTGACAAGGTAACCGTTAGAGGGAACGTGATCTAAGTCGCAAAAATATTAAAGATTATGTACCAGTCTATTTGCTGCATGCAATAACATGACAGATTAAATAATTTTGCTTGCAGGTACCTTGCATTTAGATGAGTGCACATTAGTTGCTATTATGTCTATAAACGAGGTAAGAGGTGGAGAAGGTTCCGCATAATGGTACAGATTTATGCCCTTTACATTAGCATACGAGTCCGTTATCCGTTTTATAACCACATAGAATGATCTGGACAAAGCCTACACATAATCCATGAGGAACATGCTGCATTTCAACACCACAAAATGCAAAGTATGTACATACGCCATCAGAGTATTCACAACTGCCACCTAGAACCTGAGATTCTACAGCGAGCTTCTCATGAGTGCGTTCTCAGCACGTTTGTGCAAGGGGACCTTGTATGTTTTAGGCAGACTGAAAATGCCTCAAAGAAATCAAACCAACACTTCGGCCTTATGCTTAGAGCGTTCGGGAAAGTGGAGCCCCAATTTATCCGAAAACGCTTGACGCGTACGTGAGATCGCACAAGAAATACGTTATTCATGCGTGATATTTCTGGCAGAAGTACCATCACATCACTCGTAAAAGCGGCAGACAGCAGGGCGACAAATAGCGTCCGAGCCTTGTCCCGCTTCCTTACCCACTCAGAGTGAAACCCCACAAAATATATAGCGGACTTTACCGGCATC
Organism: Dicrocoelium dendriticum; assembly: GCA_944474145.2. Lineage (NCBI taxonomy): Eukaryota > Metazoa > Platyhelminthes > Trematoda > Plagiorchiida > Dicrocoeliidae > Dicrocoelium > Dicrocoelium dendriticum. Next base: position 33,538,101 of record OX104066.1, on the reverse strand, counting down.
TAAAAAGAGATATCATACTGGTGTAGCAGATCCTGAGAAACCCAAGCACACGTGAAAGTATCTTTTGAAACTCGTCATAACACGTCTGCAAGTGATATCAGTTTAAGCTGATCACGCTATACAGGCGACTGAAATTTCCACGAAGCGCCTTCGTCTTCCGAGTGTCACAGCAGTTGAACACCCTCCCGGAACATGTAAGTAATGCTTCTACGTTATCCGTTTTCAAAATAAGGATTTGATGACACTCTGACGCACTTGCACTACGTGATATAGCCCGTGTTATTACAAACCGCTTGGTGACTCTGGTAGTTCACACGTTTTTTACCGACAAGTTATTTATTTCCATTTAACCTTCACAATCCTGCGGGAAATGTTGAACATTCGCTTTTAGACCCATCATAATCCATTGCTCAAATGCTCTACTGCATATTGCAGACTGATTACTCGCTGGTTAAATTGCAGTAGTGCATAACTGTTACAAGCTGACAAGTAGCCAATTTCACCAGCGGTTCGTTCGTTCTCTGTATAAAACCGGATAATTATTTTTCGTAGTTCCTTCGTTTACTCTCTATACATATAACCCAGGTTGTGCTTTGGATCCCGCTAGATAGAGAATCTGTCTTGTCATACTTTTGGATAATTTTCATTATTCTGTATGAAGAAGGAAAACGTACGTCTCAGTATCCTCCATCAAGCTTATCACAACCCAGAACGAGACGCTGGGATATTCAGTGAAGCTTATATCACCCCCGCGTTTTAATTACTATATCTGGATATAAATAAAATTGTATGATACAGATGGATCATCTAAATGTAACCCAGGTTACAGTGAGCACTAAAAGTGCGCCAGGGCAACCTTGTAAAATAACCAGATTCGTATTACAAGAAAGAAATAAAAAGGGATGTTGACACATTTAGCATCTTTATAAGGCATGCATACTGAGGAAAAAGGAAGGGGATTGCATAATTGTTTTAATGTTACGATTTTGGTAAGTAGGGTAGCCTCTATAATAATTGTTGATAATAAATTCAGCAATGCATTCGATTTTCAGGGACTTGAGTTGTCTGAAAACAATTCATGCGAACGAGGTCTGTAGCAATGTTATGGTTATGCACTAAAAGAAAAGTTATCCATGAAGACTTTTTTTCTTCAGTGTGTTAGGCCCGATAACTGCAGGTTTGCCGAAGGTAACATTAGCTCGAGCATTGATGAACCTGCTTGGTAGTGTCTTTACTCCTAAATACCAGGCATGTTGAATTTGTAAGAAATAAGATATATGGATTAAATTCATGGCATTGCAAGTTCCTCACCAAACACAAATATGTACGGCCAGCTTGCAGTTAAGTCTTACCAGATGGCACCGACACACCGCTAGTACAACTTCGCCATACTGCAGGCGTTTGGTGAAATAATCAAAACTAATTGGTGCATCTACTTACATATAAGTGTCGATCCTTTGAGCATCCCCGGTCCTTTACATCTTTGGCTTTCATCTCTCCCCCTCCACCTGTCAATGGATTATAGCTTACTAGTTTTATCCTAAGCGAACCTGTTTTTGCATGTCATATTTAACTCCTTCCATTCTGTTTGCATACGGCGTATTTTCTAGTTTATCCTCTCCCAATTGAGTTCCTACATCCTCGTTTTGCCCTGATTGTTTTCTTCCTCGAATGATTCAACTGAATAAACCGTGTATCATATCTAATACAACTGAACTTGGTACCTCCTTCGTAAGTGATATATCTGTTTTTATATGAGGTTTACCATGAGCAATTCAGGCATGTAAGCGTATAAGTATGTCGTCCACTTGAATTTATTGATATCGAATATCACATGTTGATATAAATCATGATAGCATTGTTTTCGTAGCCTTGTTCTTCTGTCGGCGTATTTGCTTTTCTGTCCTTCATTTGAAGCATTTGAGCAAATTTTGATCATTACATGTCGTGAAAATATAATACCGCACGCGGATCTAATTCGCAAATGCGCATCAATCTGGTTGAAGGTTTAGTCTCCAGGCTGCATAATTCATCTATCAGCAAAGAGCATTTTGGTCAGTATCCTTAAAAAATACACCACACTATATTTACAGCTAAGATATTGTAAACGGGAACTGATCGCCACATCACCACCAGCAAGTCATGAATCCTGTCTTTAGGTGGATGATATTTGTTTAAGTTGTCTTGTTAAAAATCGAATATAATTCATCCGATTACTATCATTTGATTTCTGATAAGCAGTGCGATTTACTCGACCAAGCGGTTGTGGGATATGCACCAGTGTAAATTCCGTTGGTAGCGTTGTGACAAGTTCCCATTTTGATCCGGTATATGCATTGGTTGATGCAAGGCGCATTTGCTTACAGGAAATTCACTTCGTTTCCGAAGCACCTTTCTTGAATATTACTCGCTAGGTCTATTTCATCACTTGGAAAATCCTTGTGACTGTTCAACATAATCACGTAAACGCTACATTTAATTATTCACACTTTAGCAGTATAACCGATAAATAACCATCTATAATAGAATGTGAACCAAGTAACATGCGGCCGATGCGCTGAAAACGATGTAATTAAGCCTTCGCGCATGCATGGGCTTTGACGTGTTCTACCTGGATTAGACTAAAGCATGCTATCGTTCAGATCAGCCATTCCAACAAGAGGCATGTAACCCTCTTGCGGTCCATTGAGAATTTCACTGGGGGGCCCTGAGATGAGCAGGTTTTATGTGGGACATAGGGACCAATCTGCGAAAAGTGGATTGTGATAATACAAATTGAAAAACACTTTTAAAAAACATTTTGCTAGTTTTTCCTCGCGCCCAACCGGTAAGTGAAAAGAATTACGCATGATCATGTGGCTGTTTACGAGGGTGTAAAATCCAGAACGGACAAACTTTCCGTTGCAGAGCTAGCGCAGCTCCGCAAAACTTGCACAAATTTCGCCGGATTAACCCCAGACATGTAAACACCATACGGCGAATCAGTGTGGTAGAATCAACCGAGCTATCCCCAAAATTCTCACGCTTAGCCTCAGTGAACCCACTGAATTTTCGCAGCACACTGCAGCAGTTGCGAAACGAAGTCATTCTTACACGAAACTAATTTTTCCATATGACACTATAACTAGATGACAACTAATGTGTGGTTAGCATTTCGTTCTCGTTGGGTCTCAGTGTAATAGTTTTGTTCATTTCTGATTCGTCTCCAGTTCCAACTCGCGTGCACTTCCTGCGACTAGGTTACCTTTGCCCGGATCTTTCCGAATTCGAGTGGCTACTCTGCGTGTGGGGTGCCATCTTTAAAGAACGTCCGTCCATTTTGACAGAGTTGCAATAACCAGGACTCGTTATAAATCTTTGCTGAAATTTTGTTCAGCTGAAGTCTTTAAACTGAAGGACAGATTTGTCAATTTACATCATTCTTGGAGACATCGGTTTTTCTGTATTGATTAGTCAAGTCAGGGAAGTGCTCCATGCAATCAGAACTGGTGAATATTCAGCCGTAAGACACGTGTTTTCAGCTATATGGCATGAAATTCAGATAGATGGGTCAACAACTGAAATAGAATAGTACAATTATAGCATAAACCTGTTTGTCAACCCTTGGATGACTTTGCTTTAGTCTAATAAAAATAACGCTAGTTATTGGATAATTGACGAACGGTACGTTCACTTCCGGTTATGTATGGATTCCTAATTTTGCTTAGTTGGCGAGATTGATACACATTCACACAATACACAATGGAGGGCGTGACTTGTGTCAGCAAACATTGCAGTTGCTGGTCTCCTGTAATTACCAACATGAGTGGATACACAGATATCACCGAGTGTCGGATTCGACACACCACTGCAACACGACAAGTGTTTTAACGACATTGAGATTAATTTAATGTCCTTTCTAATAGACCAGGAAAAATTACTGGTTAGCAATACCTTCAGTGGGGAAGAACGCAAACTATGAAAAAGCGAGTAGCAAATCATAGGGGACAAAGAAATTTTTCAGGCCTGAGGTATAGGATGACAATCTCCGGGCTTTGTAAACGTTTCTTTTATATGGCGTGCCCAGGATAAATCGTAGCTTAGCACAACAATCAAGTACATTACCAATGTGGTAGAGTGCAACCTCTTGGGATCGATGTCGGGTTCCGCGCATTGCTGGAGAAATTATTGATATTGCTTGCCCCTTTTAAATTGAAAAATGACAGCATTGAATTGCGACGCCTTGAGCGCAAACTCTCGGGTTTGTGACCAAGACGTAAGACCGTTAAGCTTTTCTTGTAATCTGCCTGAAGAGGCAGTCATCGATTGGTTGACGCCCAGGAAAATGTATTCCGAGTATTTCAGTAGGGTTGCCCCTGCTGCGATTATTACTTAGCTTATAAAGTGGAAATAGAAAATGGTGACAGAAGAGCTCTGCTAAGAACTCCGGAGTTTGTGGTATGGGGCCATGGGCTAAAGTCTTGAAATCGGGTAATCTGGGTACGACTGGTACAATCATCCCTCAAAATATTGAGGAAGGAAAGATGTATTCCAGAAACGGGAAGCGCTTTAGGCATCAATTACCTGTTTCTGTCACCAAATATGTTGCTGTTGTCCAAGACAGACCCGGGGAAAAGGGATTCTAGTGTCAAAGGGTGACAGAATATAGTGCACAAAGCTGGTTACCTCGTATTGGGCAGACATTGAAACGGGATATGTTAATTAAAGTAAACCATTTTTGTCGGGATCCTTTCGATAATAATTTTTTCAAGCAGCTTTAATTTTGCATATGTACAAGAAATTTGTTGATATGTGCATTAGAAGATTTCAATATTAGTGTGACATTGATGCCTCTTCAGCCGTGAACCACTTTATGCTGTAGAATGCAAAATTGTTATAAATTATGCAGAGGTTTTGCCAGAAAGTCAACACATTCCTTGAGCGCAACGAGTGACAGACTATCTGGACCACTTGCTTCCCCTGAGTGAAGCTATTTCAGTATATTGTGCGTTGTATGAAGGCATCAAACACGCATTAAAGGAATACGCGAAAACGAGTATACAACCAAACTGCGGACTCGATGATCGAACCAAAAGACAACAAAACATCAGAATTGAAATGACCCCACCGGTGACGATAACGGCCACAGTCGTTGGACTACGGTGCTATTTTACCAACGGGAAACCTGACAATAAACATGTACTCAATGATTTCTCATGAAATAGGTAAAGCGATGCCATCAACAGCAGAACGGCGATACAATCAACAAGATAACAAGCAACAATGAAGTGGCGACAATATCAGACGGGGGTTGGTAGCACTGTCAACGGCTTAATCAGAAGGCCACAGCCCCGGGACCAATCATAAAGCTGTCAGGAATTTTGGGTGGTGAGAGCGCAATCCAGTCTTAAGGTGCCAGTCATACAACACCAGACATCCTAATCCTGGAGCTAGGACAAACGTGAAACCATAGCACCTCGTGATTCATGCACGCATAGTGAAATCCAACGTATGAATAAGCAGCGACTGAGCATAAAGACATGGGCGGAGGGTGCACACAGAAAAGCGATCAATAATGTAGACAACAAACAATGGAAGACTATGACACTGGTTTAATGGATGCGAATAAAGCGTTCGGTCTTTGAAGTAAGAGTACACAGGAATGGGTTTCAAGTGTGTGAAAAGGCAGCAGGTTTTCAAGTGTAATAGTGAAGTAAATCTAGGAAACGGGTTAACTCGGCTAACGGCTTTAGTTAAGGTGCAAGGCGATGGCAGTTAGGTAAAATATGGTTTTCGTGCACTGCTGTCGACAGGAGGTAGTGGATCTGCAGAGAATTTAGGTTGTGCAGAAATTGATCCAGAGATCGTATCGCTGAAACTGTTGAAGAAGTCATGGTTCAATTTCGCCACAACTACGTCAGAAGTTAATATACGAGTAGTTGATTTTACATCCTCCAAATTTCAAGTCAGCTACTGTTATCGAGTATAGCTTAACCGTACACGATGATGAATATATGAAACCTAATATTCATATAAGAATCCTTAACATAATACTTAACATAATCAAATGCCTTACCAACACTTATTTGACACCATGTTTGGCCTTAGTCGAAGGGGTTATTAGTTTGGTATTTAAGCCTCCTCGGATTTATTCTGGAACTATTCGACATTTTCTTCCTTGTATTTGCTTCTGACCTTCAGCCTACATGTTTCTACACTTTGGTTTAACTTTCCTGCAGTGAACCGTTTTCCAGTGAGCACTATCATTTTCTTTTTTCCATAAATTATCCTTACCTACTTTTCTCGAGAGTTTCCTTTAGTCATTTTAGCTATTCATCAGGGTATTCAAAATCATCCTCAGAAACAACCTTTGAGTTGTGTCTAACAATGATTCTACATTTTTGGAGAAAACTATCTTGCCAACAGTATTAATAATACTGTCGGAACTGATGTGCACGTATAAAGTAGAAGTTCTAGCTATTCCTTTCAGCAACTCAGCTATTTCCAGTCGAATAGATGAGACGTCTCCAGACACAGTAGATGTCTCAGTTACCTTACTACAGTCAAGACAACCTTCTTTACAGTTAAATGAATTTACTTGCATTTACAAACTCGCTTTCTCGTGGCATTGTCCGTATCTTCCGTGATGCGGAATTTGTGGAAGAGATGCTCTTTGCCACGAGAAGTACTGCTTAAACAAAGTACCAGACTATATTTGTGGTAGCCAGTGTCAATCTGAATGAAAACTCCATCCAATGAAGAACACAGTTGTAGGTAACATTGTGGTTGCTGTAGAATAATTGAGAGGTATAAAGGATTCAATTACCTTCTAAAATATGTTCACACTATGTTTATAAAATTCGTTGTGTGATTCAGCAAGGGCAACTAGTGGCTAGGAATTTGGAAGGGCGCTTATTTGATTTACTGTCAAATGGTGTAGTAGTGATCAACAATATGAAATCGAACCCTCTTCATGACCGTCATTTCCAGGAGTTGTGTTAGGAGAGCCGTGGTGATTTATAGATGTTTATGTCGCATAAAGTGCTTAGACGTCCCTCCAGTCTTAGGCGTTTTGTTGCACTCTGGGTTACTATCACCACAGAGCTATTTGAAATTTATCATATAAGAAAATTGTTAACAGCCAAATCAGACGCGTTTTATCTGGTTGATACTTTTGGAAAACCCAGCTTATTAAATAAAATCAATCACGATAAGTTGTTTTATGCCATCTCAAGCAAAAATGTCAAAATCAGCTTTCCTACAAAGTTTGTACTGTTTGCTGAAACCACCGGACGACAAGAATTTCCACTGTTACAATTCACCCCATAGTCACGTAGTGTCTAAAGGATGCGGACTTGATATTTATGCGTCGTTTACAAAAACTCCGAAAAGAAACGAACGACGGGTATTATGAGCTAATTGGCCTGGAAATGCATATTTGGGTTTTAGATCCATTTACTTTATAACAATGCAATATTGGATTTAAATTCCGATGATTTCTTATAGAGACTTAATTGGCACAATAGCATGGTCCAGATTCACGTTATATAAAAGGATTTTGGAATACACACTGATTTAATTTGCAAATTTCCAATATTGCGGTAAATAGGCGAATTTGATAAGGCTTTCATCCCAACAGTTCACAAGCTACATAGCAGAGCTTAGTCAGGAAAAGCGCCAGACTCGTTTCGCCCTATTGGGGCTCGTCAGTGGCGCGCATTCCCTCGGTCCTCTAATGAGGATCGAACCCATGACCGCTAGAGGCAGATGCCAACTAGCCAGCAGCTTAAGCCACTGAGCCATGGGTTCGATCCTCATTAGAGGACCGAGGGAATGCGCGCCACTGACGAGCCCCAATAGGGCGAAACGCGTCTGGCGCTTTTCCGGACTAGGCTCTGCTATGTAGCTTGTGAACTGTTGGGATGAAAGCCTTATCAAACTGTCATCTTATCTTAATCCGAGAGTATAGTTACTTACTGGTAGGGGGCCAGGAAGCATCTTTGTATTCTCCTCTTCATATTAATTTCTTCGTAATCTTATTTTGCGGTTCTTTTCGCTGCATATGTTCTGTAAAGCTAACAGTTTCCACTTGTTTTCTGGAGTTAACAGTTTGGCAATACTTACTGAATTTCAATGATTAGATATATGGAATTCACGTTTGTATGAAAACCTGCCACTATTAATGACTCCAAAAATTCCTTTATTACAATTTGCCTTTGGAAAACTCGTGCAGCTATCTTTCTTGGGCTGTCAGCCCACACAACTAAAACATGTGAGCTGGTTGATACATGATGCACTGTTGCAAAACATATGATCCGATTACTTTTGCCATTAAGGATAATATGCTTATTGTATACAATTTTCGTAATTTATGTTCCTCCTCATTTCATTGTTGTGCACGACTGGGCTGATATCCTGTGGTGACGGATGAAAGCTTTCAAAATATAAAAGACCATGCCCATGCAAGGGAATATGTCACTGAATGACCGGCATGTAAAAAGAGTCATACTTTAATGATTCGCATGACAGACAGGGCTGCGGATTCATCGTCCATAATATATGCATGGAAGCAGCCCTACGAAGAGCACAATGTGTTAAAACAGGCGATGGCTGGGGCGAGGACATGGGAATGCGGGCAGAACCTTTAATGTGAGTACCCTGCATGGAAGCTGGTAATATGGTGACCGTTCTACAGATCGCCTTATTCCATCACCTTAACAGCTGTTCAAATCTCTGTTCGTTAGCGTTCTCAGACTGTTAAATTCTTTAATATCTTAAACCTGCCAATTACTTTAATATCACTTGTGAAGCAATTGTATAAATAGTAAACATTTAGTTTTTATGTTCGAACCTGCCGTACACACCGATTAAACCATATGGTTAGACTGCACTATGAACCGCAGAGGAATGTACTACGTAGTTATCTATTTTGTTTAATACGACGAGTACTATTCCTACAGGCAAGGAACATAAATTCTGCAGGTCTCATCCGTCGAACGCCGCCATATCGCGCTGTTTCAGTATAACTTGGGTCGCACTGTTCAATCTGTAAAGACATTGGCAATCAAGAACCAACACGTCGACTTGCTATGACAGACGTTCTGGAAAATAGACACTTCTATTCTCAGATAGATGCTCAATGCGAACGTTCCCTCCATATCGAATACCGAATCCTAGCCTGGCAGCCATGACTGAACGATGTCGTCACTGCACTGCACCAACCTCAAGGTTGGGCTTCTTAAAATGTCATTGGAATGCGCCACTTTTCATCGGAGCACAGGCTGAAGTGTTTGGGTCTATACAGCAAGCGGTATCGCCGATATTATGGCGAGTTAGTTATTGCATATTGATATTATAAAAATCAAATTAGATGTACATAAACTTTATTGCAATTTAACTGTAACCCCAAACATAAAAGCCAATAATTGAACTTAGAATAATTGCCGTAGATGTTTCTTTTCCATTTACGTGTGATAACCGTGAGACGCTCTCCCCTAAGCGGTTGTAACAACACCCACGCTAGCCATATTAAAAAGAGCGTTGTATAACGTACTCCACAACTTATATTTTGCTATCTGACACTACTCTCCATGGTACACCATGGAGATACCCTAGATTTTTCTTTTTCGCCTAATAAAGCTATAGAAACATAGGGAGTATAAGGCTACTGCATTATAGCCGATACATCTATTTTTGACGTTCGAACTACTAACTGCAATGTTTATGATGGATGGTTGATGGCCTATCATAAAATCTAACGGGGCTTGTAATTCAGTGCTACTTAACAAGTATAAACTCATTGTTCATTATCCATAGTTTCTTGCCCAAAATGAGAGTAATCATCAATTATATAAAAGTAAATTTTGAAACGATATGGACCTGTCGGCAAGTTCTCATTTGCGAAGGACATTGTAAACATTTTGTCACCTTGGCATGCATTTGAAGACGTAGAGGGTATTGTGAAGTAATACAGCGCCAGATAAATTGGTCAGAGTTACTACATATTAGGAGCGACTAAAGACCACTGGAATGAGACTTAGAATAGTGAAACACAGTATCATTAATGATTCTGCACGTTAAATATGCATTAGTTTCAGGGAATGTTACAATCTGGAAATACAAAAGATAATGGAAAAGCCAAGGTATCACAACTTCGCTAAACATAAACATAAATATTTTGCTTTTCACGAATACTTGTTAACTTTTTATCTGCGCATGTCTAGTAAATAAAGCTATATGGTCACTTACATGCAAATGTGGGGAAGAATTGATATAATGAAGTGAAATCAGTGTAGGTATTGTCGTCGGACTGTACTACTAGTGAGCGGAATGTCTAGGTATGTGTACATTTGAGTTTTACGGGAAGATACTGATGCATCTGTTGAGTGCAATGGTTCCGCGCATAATTATATCAACCGTATCCAGAAGTGTGCTTTGATGTACCACATATGGCATATCAATTATGTGCTTACGCTTAAATTTATAAATAGCTTTTGCTAATTATTTATCTACATCCTGTCGGTTAATGCTTACAAGTAGCACACTTCTTGGTTTCAAGTATTGTATGGTATGTAATATCGGAAATCTTAATATCAGCAATTGCTTTTTTAATTCATTTCATGTCACCATGTTTCGAACGATTATCATGAAGGTATTTGGCTAGTCTGTGCCAATTGAAATATCGTACGTCGTGGATTTGGTGTACTTATGTATGTATATAAGTCATTGTGTTTGAACATTTTGTCTTATTTTCATCAAGGATTTTGGCAGTTCACCTTGATTTGAAGATTAAACAAAGTACTATTCATGAAGAGCTTTGACTGTCCATTTTAAACGCAATATTTGCAGTTAATTAAACAAGTAGAAGAAAAACCTATAAATAAATAAGTAACGAGGCTAATTACAAGCTGGCCGTTATTTATAAAACGCAAACGAATTACATTACGATTCTGCTGTAAACTACTAGTAAATACGTCTACTAAATTGATGCCTATGGAACTTTGAATAATAATTTGAATACTTCTTGTGTTTCTATACCACGATGACTACTAAAGGGAGCTAAATTGTGCCGCAGAAATTAAATGTCAATCATTAGTGCTTTTAGGTGAAATATATTGTTTGGCCATAAAATATTAGTTAAAAAGAAATTAGAGCAAAATTCCCATTAAACATCAGTATTGCTTAAGTATCCTAATTGTCCAAAAATATATGAATAATATTAGTTTCTTTGAGCTGTGCTTGTCAGGCAACAAACCGTTAGGTTAAACCGCACAGCATATATGTATACGCAAAATTTACTGTAGTGAGACTGGGTTAACAATACGACGACAAAACTAAATCCAATATATAATAGCATAAGAATTCGTTGTGAAAAGTTCCGGATACAAAATTCTCAAGAAATTTTAGAAGATAGTGTGCCAAACAGGACTTTGAAGCCATGCCAGGAGATTACGTTTTCTAGTTTAATATCAAGTATGTTTAGACACATCAAACAAATTCTATCAGTATGTGACATGTTAGAAGAAAATACTATCTTCATCATAATACGGTGCAACTTGGTTAACTATCACGCATTTAAGCAGAGTCAGCCCCGAATGGAATATGGTAACATATGTATAAAACATACTTTTTAATTGCACCTCCTGCATACAGAGTTCCTTAAGGTTACAAGCGCTTTTCTTAATACTGTCCAACCTCATTTAGCACGTGATTTCGAGATAGATATGTACATTTTATTCTATGAATATGCTGCCATTACAACCATCATGCTCCTAGGATTTAATAAAACGAGTTTAATGACTTCCATCCAAACACCTACTTCTGAATCCGTTACAGTGATACTGCAATTGCAAGTTTTACTTTTACTTATTTATCCAAAACTAGTTGAAGTTTGCAAATATTATTTATTCAGACAATGCTAAATTAAGTAATTAGAGTTTCACTTTACCATCTTGTCTATTCTCAGGACATCGGCTCTTTCTAGAGCCAGATGTTCTTTCCATATAACGGAAAATTTGATCTTTGTGGCAGCTCATTTCAAACGGTGCAGCATGCAAGATTTAAATACATTTAGAACGGCTGAATGGTTGATATTCGTATATTATTCTGTTGTTAAAACTGAGACATAAACGTTTGCGAACGGAAAAATAAGACTAGAAATGTGTAAGGTGTGTACAATATAAGCGGAAGTGTTATCAATGAACGCTTTCAGTCAATACTCTTCTATTAATTATTTAACGTGAATGTCTATAGGTATGAATTAAAAATAAATCTACATAGGTATAGATAAATGCCCTCAAATAACAAGGTGACGATAATTTAATTATTATTTGCACAGGATACGTCTGGTTTAATAAAACAGTGCTAATTCGGAATTAGAAACACTTTGAAGAAAATAGTCGTTTTGTGGGAGACAAAGGTGACAAACTTATTAAACCTTCTGTGACTGGGGAGTTATTGAGGGCATTTAATACTGTGCTTCGTTTCGTATATGTCTCCATGCAGCATATCACAGTTTCCATTTATTAATTATTTATGGTTATTGCAAGCAAAAGCATCGCTTACGTTAAATGTTTGTTTTTAGTTTTATATATTATTGCCGCCATATATATGAAACGGGTCCGTGAGTTTTCTCTAGGGCTTATTTATGGCGTGGTATGGACGGCACTTTCAGCAAAATACCAATGGGTGATTTTACTGTGGCGATTGAAAGGGTGTCGTAATACCTTTATTTTATTTATTTTATTTATTTTATTTTATTATTTTATTATTTTATCATGCAGCACTTCAATACGAGTTAGTAGTCTAAACCGTTTGGAATAATTGTACAGTGACTGAAGATTTTCTGTATTCCTTGCTCAAATGTGTTTTAATGAACAGTTTTTGAAAAACATGATTCACTTTGATGCGTGGTGCCATAAAAGGTTAGTTGCTCACACAGGAAACCACATACACATAGGCTTAACATTTGGCTGACAGCAAAGCTTATGACATGAAACTAATCGATCACTAGAAGAGAAAATATGGCGTTAAAGGTTGTGTTTTGGCGGCGATGTATCCTTGCAAGACCTTAGTATCCTAGATAACACAAACTTTGATATGGACAACACATTTAACAGTATAATGTAAATAATATTTCATAAATATGATTTTAAAAAATTACCATATATTTCTCATACACTACGACTGCATAAATGGGCAATGTTGCCAGAAAGTGGTAGGAAGAGGCTTCTTGAAGATAATACAAAGGAACTAGACTATAAATTGAAACTTTCCAAACCATAGAAACTTAGTTAAATTAAATTCTTTCAAATATGTAATAGCAGCTAAAGCTTATATTCAATTAGTATGAAACAAAATATTCTCAAATGGAAATGGAGATCAATCGAGTTTATTCATGTTTTGCTCATTAATTTTCTTAGTTGCTTATTTCGCGTCAACACACGCTGTTTCTCAGTATTTTTATATGACCCAGCAGGTTAAATCATACACAGCCAAATGGAACAATAAGTTATGGTTTGAGATGGAATCAAACCTACTATAATTACAACTGATTCTCGAGGATTACCAAATAACTTCCTTGCATACAATGTTATTATGTAGTGGGTTGCGAACACTTAAGCCATTTCCGTGTGTGCGGTTACATATCTTTAAATATAGTTTTAACTAATGACAAAATTAACAGCTATCTATATCATGCTCCCTGTTAATGGACTATTGAGCACAAATTTCTGGTTGGCAAGTCTTTCGTGGACCTGAGTACAATTGGATATGCACTGAGTGCGTAGGGGAGAATTCCGGCCAAACATTCATGCAATCCGTCTTTTAACTGCAAATTACATTAAGGGATCCCTCCTCTTAACACAGAATATTGTGGAGCACAAACTGTGCAAGAAGCTTCGAATTCACTTAGACATCAATTTTCGGTGCTTTCCGGAAGGCTACGCTACCTTACACTATTCACGCACAGATTAAGTCGTCCACAGGATTTGTCAACGGATTTCTAATTTACCCACATGGCCTCATAATCACGGGGAACATTTAATTGTCCGTTTCCATTTCGCGAGCACGGTTTCCTGGTCCTCCCTAATTTGATGAATATAGCCGCCACGAGTTTAGCTGCACCGTAGTCACATCTTTTGCAAATCTACCTTGAGAATATGCAGGACCTAACCATATGGAAGCGCGGAAAATTCCCTCTCATTTGAAAAGGAGTTATTCATGATGTCAGCAAACAACTGTCTGATTATTTCCTTTGCTATGCTTGCAAAATTACGCAATTTGTCGTCACATAAGCACTCATTGGATGTGTAGAAATGTGTAAATTCCTCGTGAATAAGCAGCATGTATTTGGCTAAAACCACTGATATACGACAATCTTTTGTCAACCTATGACATCTGAACGGAATCAGACAAAAGTAGATAGTCAGCAACGTAGAAATTTACCATGGATTTCGGGAAGTTACAGTCATCTATATTACCGCAAATACTGAACAATAACATGAGACCCCACGTAGAGTAGGCACTCCAGATTATTAGCACACGCATTTTAGCACGCTGGAAGCTCCACAACGTAGAGCGACAAAGTCATTCGAGGTTTGTTCTACGTCCCCCGCAAACACAGATGTAAGTCCTGGGATCGAACATGTTGAATGTCTGCGACATGGAGTAGATCTTAATATGGGTTATCTAATAACAACAAGCCTAATTCACACCTAGCTTGACCTACCGAAATACAGTCACTGCACAAACGCATATTTTACGAGCTCAAGTTAGCTACGCACTAAGTCGAATTGGCTGTCGACAAAGCGCTTTCTCATTTACGGAACTTGAACACGAAATCCTCATCAAATTAACCCTAAGATATTTTCAGCAAATGCCCCGATGGCACACTATCATACTTGCATTATGCGATAAGTTCAAGTTGGACTGGTACGACAGGATTATCTCTTAAGTGTTCCTTCTTCAGCGAAACTGGGTTTCAGTCAGATGACAGAATGACTACAACCAAAGCATGTGGTCAAAGTAGTTTCTTCAGCATAGCCGTTAGGGAAATTGCGTTACTTATTATGTGTCAAATTTATTGAGCTCACTGTGCATCTTACTTATGCTACTATTTTACGGCAATATAAACAAATAAATATTCCTTTACTCGGTTTAACGGTTACCGCTCCGATCAAGGGCACCAACTGGTGGTTAACTATCATATTATGTAATCCTACTCTTTAACGAATTGGATTGCATTTTGCCACGGTCAATTACTCACAAATCTCAGAGTTTCGTAAGCCGCAACTTGGCAAATATAAATGTCAAGGTTTTCTTTTACTTGGAATAAGTACTATCTTCCAAATCGGAATCATCCATTCAATCCACCCACATATTTCTCTCTTACTACTGAGGCTTGAATGGCAAGTTCAAGTAGATGCGAATATCAGTGTTGATCTGAAGAACAAGAAAATGTGCTACAATTTTAGTAAAATAATTGTGCACACGAAAATTTAAAATGACAAGCTATTGAGTATAAATGTGACACATTTGTACCAACACCATTTAACTACCCCTACTACTCTTCTCAAGTGTCAAATTGTTTAAGTATAGTATTTTGAGGCACACATGAAGTAGCTTAATGAGAACAATCGTAGTGTTGACGTATAGCAGCTTATATATTCTCACTACTCTGGAGAAGCAAAAACATAGACGGAGATTGCCCAAATAAGATAATAAGCAAACATTCAAATCAAATTTCTGTCTTTAAATTGTGTGAACATGAGAGTAGAAAAGTAGGCTTGAAATATGTATAATCAGAAGTGTGTGTAAGCGAACATGTTTTCGGTAATTATTCATCAGGCTTTTACAAGTATATATATAACGAAATGATACATTTAAGCAAATACCAAATTACAATAGAAGGAGAAGAGTAAAACCTAATCCTTGGACTAATCACTTGTGTCAGTTTTCGATACATGGTGTGGTACCTCACCAAGTCAGCATAAACGAGAGCAAAAGGTGTAGTCTTAGTTGAAACGGAACGTCAATGATGATATTTGGCTGTTTACCTGTCCTTGTGCACCTAGATCTCATAAGCAAACAATGAGTCATTTAGAACCGAAAAGAGAAGGGTGCAAAACGGAATTAAATGAACGCCGTATGATGTTACAAGATATCAGTGCACGGGCAACATCCCAAGCTTATTAGGTTACTTTTCTTCAGCGGCGACAGATGGCAAAACATGCAAGGAACTTGACGGGCGTTGAACAAGATAAGTTTGTTAATTACCATATGGCGCTTAGACGTTCTCCCTATAACTTGGTTGGTCCATGCGGTGCTCTCCTGTTATTTTAGTTGCCATCATTTCTCTGTTAATAGTTTGCGGAAAACCCATTTTTAGACAAAGGTCCTTAAAGTATGTGGTCTTTTGATTCACATAACCGCGTAGCGATTAAGAAACATGTAGTCCTAAGTTAGTTCGTAATTTTTTCATTTTTTGTCCAGTAGTGTTTATTTCTTATAGATTATTTACAGTAAACTGAAAGGCCACTACGATAACGGTATTAAATCGCGGTTGTGTATCCTAGGAAAAGTAATTTCCAGTTGAATTAGCTTTGTTAACAAGTAGGGTTCGATTTTTCTCTACGGCAGTTGTAAAAGGAGCGCTTCATATCCCATATTGAGGTCTTACTCATTTTGTTTGTGTTGGTATATAGTATAAAGGAATATATTTTTAGTTTTGAATGTTAGGTAACATAAGTATAATGTTGATTATTTTGTAAAAATGGATTTGGGTAATAGCCAAACAAATGCAGGCTTTTGTAATAGCTTATTAAAACTGTTCGGTGAAAGTAAAGAAGCTAGAGTAGTGCTGCTCAGCATAATGAATTGTGGGAAAGGTGGGCAGGTTTACCATCTTGCATGAATGAATTAGATATATTACTCCACCGAACACATACAGGTGCACTTATCGGATGAGAATTAAATTATAAAGTTTTTGCGCTACATGGATGATACCATGATAACTCAATAATATTCGTAATCCAAAACATGTTATTGAACTTGCCGATCAAGTGATCAAATATCTCCACCAACGCTGCAAGACCCTAGTTTTGAAACAAAGTAGAAGACGATACATTCGCATTTGTAATAGTGTGGATCGCAATGAATCATTTTCATCCATGCTTTATTTTTGTTATACCACAAAATCATCTACGAAAAATACTGTGGACAAACTTAGTTGCTTTAAATTAACTGTTTCTAAATTGTTGCTTGAGAGGATATTCACAACATCATAATGTCAACAATTTGCGGATGTAAGTACCTGAGTATTTTTATTGAACCACCACCGAGATATTTCAGAACCAAGTACTGCAATATTTTTAATGTAATTAGCAATTATTCGTACATTGAAGTGGTTCATCAGTTAGCGCATTCATTATTCTCCAATTACTAAGCTTAAATTAATTGAAAGCAGCTTTATAAATGAAATTCTTATTTATAATAAATCCTTAATAACACATAAATAAATAAATTACGTACAAATATAAGCCTCTTTGAATTTGTCCTGATTGTGTTTCAACTATGGAATTGTTGCTAAACAAAATATATTGATAATGAACTGCACATTTGATTGATAAAATTTATATGGTTTTATTTTGGCTATGACGGATCGCCACTCGACATATGTTGCCTCCTTTCTGGTGGCGTTCTCTTAATATATTCACTCTTCTTGTCATGAAATAACGATCGCGAAGCATAACCACACATTTCGTACACGGGCTTGCGCACTCGTTTTATCTGGTAGTAAATTGCCACGCTTTTGCTTCCATGCGCCTTTAACAGTTGACACTGGTAAAATTTTCCACAACGTGTCATTTCGTGAAGTTTAGTGTAAAATATAATGTGAAATATAAGAGAACTCAACAAATTCTATTCCTAAGTATATGTAGTATACGTACAAACAAGTGATATATTAAAAAATGTTTGTTATATTTATCGTGTGAAACCGGTTACCTAAGCATTGACTTTTGTTCATTCTTACTTTATAGAGGGCCTATTAATTTACAGCCAGGTGGTTTTAAAATCAACGCAGCTGCTAATTATTCTTGTTATTTTAACACATGAGAAAATTAAACGTAGCAAAACTAAGGTGCTTGGATTAAGCATTCAAACAAATGAAATATGCCTTCTAATTTTCTTTTCTCGCAGAAGAAAAGCTACTTTAATACTTTGGTATTTTCATAACGAATGCATAACGAATGCACAAAAGTGAGTGTGGCAATTGGATTAGAGTTAAAATCGCATGATTTAGGTGTGAAATAATCAATAGAAATTACGCTTATTACTTATGAACTACTGAAATTTAGACACAGCAGTTGGTTCAAGGTTTAGCGTTCATTTGCTTGAACAATTTGCCAACAATTTTACCTACGCCCTAAGCATATGTTTTCCTGGTTTATCCATAATATTTGTTATTTCACACAGCCCGTTTTTCTCTAATAATTTAATTTTTCTTAGTAATATTTGCATTCATATAGAACAGACTTCCATCAATAGTCCGAAATAACACTACCCATTTGCGATTCAGATGATCAATGTTCACCTAACTGCTTCCAATAGCTTGTCAACATTTAGCCTAAAGATATCCTTAGATGTATATGAAAGGTCCAGGATACACGTAAAGTTGTAACACCACTTACTTTTCTCAATAGCATAATTTGCTCTTCACAAGGATGTGCTCCTTATTATATGTCTTTAGTATATTTTATTCCTATTACCCTTATACTTCCTTCTGCTTTGGTGCACTGTTTCGGATATTATATTGGCATTTTAAATTAAAGCCTCCCCACGGTCGCCGTTGTTCGCAATGAGTTTCCACCGAAGTGTGTTTAGCCTATTAGCACAAGATTGCAAACGTTATTATTTGTTGAATCCTCATATTTTTCTTCTTCACTTTTCGCTGTTAGCTACGTCTGGGCTGATTACTTGAGGTGACGGAGTACTGCTTCCCAGTAAAACAATATTATACACATACATAATATACTACCACTGATTGGCTTGAATAAAACAAAATTTGTCATACTTGAATGATCCGCATAAAGAGTTGGGCTAAAGATCACCACCCAAAAAGGCGTGCATACAACATCCCATAGATACAAAATGTTTGAAACTGGTGATGGCTTACATATTATATTGCCACAGCGGCACAAGGCCAGTTGGAGCAAGGAAGTGCCTGTGAAATCCATCGATGGAATAACCCTCAAGGAAGCGATTCCATTGGGGCTGTTTCATGAATGGTCGGATTACTTTACTAGAACGCTTGGCTAAATTCGCATTTGTTATTTTTCACTTTTCTTGCCCACACTAATGTCACCAAACTGCCATTTACTACAGAATCTCATTTTGGACCAATTGCACACAATATGAACAAATAAATATTTGATTCGACGATGAAAAATTGGTCAGTAAACTCGGTGGGATTGTGCATTGCACCGTCGAGGAATACAACATGTTTATTTATTTAGCAGTTTTTGACTTGATTTATGCTTTATGATTAGAGAATGCCGTTTTCTTTTAGAACGCCTTGCTGTTATACCCCTACAAATAATTTCTTTCCAAACAGACCATTACATTTCATATTTGGGCAGATTTGCTTGGGACTCCGCATGATTACATGCGTTTTACCTTGGACACAGCATGATAGGCGAACAATCCTGTTTGTATGCAATACACGGGGATAAGATTTTAAGTATCATTTTACTAACCAGCACGTAAAACAATTACTAAAAACGTTAGTAACCTGCTTTTTAAAGCGTCTTGCAAAATAATAAGCTGCATTTAACAGTCAGTAATGTAATGCACTCGTATATTTTTGAATCCTTTATACCTGCAACTGAGGAAGTATACTTTCACATTTATACGATGCATGCATCATAGGATCCTTAATCTGGTATAACCTTATGAAACCAAGGGAGTTAACTGGATCTGAGAATTAGTCTCGAACATGGCACGCTATAATTTTAGTGATATTTGGTTGCATGCACATACGATAGAGAACCAAGCTTCTGCCTGGCAGCAGGTAAATTTATATCACCAATTTTCGGCGGTGGAACAATTATATTCTGCCAGTACAGGACATTTTATCAGTCTTCAGCTAAGCAAAATTTGTTCAGCAAAATCAGAAATACTAATGATATGTGAACAACAATAAGTATGTTGGAAAGCGCAGACGAAATACTTGAGAGGTTATTTAAAGTTAAATGTAATAAATTATAAGTATAGATGGGTATTCCATTAAGGCACTGACGACGAGGCAGTACACATCCCACTGTCTATCTAAATTCTTCTGTAGAGGCGGAGCTAGCTACCTTGGACAAGCTACCCGAGGTTTAGGTGTCAGAGTCAATGAAAGGATCCCCCAACTGGTTACGCAGCCGAATGGTGGCTGTAACGACGGGATCGATTGAAATAGCAAAGCGAGGTGCCTTGTCAGTAATAAAGCACTTGCTTACCACCGGCCACCGAGTCAATCCTGATGAGTCCTTTCTTGTCCAACTGCGCGATCTGCGGAGACCATGCTTATCGATCGCGAGCGACTGCGGCTATGTATTAAAAACAGCTGATATTGACTTTAAGCCTATCCTGGTAGCGCAAGTCCGGAGCTATATATGACCTCTTTTGATATTGTTGCTTGTTCACTTACGTATCATTGTTGCAGGTTTTCTGTGATCGAAAACAATACACAAAATGGCGACATCATCTGAAAATTTTGGTCTTCTGATATTTCTATTTGGAATTATAAAGGGAAGGTCTTATTTTTAATCATCGTTGTCTTATCTCTAGCAAAGAGCATTAATTTTTCTGACATTTTTTCACAATGGAGATGGTTTTTATACTTAGCATTTATTATAAAGAAACAGAAAGAATTTTAATCCCAGTAAAGCCAGTCGACGGTGTTTGCGTGCAACAAAATGAACAGGATTTAAAATCCACCAGCTTTATTTATATTAACATGCACTAGATTAAAAAGTGACTACACTTAAACTTTAGCATTCATAGGCCATGGTAAGGATATTAATGTTGAATTAAACTTCATAAGTAAAGCGGTTCCAACTAATTTCTCAAAATGGAAACTAATTATATCAGTGTTTAATATAACATAATATTTCGATCGAATTATGGTTGTCAACTGCCTTATTTGCTTTAATTTACCATTGGATGTAAACTATTGTGCAATTGCTTCACGGTTGTGATTTAACCAATTGATCCTTGTTTTGCTTTAATGTTATTGCAGGCAATTATAGCTATTTTATGTATGTATTCTTTCGCCACTTCCCATTCTTTTTTGAACTAACATTTAGCATCAGAGATTATTTTCAATATATAAAATGCGTGTTGCATTCGTCAACATAGAAAATTAACAATGCACCGCTTATAGTACAACAGAAATAACATAAGCATTGATGGAATACTAGAAGCAAACATTGATGCATCATGAGAGAAAGCACAGCAAATTGTTAAAAGGAAACCATGCTTAATGTATTGTGGATTGCAAATGCTCATAACATGTTTTTGAGATTTCGGTATTCCAGTTGTTTACATGTGTATGAGGGGAGAAATATAAATAGTTCTAGAAAGCTAACCGAATGGCTGATGAAAAAGTAAATAAAAGTGTGTCATAGTAATATTTGAATTGTAAGCAGAAGTCTTTAAATCGACCGCTGCCTTTTCAATGAACATGATTTTTACTTTATCTTGATTCACAGCTTATACTAAAATTACTACAATTATACCAACCTGTACTTAGAAAGTTTATCTTCACTTCATATATGGCAATTCCGCATACTGCTTGAAACACTTATCAATCAAATTCTCATCATCATCTCATTTATGTGATGTCAGGCGCATGCACATTATTTGCTAGGAATAGATTCGATTATGAAATGAACCAAGGAAGTCAAAGTTATTCTACAGAATAATCGTGAATTTAAGATTGTCGCTTATGGTTCGTGGCCTCAACAGCGCTAGTAAAAGCCTAACTTAGCGATATTATACATGGATAAAAACTCTATATATGTAACCAGGTTGAGAGAATAACATTCACACTTACCTTTCGGCATCTTAAGATCACATCGATTGAAGAAGGACGAATTTTGTACTCAGAAGGAGGTGATTTAATATTGCCTTGATAAACTTTCTTTGGAACTTTCAATTGGCAAAGTCTCGTTTTAACAGCCGACACTAAGATGTAAACGCACACTTAACGTGGGGATTTATATACCTGTTGCTTAACAGAAGCATTAGCAGCCGCTCTAACTTAGCCAAAAAAGCAGCTGTAGATACCCTAATCTCTAATTCCTTACATGTCTGCTGTTAAAACAGGCTAATTTCTTAACAATTTTACAGAGGATTCGACGTTATTGCCTATGCGGTTTACAGCCCAGGCGGCTTTATTGACCAGATTTAAACAGATAAATTATTTTCTCATAAATATAATAAATTTTCGTCTTTTATTTTTCAATTATCGTGGTCGTTCCACCGCCTAATTGCCTATATGCATGCGCCGTGGTCTTGTCGCTTTGTCAGTTTGAATACCATTACCTTACAGCGAATAAAGAACAAGGAAATTGTAGGCGGGGTTATTGACGCATATAAAGGTTACTTATGCCATTCAATGCACGAGCAGGCTATATTTAAAGACAGCTATGGGTGAACACTCGACCCTATTCAAAACACGAGAACTGAGCGAAGTCGGGGAATTTTTCCGCTCCGTATTTTTTAGTAATCGGTTGCTTACACAACCTGTGGTCGGTAGCAGAAAAGATTTATCCTTCACCAAAAATTTGAAGTTTTAGATAAATTTAAAACATCCAACGGGAACCCCGCGGGCCAATTGGTCTCGTGATTTATGTATTTCTTCTCTAGCCTAGCCAGGTTGCTTGCCAGTGTAAAGGAGTTCACGCAGAACTGGTCACATACCATTGCAAGCTCTTAGCAAAAGATGCGAGGTGTAAATGATGAAGAAATTAAAACTGCAATAAAAGATTGGATGATATCGGTCCGTGTAGACAATTAGGAAAGTACATTTTCGCTTCAAAAAAAGGGAAAATTGGAAATACCTTCGCTACCTAAGAAGGATGATTTCAAAGTTGGAAGAATAGATATCAGATTGTTTATAAATGCGCGAATCGCGAAAGACCTTCCGCGGACAGAGCAGGATGTGAAACTTGACTGAAAGATCGACTGCCTTAATTTTCAAACGCATTTGATGATGAAACTATATGAAATGCAGACGAAATATCTCTTTTATCAAGAAGCAATTCCAATGGAGTCTTTGTGTATTTCTGCCGAAAATATTAGGTGATCGATAAAAGCCATGTATAAGATCATTCTTCGCTGCTGCGCAAATATGTCAGGCAGGAACAAAAGTAAAAGTAAGAAACCAAGATTTTTACTGGCAGTTCCCGTTATTTACGGAGTTAAATATGCGTGGAATGCGAAAGAAATTTCCACTGAGCGGATCTTTGAATAAAACAAGGCGGTAGGCCAAATCAGCTCTTGGATAATTGGCCAGCGCCTCCATAGGTAGAAGGCCTGAAAACAATGCAAATAGATTTTTGCCATCAAAAACAATCAGCATTCTCCAACACAGACAAAGGTGTGATTTTAAATCTGAATATCTGTTTCAGAAAAGAAATTGTGGACCAAATTATTTATCACAATGCGAATAACATGTTATCTGGTTCATCGTCGGCGGTGGATAAGAGCGCCAAGATTTCTGTGCTCGATGCAATTTAGTTCGTTTCAAGAAAGTTGAAGACATTTTACCCGTGCAACAGTAAAAGAATGCTTCACTCATGCTTGCTTCAGTCGACTGGAATCCGGTGCACTTTCTGATAACGCCCTCAAATTGAGGACGAGGTCGGCGCTTACACAATCCTAGTCATCAATGTAGCAATGTTCGTCGTCAGTAAAAACTCTAAGGAATGTACCTCAGATCTGACGATTGTTAAAAACAAGATCCCCAGTAACATTTTAGAGATCCAACTAGAACGGAAAGAAAGCAGCGAATTAGGGGTTAAATTGTCAGATGCCTCCGTACGTACAGTCACGCAAAGCGTGTCGCTTTCCGGAGCAAATCTGTTTGCATGCGCTATATAGCTACGGACTTTTTATGGGCTAGGCAAAGCTTTCTTGTCCAAATTGGATTTCCTCGGTGCAAAGAATGGAGCAGTAGCTTAAACTATTATATTACTGACGTTTTATTGTTTTCCAAGCAAAAGTATACATTTGTACTAGTTTGGATAGCTATCTAAGTAGGATGCGTTTTGTTATAATTTTAAAATTAAAGCTCATGCTATTTCAAAAAATGGTTTTTTCTAGCTTTTAGTTACAACCGTGATTTTAACCTCCTTAGCAGTGCAATACGCGTGATATAATGCACAATATTTCACTGGTTTTTTCAATTTTTGAAAATTGGATATATTGGTTAATTGCCACCAATCGAGTATATATTCAAAATTAAGATAGCTCTTTTGTGGGCAGTAAAGTGGGTTTAACCGTAATACAAAAATAAAAGGTTTACCATGCAATCACATGGAACAGTAAACAAAACTGATTCCACGTAAACACGCAAATACGTAAGCAAATGATGGAGCAAACCCCTAGTTTGCGTTGAGAAAACACTTTTCATTGCCGGAAAACTAGAGATATTGATGGGCGCGTTGTTTAAACAGCATTTGGGAGATATCACTTTAGTATATCGTATTTTTCCTGTTAATGTTCTTTGTCATATGTCGATGTTTAAGTTTTGCATGATAAATGTAGGTCATTTTATTTGGTTTGGTTAGACTAAACATTGACCCGAACCCATTTTGACTTCTTTGGCTTTCAGTGCACATTAAGTTTTCCGATTTTAAAGCAATTACGGGTTTATCTAACATTTTGAGAATCCGGCTGAATTAAATGCAATAGCACCTTTACTTACTTTGCGAATTCCAGAAGGCATTCTTTACGACTTCACATCTTGACGCCAAATGTAATTGCCAGCAAGATAGATCGCTTCAATATAAGACCCAGGTGCACAACTTAACTCGCACAGATTGAATGACCTGCAAATTTTGCGCTGTTGATGTAGGTTGAGTTCACACATACAAAAACCATTTGCTTCACGTGGGCTACAGTTTCTCCTCTTTACTTATTACTGAAACATTCTAACACCTATGTTCATGTTAGCATCGTTTTCTGATTCGTCCTGTGTAAGATTGTTACAAGCCACAATGCACATAAACGGGTCCCATTTCACGTGTTAGCAAATTTTGAATGATATTGTTGCTTACGCATCTTTGCCAAAACATACATTTTGAGGCAGTGTACCACTATCGCTTTTAATTGTTTGCATTATTCCTAAGCAAGTTTTATTTTTGTTTTTGTTCCTCCCTGCTGAAACGAGTTAACTAGGCTTCCAAAAGATTTTTCTATTACTATTCGCCCCTGGAATCTGTATCCAGTATATACGGTCACACTTTTCTGGATCAGTATATATGTCACGGTTTTAAACAATGTAATCGTGGACGTTCCATTTGCAACCGAGCAATTTCCGATGAAGCTATAAGGGAACGTTCATCTTGTTGCTAAGTCGGTCAGTAAACATACGATCCTGAGACCGTTCTACTGCGGAGCCCTCCAAAAAAGTTGTGGAAACCATGCAGTATATATTATCCGGTTGATCTTCCCAACACTTCTAGGTTGGTCGCAGTAATGTTTATTAGGCTGTACAAGCTATCGCAGTCACTTCATCATATATCGGATGAACATCGCCCGGTTCAATATGCCTGGGTTCACTCTGTGCTGATTGCTTACTCTACGACACACAAAGATAAATCTAGGCATGAGAAACTATTGGGTATACGCCAAAACATGGCTCAAGTTTTGCAAATATTCTAGTATCTCCCTTACATGATTACAGCAATATATTGCATTGACCTCCCTTTATTTTCCATCGGACGTCCTGGTATAGGGTAGAAAGGTATTGCATTATCTAGCCCTAGTGGAAAAGTGCTTACTGCGCAACTCAATCGATGTACTTCCACACCACGTTGATGAACAGAGTCTTACATCAGTTCACGTTTTCTGAGTTACTTCAATAGTGGTTATTGCCAAGGCTTACTGTGAGAACATCATCCAGTCTTCGTATGTCTGCAAAATTATCGTGAAACATAACAAAATGATAAAGTTGACGCAACTTCATATTAAATTACCCAAGGTAGTACGCTGTATTTGTCAAGGTATTCGGTGCAGTCAACCGCTGCCGCTTCCTCACTAATCCAATGGACGTTGTTCGTGATTGTTCCCACCACTTTTCTGTTTGCATATTGTTCACGTAAGAATGCTGCGGCTGTTAGGTTTAAGTGCCTACCGCGCAATTATAAACGGTATCAGCGCAATAACGCCCGTATCATGGGCGGTCCTATAGGAATAAAATTCCGGGCTCAGTGCCATACTTCGCATTGATGCTTGCGGCATACAGAACACAGTAGGCCATGTTGCTTATGCACGGTGTGAAACAGTATTGCTTAGCAGGTCACTAGATGGCTGATCTACATGCTTCTGATGCTTATTTATTGTACAGTTAGATGTAATTGCGCAAGAAATAGTTTAATTGCTCAAAACTCTTTGCTCACCTATATGGATGTCGGTGAACTCAGTATTATCCATAATGTGGTCTTTTTGGCATGACTTGTCGTTCGGGGTAAATATTCACACTAAATTTTCTGAATAATTCTTATTACTTTTATAAGTCGAATAACGCGACAACATATGAATAATCTTCCTTTGCTTTTTGCGTCGACACAACAGGTGATGCAAATTTAAACGTCGGATATGCCCGCGATCCATTTTCACGATCTAATTTCATGCTTCAGTCAAATCGAATTCATCACACGCTGCTCCCTTAGAGACTGAAGGTGTTAATCGCTTGGGCTAAAATGTGACAAATGAGTTCGCCTTATTAATAGATGCATTGTATCTATAACTGACCTGTATCGTACTGTCGTTATTCAGTTCACTGGTTTTGGTAAGGTTGAAAAGCAGAAAAGCTTGAGGCGAAATACGTGACAGAAACTAACCTACGTCGTTGACACCCATTACAGCACCGTCTCCGAACTCATTCAAGAAAATTACAATGAAAACTGCGGCGTAGCCTACCTCGTCCGCTATTACGACATTCTCTCCGGCCTTGTACAAGGAACCGACTGGTCCTTATTAGTTGAGCAGCTGCCTAATGTAACCTAGATGGCGTTTGTCACCAAATTCACCGGGCTAGTTGCAAATGCGTCGGAAAGCACAGTTGTTCCTCCCATACAAATGAAGTCCTACCTGAGGAGCCGGACCCGAATGCTTGACTTCAAGGGATTCAGCCTGACGAGCGTATAAAGGCTGTACTAATAATCAGGCCTGGGATATTTATGCAAATCAACGAAACCACTGAGTCAAGTTAAGCAGTCAGGACAAACTCCAGCCCCAACAGAAATTATCAATGAGATTCAGCACTAAACCTCAAATTATATAAAAGCAAATGAAAGGCTCCGCACAGTGCAGCGTTTGATCCCAGTTCCAAGTTCAATAGATGGTCCAGCATTAATTACACTAAAGGCGGCAAACGCGCTTTGCTGACATTTTATGTATATTTCCAAGGGGGAATCATCACTGCACACGGTTTTGACACAGCTCCTAGGGCATCCAGGTTTAAACCACGTATTTTTTAACCAAAGCAAATTTGAGGAAAAGATTAGTAGCCTTTCGCTTGTGCAGGTATTCTAGTTTGGACACATCAGACCGAAGGCATTGAAGACAGGCAGCATAAATATTTCCAAACCATTAGCTCGGCTCTTTCAAATGTCTTGATGAAATACAGACTCCTAAATGTAGAAACACAAAATATTCGCTCACATCGACAAGAGTGGAAGGCTTACGGAGCCCTCGAGCCACAGTCCAACCGCCCTCCTCCCCGGCGGTGTCCAATGTACTAAAATGTATTATCGTAGATTTCCTAATAGAATACCTTGGTAGCAACAGTAAAATTTCAAAGCAGCACGGAGTCCCCCAAAATCGGCATTGTACGAAAATTTGCTGCTAGACCGACTAAGCTGGACGGAGTCAGTTGATTCTAGAGTAGGAGTCGACGTTGTTTACTTGGACTCCTCTGAAACGTTCGATCTTCTGGATCACCACATTCGCCTTTGAAAGCTTCAGAGCTATGGAATGGGTGAAGCTGTACTGAGTTGGATAAGTAACTTCGACATTAAACGTTACTTGACTATGAGAGCACACAGACACAATTCCGACCCAAGTGAAGTCCACTGGGGTGTGCCCCGAAGATCGGCACTAAGACCACATTTATAGCATTCATCAACGAGCTATCTAGTGTAATCCAACCTAAATTTGCAAAGAGTGCCAAAATCATGCATTTTATCAAGACAGCAGGAGATCACATGGTACTACAGAGCCATCTCGACAGGGCCTATATGTCGACTTCCGAAAACCGCTTTTACTCCACCGCGTCGAAATACCAAGTTGTGGGCATACGCCATCAGCTATTCACGAATATGGACCTGGAGATCAGCATCATTACCATGCTTCCCAGGAAATCGACTTCGGGATGATCGTGCAGGACGATATGGGCTGCTCGAGACAGGCTAAGAAGGCATCGGAAGAGCCAGTTAAAAACTTAGACTCTTACAGAGGGCTTTTGGAAATTTCGATCCATCAATATTTTTACAATTGCTGCGCGCCTACATGAGGCGCCAAGTGGCGTACGCCGTGTAATCTTGACGCCCTTGGCGCAAGCTCGATGTTGCTGCGTTTGAACTCCCCAACATAGCGACAGCCAACCCATTAGGGGTTGTTTCACATCTTCTACGAACGTAAACTGCGGGCCTTGAGATTGTACGTTGGTGGATGCAGGCGTCAGCGAGGAGACCTCATCAATGTGTAGGTAATAATAGAGAACGCTAATCAAGCCTGCCAAGACTTGCTGCAATTGAGAAAAAGTACCAAAATTGGAGGCCACCAGATCAAGGTTGTCACACACTGCAGTCGAGTTGATTGTCGACAAATTATTTTGTCGCTTCGGATGCCCTGAACATTGAACGCCCTTCCAACTTACATCATCTTTTTCTCTACGTTAACATTTTTCAAAAGCGCCTTGATGACATGATTTCCATCATGCATTACTTGTTATATCCATTGCACTCGGAAGACCGAATAACGCAAAGCAAACGAATATGTGATCAGTTTCTCTCTCCGCAAAGAGGCAGTTAGGTAGATTACATCAGTTACCATGTGCGTAGCTTGCGTGTGCCCTAAATGAATTCATGTATCACAACGGCCCAATAAAGAAACACACTAGTAAGCCTTTTCATCCTCATTTTTTATCTTCTCTCATGCATTACATGAGCTATGACTGCTCCCCATAATAACTAGCGTGCGCACATTCAATTCCGACTTATATCATCGTTACGCAGCAGTACATCTAAATCGGTAGAGGCTTAAACTGGCAAAGTACTTTTCCATTGCTTTGTTTATTGCTAATTTTCAATCCAACATTTATACTCCTTGTCAAGATCCTGCTCTTTATCCGTGATATAATATTGTTAATTGTAGCAAGTTCAATGAGAATAGTACCGTACTTGTGCTTGCACTGCTCCCGTGACGTAAACGAAATAAGACCGAAGACATTAAAGGTAGGCACCATACACATCGTCGAAACGTTAGCTGGGTTCTTTCAAATATTATTTACCGAAATGCAGTTTCTATGTGCAAACATTGAATCGCCACCCCTAAGTATAAAGGCGGGAATCGAGTGGAACCCCTTAAACTAGTAGTAGTAGTAGTAGTATAGACAGCAGTCTATCTAATAGACATATAGCTAAACACAACCATAGAAATCACTTAATGATGACAGGTTGAACGACGTATCAACATCGTGGCATATTAACTGAGGGTGACTAAGACTTCAGATGCCGTGCCGTAACATTAAAAGCAACGGAGCACTTTTTGTTATTTTGCACAATCCATCTTTTAACATTTTTTATTCTTTCTAATCTTTCAGCACTAAGTCTACAACATTATCAGTTATATACACAGATCCTCCACTGGGTTCGATTACGAGCCATATCCTGATCGTTTCCAGACATCTGCACTATTCGTCCATTGGTCCCCAACTAGGCAGACGTGTGGATTCATTGGTGGAAAGACTTGAAGTCCACGATTTCCTTTGCTATTGCCAAGTGGATGTTGGACCACCACGCGGTCTCTTCCACTTGAGTCCTGCACAATCAAGCATAGCATGATAGGGTAAACCCTCAGCTGACCTACGCAGGACATGACCGAACCATCTTGACAGGCACAGCAAAAACAGATAGCTGAAGGGAATACTCGCATTATCTAAGACACGATATCTGACTTCACTGTTTCGAACGTGTTGCTTACACCACACACGTGCAATCCTCCTCAAGCATAATTGTCGAAGGTAAAGAAACGGAGCATAAAATCTACGCGAACTGACCATGACTCGCTTCCATGTAGCAACATCGCCAGAACGGTGTAACTGTAAACACGACCCTTTACCCATAAAGAAATATCCCGTCGACGCCACAACAACTTCAGCTTGACAAACGCCGACAAGGCTTTGTCGATGCGAAGAAGAAGTTCCATTCAAATGTTCCCACCAGCAGGCACAGCTGCAAATTAGACAAAGCCATACAATTGTTCAAATAGTGTACCTTCCATATTGAGCACTGAAACTCTTGAGTGCTAATCCTGAAGCAGCACTATATTTTGACGGGGCAAAACACGTTCCTCTTAGTGCAGCAAGATCGCGACAGGGCCTAGAAGCGGTCACCTGAACACTGGTTCCAGGTCACACTGGTGAAATACAATGTGTCGACCATACGCAATCAGGTTACCTAGGAATATCAAGTTGAGGACCAGCCATCATAACCTCCTTCCCAGGAAAAGACCTCAGAGTAATTGTGCAATATAAACAGGGCTAGTCGAGATAGTCCTATTAGGCATTGATAATGGCCACAAAAATTAATTGGCGTACTTTGGAGGACTTTTGAAAAGTTTGATCTATCTATGTTTCCTCAGATGCCGAACGCATTTGGGAGGCTTTCAGTAGAATATGCCATCGTTAGCTGATTGGTTCACCTCCCCTACCAACGCAAAGTGCAATCTCTAGAATAATACGTTGGTGAATATCGGCTTCAGCTAAGAGACCTCCCAATGGTGTATCTAATACTGAGGAACACAAAGCACGCCTGCAGCGATATGTTACAACTCAGCCAAAATACTAACTTGATAGGCCACCAGATCAAACTAGTCACACGCTACAGTCGATTTGAATATTGGCAATATTCGGACCAGCAAATCAGATGACGTAGACTGTGAAAGAACACAGTGTCTTCATGCAAGCGCCTCAGCGGCAAATCGTGCACAAATCAAAAATATATAAAAACGTTCCGCCATATATGATCGATGATTGTTGCGAGAGTTGAGTCTGAGGAGGAATTACTGAATCATTTCATAGTCTAGATATTTTACGAGTTTGCTGTTTGGAAATATAAAGCTCAATTATTTTTTTCATTTTTCTCAAACGAAAACTCCTGGAGTCTGATGTGAAAAGACTGCACCTCTACAGCCAACTAGCAATAGTGAAAAACCCGGCCACGTACGCTTCGGTTGCTGCCAAGCAAACACAGGAAAGAACACGGATAACCTTTAAGCCTGGACTACAGAAAACAAAAGTGTCGCAGCCCGGATGTCATACAACAGCAATGTTCACAAATTCACCAAAAACACCGGATACTAGGCCTCCAAATCCAAAACCAGTAGCCACCTGGCGCAACCATGATGACCTAAACCTTGTATGCACAAATGTCCCCGAATCCAAATACAATACAATAAAGAGTAAATTGACGGATGATCGAAATCAGTGGGGTTCCATCTGTACGTCGATCGGTGTCCATGTTAATCCCACGATATTAAAAAGAATCTCGTGTCACCCAAACGAGTTGCGCTACGGCGAACCCCGATTACTTCGGGTAACATTAAACTCGGCGGACGAGACTGAGGCCGTTCTGCTGTCTACGAATCGTCTCCGCAACGACTCAAGTGGAGTGCGCATAGTGCCTGAAATCCCGTGGAAAAAACGTTTAGTGGATCCCGCTAACAAAGAGAGGTACAGAAAAAGCCAAGATAATAAAGCAGTGATTGCTCACGGTGTTCCTGAGCTTAACGATTCCTCTTCCAACGATGCTCAGATGCACGAACGCGAGCAATGTTACTACATCCGGGAGGCTCTTTCTATCGAAAATGTCATGGTTGACAAAGATTCCTATATCACCCAACTAAAAGGGGTACTGTCCCAGGCTGTTAAAACGTTTGCTACAGTCAAATCTAACGGCAGAAAACCTACTAAAGAACTGGACTAAATTCCGTTACAGATTGCCAGCAGAAATTTATATGAAAGCGGCGCGAACACCAGAAACTTCTAACGACAATTTACTGAAGGCACAAATCGATGAAAACGCCAACTACAGCACTCGACTCGGGGACGGTTCCAACAATAGTCATAATATCCGGGGGGACACAGCAGAGCACGAGCAAACACCGGGATCCGATTCATCTGATACCTGCTTATATATCAAATACTTCTCGAGAGTATGCAACCCATCCAAAAACGATTAGTCGCCGACCCTTTATTGGTCGGCGTAAACTTACTTGCTTCATCCATCCAGTGTAACACAATGTTGGTCTCCGAGAAGCTTTCATGCATTATAAAAAGGCCTAAGGTCTACTCAGCAAATTAGCTGAATTAAGACTCCGACAAGCGTCAGCAGTTTGCATCCTCATCGTTGTCACCTAAACATGGTTGCGCTGCGAGATGACGGATGCTGAAATCACGCTAACGGGCATGTCTGTTGTCCTGAAGGATCGAAACAACAAAGGTGGTGGGGTAGCCATTCATTTTCGTTATAACATGCAATGCGAACCCATAAACGATTCGGAAACCGACGTACCTGACGCCATTTGGTATAATTTCCGGCTGAGGGGAAGGTTCTTGGCCTATTGGTTGTTGTTTACCGCCCACCATCATCTACTCCTCAAACGGACTGCAATTTGATGACTGCGTTGAGGCAAGTGATAGGCAGGAAGTACATTCACATTCTAGTCACCGTCGACATCAACTTACATTCAGTAGAATCCCAGGTCACACCACGAGGGCAATTCAAAGCAGATTTGCAGGATCTGGTTTCAGAATTTCCGCTTTATGGCCACGTCACTACGCCCACCAGGTCAGGGGAACTGACAGGCCATCCATACTGGACCGAATATTCACCAATGAGAAACTGATGGTGGAGAGAGTGATAACCGATACACTTTTGAGCCGCAGTGATCATGCGACGCAAGTGTTTCATTACACGTACTACGCGGATTATCCTAAACAGCATTCCGAGAAATATCATGTCGTAACCAACTATAAGGACCAGTCCGATCTCATTGATGCGGCCGGCTGGTCGTTCTTAGCCGAATTAACCCCTGAGATGACCTGCGGGAAATTCGTCAACAAATTTACCAAGCTCGTAGCAAGGACATCTGAGACCAAACTCTCTCGGTCTAAATGAATGAAGTCTTTCGTAAGGAGCAGAACACGTAGATGCATGGCGTTAAGGGACTTGGCATGACACACCTACATATGCTCCCCGAACGAAGATACCTGGGATGTCTACACAATACAAAAAAGCACTGTGTCAAACTCGTCCGGGAGCATAAACTGAAGAACCAACAATGTCTAGTGGAAATGTTTTGCTCTAATTCCATACTGCTATACAGACACCGTGTTAAGCGCGGTATTCCTGCTCTGCACCCAGCATGCGGGTTAGCCCAAACCGCACAAGAGGCAGCCAACGTCCTTGGACAACAATTTGTCTGTAACTTCCAAAGCGTTCAATCATCATACATCCTACGTAAGCAGATAACGCCGCCAACAATGCTTAATCACAATACGTGCACCTCAGCAGCTGTACTGAAGAGGCTGATGGCTCTATGCGAGTTCATCTCCCCTGGTGCGGACGGCATATTCCCGAAGGTGTTGAAAGTGATGCCATGAATTTTGAAGGACCACTAGTAACTTTCTTTCAATGATGTCTGAACGGGATGCACGTTTCGATGATGTGGAATCACGGAATCATCAAGCTAAACTACAAAAGTGGCAGTCGTGTCTAACCAGCAAATTATCGCCCGATAACACTACTTCCTGTGATCTCCAAGATTATGGATTTCACTGAAGCTAAGTCTTTGATGGGGTACCTGGAGTATAAGAAAATTCTCGTTCCGGAGCAGCACGGATTTCGCCAAAATCGCTCCTGTATCACTAAGCTCTTGAGTGCTCGTGCAAGCTGGTCAGAATCTGTGGAGGCGGGTGTAGGATTCGACGCGGCCAAATAGGATTTCTCAGAGGCATCCGACCGTATGGACCATCGCATTCTCCTCCACAAACTGCAGAAATATGGAATCGGTGATCCTGTTCTGGGCTGGATAGGAGACTTGCTCCTGTAACGTCACCTGAATGTGAGGGTTAGAAGCAAACTGGCGGAATCCATCGAAGTTCAGTGCGGCGTTCCTCAAGGCTCGGTAATTGGATCCCGCTGTTCCTGGTCTTCACAAAGGATCTCGCGAGCGTGCTATCTTTTAACTGTTTGGTATTTGCTGATGATCTAAATGTATGGCTTACTATAGCAGAGGATCATACACTGTTAAAGGGGACCTGGACAAAGCGTACACGTGGTCCATCGAGAACATGCTGCATTTCAACGTCACAAAATGCAAAGTTGTTAGCATACGGCACAAGAGTATGCACAAGTACCGTCTAGGACCACAAATTCTACAGCGGACTTCTCACGAAGTGCGATCTCGGCGTGATAGTTCAATATGACCTCGGTTGTTTGAGGCAGACTGAAAAGACAGATAAGAAAACAAACCAGTACCTCGGCCTTCTTCGCAGATGTTTGACCATTCAGTCTTTCTAAAAATGCTTAGTGAGCACGTGAGGCCGCACGCGGAATACGCTATTCCAGCATGGCAACCCTGGCTCAAGCACCATCTCACCGCGTTCTATATTGGACAACGAAGGGCAACGAAAAGCGTACGAGGTTTGATTAGCATCCCCTACCCACTCAGACTCGGACGTTATCGGCGTCTAAGAAGCGATCTCTTAATGATGTACCAGATTCTGAGCAACCCCAACCACCCATGCCATTCCTTACTACTGCTCAGTCAAAACAGCCCGCTAAGAGGTCGCCAGTTTAAGTAGGTAAAGCTATGCAGTCGAGAGGATTGTCGGCGAAACTGTTACTCCCTTCTAGTGTCATAGCCTTGGAACGCCCTCCCGGAACATGTAATTAATGCACCCACTATATCCTTTTTCAAATAACGTATTGACGAGACTCTGTCACATTTACACTACGTGCTATAGCGCACGACCACCAGGTACTGGCAATAATGCATAAAAGACAGTGGATATTGCCACCATACTCCAGAATGAGTCACACCAAACCCCCTGCGCAAAATTTGATAAACGCTACTACTTTGTAAACTGGATTTCTGTATCCTGTCGACCGGATATATTTGCAAGCAGGTAAGCGTTGTCCGTGCTCTTTTTTAATTTTTTCCCGTCTATTATGTGATCAATAACCACTCCACTTATTGCTTTTTGAGCGTAAATTTGCATTACAAACTCCCTTTATACGGCGGTGCAGGTAAATCTCTAATCGCCTGAAACTTACGACTCCATTATCCCTTGATCTAGCTTTTTTCACTCTAAAAACCCTATGGACATGTCAAGCGCGTACTGTTTTACCCGTTGTACATCATTGTTCATTGTTCATTATCGCGGTGAGTTTATCTCAAAGAAAACGTCTGACTACAGCCACCTCCGGAAATGTCGCAGCACATAATTCTTTTGTGTGGAATCTGAAAACTGGCAAATGCATCAAATCCGATGATAGCTATGGTTATCGGACTACTACTGTACACTACGTACTGTGGATTCCTCTACTGTTCAGAAATAAGTTAACCCTTTGCTTAAGCAAGTTACCTCCAAATTCATTAAGTAATATGTTGGATTATGTGCAGCCGGATGATTAAGAATATGTTCAAAACAATTGTCAAGCAAATTCAGATAAAATAAAAACGTCTGATGCTGGATACAAAGTTTGAAACAAACGCTGTCTAGTCAACATTACACGAATTGCGGTGACCTTGTCAGCCAACATATGATCACTTCATGGGAAAATTAATCATCAAGAGAACAATTCTCAGTTAAGTAAATTTATGAACGGAACTATGGTGGTGGTAAACAAAAGCTGGTTCCATTCAGACATCGATGATTAAGTCGTGTATCATGATTACTACCGCCACATTAGAGGCGACCGCCCCAAATTGTCTCGGTAACACGGATGCGTCTTATTCAGCAGTAGCGAGGTGTAGTGGAAATCCCCACCACAATTCTCGGAGTACTTAACAAAATCAGTAAAATGTCGCCAGTTGGAATAGGAACAAAGGTTACGGATGGTTTTCCTAACTCTCGTAGACGGGAGCGCATATGTACCTACGAATAATGCGACGTTAGAGTTGCAAATATTCGCATACCATTGTGCTTTGAAATGCAGCCAAATTTAAAATGTTCCAAACTATCGGTTGTCGGCGAATTCAAAATATGCGACAAATTTTATTAACATCATAGCAAATATGGTGAAATTCCTCTTCAGAGTCGTGTTGCATCTAGAATAACTATTAATAGCCAACCCGAAATAATCCCTACACAAAAGCTTGCACCTCTTGGAAATTTCCAACATTGCATATTAAAACTATCTCCCAAG
This sequence comes from Dicrocoelium dendriticum, assembly GCA_944474145.2. Classification (NCBI taxonomy): domain Eukaryota; kingdom Metazoa; phylum Platyhelminthes; class Trematoda; order Plagiorchiida; family Dicrocoeliidae; genus Dicrocoelium; species Dicrocoelium dendriticum. The sequence goes on along the minus strand of OX104066.1, from coordinate 33,501,190 downwards.
CTATTCAGTAAGGCCAACTTGTTGCCATGAAAAAAGACCATCCAGAACTGGCAACTGATGGAACTGCACGACAGATAACATTGAAAAAGGCAAATCGCTACTTTTTATAACTCTTTTTGTTTTTTAGAAAGAAAGACAAATTAGCTCAAAGCGAGCATCTCACAGAGTATATAAATTACTGTTTTGATCTGTGTTGTTCCAAAGAACCAATCTATTTGTGAAATGACAGGTTTTCTTCGCTGTTGATCCGGCAAATGTAGAAGAAACAATCAACGAACTTATAAACATGAGACAACTTCCTGTGTTTTACGTCTGTCCATATCTGTAAACGATGAACAGTTTATGTTACACAGACGATATATGCAACCAGGTTATTAAATTTTTTAGAATATATCACTCCGCACGCGTCAGGATGTTGAAAACAACAAACCTATGCGTTAGAGTTTATCAGCGGCTGCATCTTGGCTATTCACGGACACCAAAAGACAGCAACCCTTTATAATCTACCTACTGTAACATAACTACAATCGGATGAATGCTAGGAATTGTGTTTGGGTTGACGGAAGATGCTTTTGCCTTAAACGTATTTTCCGCTCGTCATATGGTCTTCCGAAAATAGGCTTGAGACCCTCGAATATAATTTTCTCTAGAAAGCAAGCCGTTGCTCTAAGCAAAAATCTGCAATATCAGTTGCTATTCGCACAGCAAATAAATCTAATTTGCATGGTCCACAATGATATTGCCAGCTGCCGTAACCGGTGGTGCAAAGAACAGCTGAATATATTTGCTCCAAATTGGTCGTTTGACTGATGAATAACAATTACCAAAATGCCTATCGCAATCTCGTCACATTTGGCCCAAACAAATGGATGAGCATGTTAATTGTTTGATTGTTACAATTTCAAACATTCAGTCATGTCTTTAATCGAAGCCGGTATCCTAAAATGAGGTTGGGTTGAGAGCACCACCTGGATGCGTCACATATCCCATATGTTGAGCCATGTGTTCGGTCTGTCACGTAAAACAAACGTCGTTTCGGAAAATAAAACGATATTGTTCATTTGTGTGTGTGACTATCCCGGTTTATGCTCTGCTCATTCTGAAATAATTCACACAATTTATGTTGGATACAGCAATTCGCAAAACACTGTCCACTGCGTGATATATAGGTATATACTTAGAGGATACGTAAAAGAACACCATATTTATGTGGTATATAGCAGTATATAGAAAAGTTGAGAAAGGTATACTGGGAAGTAAAATGAGGTCTAGTGTTCAAAGTAGACAAGCGTTTGACTAACGGAAGGATCGCGCACCGAGTGAGCAGTGAACCAGGGATAATTTCAGCATATCAGTTTTTACAACCACAAAATATGGTGCATTGTTAAATTTCTAAGATATTATTTGGAAAATGTAAAAGCGTACTTCGGAAGCACAATAGACAAACCCACCCGTTCTGCAGTACGAGTCATTTAGGTGGTAACCTGTGGAGTAGTTAGACGTTCCGAGTCGTTCACCTTAAACATCGCTGCATATTTTAATGCGTAATTTAGTTCACTGCTTAGAAAACGTTTTGCTAAAGCTGATGCGGTAACAGAATGGCAATTTGCTTTCAGTTTTACTTTTGCAGCGCGCAATGACGCAGAAGATTAAGGTGATCCACAGTTAGTGTGCAGCACTTCTGGTAACAAACGGTATTGACTGGAACCTCATAATTCATTGACAACGTCTTAATAATAGTTTGCCGACCGAAAACAATGGATGAAACTGTGATCATTAAATAAGTGTTGTTGACCAATTTAAAGGAAGATTGCCAAATGAGATTACCGAATCCGGAAAGGTAAGCACCATTTTAAGTGAGGGATTTATTAGCTTAATTTGTCAAGCAACGGCAGTTGTGGCAATTTATTGTTTTCTTTTAAGCTATGAGAAGCAAAATTTCGGAAACGCTTGTCAGTCTGTCGAATTAAAATAAGAAGAAAGGCATTCTACTCGCGGAAAACCTGTTGCAAATTCGGCCCGTTATTCAAAGGTATCAAGGAGCAATCAAGATAGTGAACTTATTGGACCCAATAAATATCAATTGTCGACTTAAGTATGGTAAGTTCGTCGCTTGGGGTAGGACTACCCTGTCCTCTACTCGCCACGAAACTGGAAGTGAATGGATAGTGAACGGCGCTATATCACATCCAGTAAATTACTCACCATGGTCGTTCCCGTCACGCGTGGCTTACTGGTCTCAACCACAGACTGGCTACTGATGTGTTTCAGGTTCGAGCCCTACAACAAGCAAATAAAATGCGCTCTGCTGTATATTTTCGAATGAATGAACATCGCTTATGAGGCTTGTCGATGTGTGTGATATGTCTGAGTGACCCTAGATGAGATGGATTTCTACCAGTACAATGCATCTCCCCATGCAACTCCCGTGTAATCAGTTCACAGACAAAGTAAACTGCTCCTTATGTTACAAATTAATTGGCGGCTTCAGGTTGGTCAGTTCGTCGCCTGGGGAGGGTCTAGCCTTTCCTCTGCTTGGCATTAATGTGCAATTATTCGGTAGCGACCGGCACTTTATCACGTCTAGCAACTTATGCATGCTGGTCGTTGTCGTCACCCGTAGCTCAGTGGCCTCTACCACTGACTGACAACTGCCGAGTTGCAGGTTCGAGCCATTTAAGGTGCAGATAAAAGGTGCCCTGCTGGCTATTCCCGGAAGGATAAAATGCGCCCACAGTACTTTTCCGGGCGTGTGATGATTCTCTGAGTGTGTCTCGAGATTACGATTTTTTACTCATATGATATAAATTACATCGAGTTGATCGTCCTTTGAATCGGCTGCACCCCGATGAATTTGTCTTTAGTATGTTGTATCCGTATTGCCGGAATTGGCAAAGTCGAACCGGGATAATAAAAAACATATGTCTATTCGTCCTGGAAAACAGATAATAGGCATAGGTAGTCTCTCCAAATCGTTTTCCTACAGTCCGGTAGGGGTACGAAATGCCTTACGTCCGGACAGTTTTGAGACTCGCGGTCGGCTTTCACATGACTGCATTCGGATTGCTGCCCGATTGTTAGAAGACGTATGTGCTGGTATTTGAGTCTTCGACTGTTTCCTTGCTAAAAAGCAACATTGTTGCTTGAGTTGGAATAACTACAACATAGTAATTACCCTGCAGTTAGAGAGCGAACTTTATTTGGCATGTATTTATTACTGCTTTCAGTTGACGAGGAATAGCTGGGGAAATCACAGAAATGCCGTCTTCTCATTCTAACTCTTTAGATTTTATTCGCACGTTGACTTTTTCAGTGCTGTTACGTAAGGTTTCTGCAGTTCCACTACTAATGTCATTGTGGTACAATGCAAACTAATTTCTGACTGATGCAATTTATATTCGCCATACTTATAACAAGTAGTGAGCGTCTGGCTTAGTTTGCACTATAAAAGCGCAAGTCCCAGAGCGGTTGTAACTCGTGACTTTTCCCAAGTAGTCAGCTGATTTGTTTCTGAAGTTTGCATGATCTAAATGCCAGGGGGACTGGCGCTACATTAGATAATGAATAATGAATGCCCAATACAGTTTGCAGACGTTAATTACCCTATTGTCGACTTGAAACTTGTAACGAAACTGAAGCTGCTATTCGCGCGAGGTCAAGCGATTAAGTATGAAATGACCTGCATCATTTATCTGCCAGATTCCTTGAGACTCAAATTTGGAGTTTGCATTTCATTTAGGTTTGACTAAGGCGGATTTAGGAAATAGTAATATGCCTTTCTTAGTTTCGTTTATGCAGTCAAATAGGGTGTGCTGATGAGATAAACAGTGGAATTAATTAGGTCTGACATGTGGCATGATATCGCGTTTCACTGTAAATATCTATATAGGTGTATGCTGACAATAAGTTCCACAAAATGTTTAAACTTCAAAAATGCACAGTTGTGGTTTTGATTCGAAATAGAACTTGCAATGAAAGTAATAAACGATCAAGTGTACCACAAGTTGCTGGGGATCTCAGTCATCTAAGTCCATAAGCCATCCCGTTATCCGCTCTTTGAACAGATCCAGATTGATAATTGCCTGTCAATCGAAGTGTGACAGTTAATACACCGTAATGCATTCGGGTAGATTTAATTGAAGTACATACTCGAGGTGTAGCGCTGCTCATAAATGTTACGGAAGCAAAGGGGAAACACAATAACTCTTGCTGCCTGTGGATTGCAATACTGCTCCGGTTGAAAGAAAACATTTGTGCCGCTGCACCGGTTGATTAAAAACGAAATATCTTTATACTTTTTATACACTCAGATAAGATAATCCAAGCAAGAAGAATCAATACCTGTATATGTGATTATTACCTCTTCGTTACTATGTCAATTTATTGTCCGATTTTGTAGAACGTACAGTGTGTCCTACATTGCGATACGCAATCTTAGTTGCGACCTAGTTTGACTTTGAATTCAGCCTCTGCCGTCCCGGTTTTATTAAGTAGCATTCCAAATAAATCGCTTTGGAAGTGATGCTTACCACGCGCTTGAAGCCTCTGTTGGAAATAAAAGTTGATAGCCCCGAGGCCAGGATCACCGGCTCCATAGATCTGAAGCCTTTGAAGTTGGGTATGGGTATCAAGACAGTGAACGGAAGACGTCGATTCCTGCCCTATAAACATCTGCTTTTGCCTGACTATTTCTCGCCGTCAGTCGGTGGGTGTTGTACGGATGGTGTTTGACAAAAGTCATGCAGCTCCGGTGATAATATATTGCTTTTTTCAAGGTAATCCTCTACAGACACAGCCACGAGCACTTCAATCAACCTCCACAACATATGGAGCAAATTCAAGGGCAATCGTTTGCAGTGTTGGAATGGCTGCTGCCCTTAAACCTGGGTTGCTAATGCCCTTCTTCCATACGGAATGAAATTACTGTTCTTTGTAACATCCTTGTAAGCGTCGCGACACTGGCTCGGTTGGCTTTGCAGCAGTAATCTTTAGTGCCTTCGACGGAAGGTTGTCAGCTTCCGTAGGGCTCTAATGGCCCAGTGGGAGGAAAATCCTTTGCACAGTACATGGTTAATCATGCACCCGGTAAAGTGATTATCCACAGCGGATAAATTTATTGATGTACTTCAACAGACCGTTCCGTAATACCACAGCCATTCCGCAACTGATCAAGACGTACAATAATGTGTCTGAGCCTAGCATTTGTGAGTCAGTAATACGCTTTTGTCATTGTCAATTTTGGAATAGTGATCAATGAGTGTATACATTTTGAAATACGCACTAGTTTCTCTGGGATATGTCGAGTCTTTAGCCAAACGTGTATTCCGAACCGGATGAAAATAAGACAACTACTACAAGGTGGCATCATTATATGTTAGTTGTCCACTGTAGTATGGTTCATTTGAACTAAAAGCTAATGCTTTATGCTTGCTCAGACTGGAAGCACGCATTCACTAAACAAGTGAGCATTGGTTGCGTTAAATGTTCAACACCCTATATTAATTATGAGCACGTCTCTTAAAACGGCAATATTTGAATGTACACGCAGGACCAAGTTGTCATTATCCTTATTCACACCCAAGCCAAACATATCGCCCGGCAGACCGAAGCTCATGATAACCAGACATAGCAAACTCCAATGAAGCGTTAGGGAGTATACGGAGCTGTGGAAACGGTAGACCATGGGTAAACATCTGAGAGTTGGCAACTGAAATAGGATGGCAAATCTTTGGAAAAGAAATATATGTATCAATAATTAAAACACTCATCTGTGAACTCGTCGTACTATTCTCGTTAACACATATATAAATGAGCCTATCCGGTGGGTTGTTCATAAGGATTTAATTGGCAAGCTTTTTATTGTTTCTTAATAAAATGTGCTGTAGCACACAACGGAAGTAATAAAAGCATCTTCGAGTCTGGTACTTGACAAAAATAGCTTGGATGATAAGTGTACAGGAAGGCAGAGCGTTCCACGACCGTCAATTCCATATGCACACACACACAGTAGGAAGGCAATAAATTAAGTCCCCGGTCTAGATAAACTCTAATAGTGTCGTTTTCTCAGAAGAACGACCGAAAACGTTGAGCCTTGCTCCATTAAATGAGTTATCTGCATTAATTGTCTAGGATGATGATTGCAGTCTGCCTGTTGTTGTTGTTCGCCTTATGGCTCGATACACCGTCATTTAAGTAAACAGTTTGGAAAAATGTCTTCCATCAGCTAACCCAGAAAATGGTCGCTTTTGCTAATATAACCCCTACAATTAATAAGAAGATGATAATGTAAATGGTTGTCACAGATACCGCTTCTGCCTGTTTGAATATATATTTTGGCAGTTTTCCCATGACCCGAATAGCATATAGCTACGTGGCAGCGAGTGTACTGCAAGTAGCAGTGTCCAACTATGGTTACAACTGAGCCCTCACAACATAACCTTAAAAGAATATATTAAGCTCGATTGAAAATCTTGGCGCAGTAAGGAACCTTGATTGTCTTCGCTTTAGTGACCGTTAAACTTAACAAATATTTTCAGGTATCGATCCTTCAGGACTGTTTGTATAATAAATCATTTTCGACCCCATCAATTTGGTGCTGCAAATTAAGTGACCTCATTTAAATATCGTCTCGAAAAGCAACACACTCTGCAGCACCTTTCTCATGGGAGGGATCTCGCGAAATTCTGCGAGTACGAACTCGGATGCTCACAATACGCCGGGAGGACAGCAAAACACATCAGCCAACAATTGGGCCTACTGCAAAGTGCGTTTGGCTGGTTTGATCGCACCTTCTTGTCACAAATGTTCAATGATTATTTTAGGGCACATGAATCATGCGCCATTCAGTTGCGGCGCTCTTTGCGAAACATGGTTTACTACTGTTTACAGTCTATTACCTAAGGCGATAAAGATTTCAACTGACCTCACTAACGCGTCACCGGTTTGGAAGATAGGAGCTTAAGCGAAAACTTCCAGCTCTCGAGATTATATTTTATATTGGGTAATCAGAAGGCAATAATCCTAGCCACTCATGAAAACCCGTTTTAAACTCAGCCGCAACACATTCATGAGAGGCGACCATTTGAATTTTTCGACCCAGGATATACTCTTGGAATATCCCATTACGTATTCTCACCCGGTGCATCACAATCATGGAACTTACTTTCGTATTCTCTCCTCGCTCATATGTTGGCTTAATTCAATACTGGATTTGAGGATGCACTACATCATACGCATTATAGCAGCTAGCTAAATTACTGGGGCAGGGGAAAACGCAGCCAATTTATTTGGGAGATTTGTCTTAAGTTTATGACTAGTGTTTGTTCTCGACACAGGCACTTTTGGTCTCTTTATTTAGATACGGTAAAATATTGTTTGCTTTTATCTGTGATAAATCCAGTAATCCATGTCGGATAAGCGTGCAAAGTTATATTTATCAAACAGTAAAGTTCACACTATTTTGGTGTAAACATCATGCTTTATCAACAGGCCCTCTAATCCGGTCCTTTCAAAATTTTCAAATGCCAGACAACTGCTCTCTTCAGGTTCTTAGGTGAAATGATATTTTGCTTGGGCGTCGGTAAGCTGGCTGATGAGGGACAAAGTTGTCGCCGCAGTTTAGCAGTCACCATGTATCGTCGACGTATAACCTGGATAGGTAAACCTGACTAAAATGCCATTCTCACCAGTTTAAATATACTTGCAGTTAGAAGTTTGAATAAGCGGTTAGTAAATTATGAGTTATTTCTACTTAATTGGATGTCAAAAGAGTAAGATATACAATGTATCCACCACCTTTATGATGCGTGGGCGATTGCAAAAGATCAACAAGATAACCGAAACGGAAGTATGTCCGCTGCCGTAACGAAATCACAGTGTCAATATTGTAATGAAGTATTGATAACTTATTAACCAAACAATGAAAGGTACGGCCTTCATTAAATACACCAAAGTCAACTGAAAGCGGTCGCTTTGAATACAACATTTTCTTAGATATTTTATTTACAAAACATATAAGATATCTGACATAATACGTTACACAATACACTGTGTGAACATACGTCCCCTAAAGAATACAGAACGTAAACACCTAATGCGGAATGTCATCATTGCTGTACGCGCTTCCTAGTAAGCATTTAACTTCTTAAATTCAACAAAAGGTACGGGTCCGTCTATAAAGATAACATAAAGGTAAATGTGAAAATTAGGTCGAACAAGTTTGCAGAACGACCAAGAGAAATGTCATCAATTTCTTATTTCTTCACGAATTCAACTTACCAACAACTAAATAATATGCTTTCAACCTAATCTCTATACATGTCTGAATATCCCTTGCTTTAACGTCAAAGTTTAATGTTTATAAAGAAAGTTTGCTAATAACAAAGCTCTCGCAACTACCTTATTGACAACTGCTAATTCGGTTTACATGTATGCAAAAGTTTTCTCCAACGTAATGCTTGTTAGCTGCGTTGAGTTCTTTTAATGAATAAACTCCAGTGGGAGCGTGTGAGTAAATATCGGCATTAATCTCAAATATTTTGATTGCTTACTTGCATAATTCGAACGTCTTAAAAACACTCGATGTTTCACTTAAATTGCCTTTGCAATTCCGTAATCAAACGTGGCCAGTTATCGAGTCAGGAATAATCGGTATTATAAAAAGTGACTACTCATAACATCCTCACTGATGAATTTTGGCTTCTACTCCATTTGATTTGTTTAGAGTATACTTCACGAAAACAATTGTTAGTTTCTGGATGGATTATTGATGCAACCAATAAAAACTATCCGATTTTACAGAACCTATTGGCGAGAGAATTATCTAGGGAACTGATGAATTTACCGATCCACACGATGGCGCCCTTGCTCAGACACTAAAAATGTCATCCTGCAGCGATAAAGTATGCACGCTCAAGTATGCATGAATTATGTTTTTATCAGATTCCGCACTTGATTACAAGCCACAAACCGATCCATCCCCAACTGATTTACTGGAAAATGACGATTACGCTCCAAAGGCCTGAAAAAGTACACCCTTATTTGGTACCGAAAGCTCTAATGGCGCAGTAAGAAATAGAAGTAAACGCAGTCCGCACCAAATATATAATATTGACAAGAGATTTCATGTCGTTGTGATGACATTTCGAAAGTGACGGCTTCGATCTGAGTCCTGTGATCTCTACCCATTTCCCCGTGGCGGAGGTCGTCGATTGGGTTGTTCCTATTCAAGCGGCGTCTCATAATTTCTCTAAGTTCTATCCGTCGGAGGGGTTGGTCAACCGGGTCAATCTCGATACGCATGTTGATCGAGTCTTGTGTTGAGAAACACGCTTCCAGGAATTCCCTTGCTCTTCTTGTTGCACCTCGTGCAAGGACTTCTGTGTTGGCCCAGTCGAAGCTGTGTTCTTTTTCATCCACGTGTGCTGAGACTAGCGAAGATGCATAGTGTATTTTGCATGCTCTTTTATGCTCTTGTAATCTTATTGTCAATTTTCTGCCTGTTTGGCCAACGTAGTCCTTTTCGCAATTTCTACAAATTAGTCTATATACAACACTGCTTTGCTCATGAGCTTCCAGTTTCTCTTTCGGTTTCGACAGAGTTTTTCTCAGTGTAGCAGTTGGTTTGTGTGCTACGATGAAGTGATCTTGTTTGAACAGTCTTGCTGCCATTTCGGATATATTCTTCATATAAGGTAAAACAATGCATCTCTCCGTCGTTGGTGTAGACTGTCTGTTTGGTTTGTTGTGGTTCAGACACCTTCGGATGAAGCTTCGTGGATATCCGTTGAGTTGGATACATTTAAATAGGTGCTTCTCTTCTTGTTGCTTTGCCTCCGTGGTACTGCAGTGTGTTTGCACTCTACCAAATAGTGTCCGCACACAGCTTACTTTGTGGCATTTCGGATGGTTACTGTTAAAATGCAGAATTTGGTCCGTATGTGTCTATTTTCTGTAAACTGATGTTTGCAGCCTCCCTTCCATGGTTCTGGTTACCAAGACATCCAGGAAAGGCAGTTGGTTTTCCTTCTCCATTTCCATTGTAAACCGGATGTCTTCAATGGCGTTGTTCAATAGCTGCTGTGCGACTGTAACTTGATTGCGCTTGATGATCACAAAAGTGTCGTCAACATAACGGACCCACAGGTTCGGATTAAAGAGTGAGAGTACATCTCCCTCCAATTTCTGCATTACCATCTCCGCGATGAGTTCCGATATAGGTGATCCCATTGGTGCGCCTTTCAATTGCTCGTAGATCTTCCCGTTGAAGGAGAAGTAAGTTGACAGACACAACTGCAGTGGTTTGCATACGTTTTCGGTCGTTAGGTTCCCGATTGGTTGTTCACTGCTGTTCAGGCTTTGTGCGGACACTATTTGGTAGAGTGCAAACACACTGCAGTACCACGGAGGCAAAGCAACAAGAAGAGAAGCACCTATTTAAATGTATCCAACTCAACGGATATCCACGAAGCTTCATCCGAAGGTGTCTGAACCACAACAAACCAAACAGACAGTCTACACCAACGACGGAGAGATGCATTGTTTTACCTTATATGAAGAATATATCCGAAATGGCAGCAAGACTGTTCAAACAAGATCACTTCATCGTAGCACACAAACCAACTGCTACACTGAGAAAAACTCTGTCGAAACCGAAAGAGAAACTGGAAGCTCATGAGCAAAGCAGTGTTGTATATAGACTAATTTGTAAAAATTGCGAAAAGGACTACGTTGGCCAAACAGGCAGAAAATTGACAATAAGATTACAAGAGCATAAAAGAGCATGCAAAATACACTATGCATCTTCGCTAGTCTCAGCACACGTGGATAAAAAAGAACACAGCTTCGACTGGGCCAACACAGAAGTCCTTGCACGAGGTGCAACAAGAAGAGCAAGGGAATTCCTGGAAGCGTGTTTCTCAACACAAGACTCGATCAACATGCGTATCGAGATTGACCCGGTTGACCAACCCCTCCGACGGATAGAACTTAGAGAAATTATGAGACGCCGCTTGAATAGGAACAACCCAATCGACGACCTCCGCCACGGGGAAATGGGTAGAGATCACGGGACTCAGATCGAAGCCGTCACTTTCGAAATGTCACCTGCACGCCGATCACGGGTCGGCAATTTAATCAGCGAGATTACGCTGCATATCTAGCCGCACTGATTATGCCTTCTCGCATGACGTTGAAACGTTTGCAAACCAATTTCGCAGCTCGTCGAACAAATTGGCAATTGAATTCCTTCCAGTTTGCTCAATGTAGTGTTCGTCACGTTCTTTGCAGCTAATTTTGTAGATGACATTATTCTGACTGCCTTGTTTTACTTCATCCTTCAGTCTTGAATGTAATTTTCGCAAACTATCAGTTGGTTTGTGGACTATTAAGATTCTATGTGGTCATAGCAAACATAACGTTATTTCACACATAGTTGATGTATGGAAGCGCTACTGATAAATATAATTTGTTCACAACGTTTTAAATATTAAGCTGGGGCGCTATTTGTAGTAATTACTACTCGCTAATCTTGCTTTTGTCGGAATATACACCCCCAACCATTGTCCGGTGCAGATTGCGTTGATAAGTTAGAAGCACTGTCGACATAGATCATTAGGTAGACAACATTGACTCTCCAACGGCTGTGGAGAAAATTCTTGACACCATTACCGACACACATATCGTCTCAGGCGCAGATATACGGAGCACGCCCTGCCTGCAGATCTACAGTCTGTAATTCGTCTATGCGTCTAGTAAGATGAAGCTGCGTAACTGAAAGCACCTGACTGTACCAAACCGGTGAAAAATCTATCCTCACCTGCTTTATGGGCATTGAAGGTCAGATCGACTATTGCACAGAACGTTACATGCATATCATAGGGACAAAGTAAGTCAAACATGCCATTTACTATTTATAATATTAGTCAACCTTGAAGGTAATATACTCCTTGAGCAAGCCCACTGTGGTTTGTGATGAAATCAAAAAATCCTATCATAGCTATAAATGACAAAAATCCAACGATGCCTGTTCGACGTAAAGCCAAAACTCAGAAGTCGTTTGCGGACTCTCTCACCATTACACCCGTATCTTCCCATGCAACAAGCAATGGTAATACTCCATATCCCCAATAATACAATTATACACCACCTCATTTACCAACTCCTTTGCGGAATCTCATAGCACCACCACTTTCGCATCTGCTAAACCCTCTCAAACGAACCCAGATTTTGCAATTGCTCCACCCATTCCGCTTCCTCCTGTACTTTAAACGTTTGATATAAATCTCACTGTGAAGGAGTATTTGTGGATAGATCTGGAACTAAAACAGGCCCAATTTATAATGGGCATCTGGCACAAACCGGAGTCAGAATGCATACCGAATGTTGTCACTTAATATTCGCTCACTATTAAATTACTGTCCCTTACTCCATGCTTTTGGTTATCTTAGTAGACGTGAACACGTTTTGCTCACTGATACCTGGCGCAAGTCACATGTGCGAAATTATAATATTTTAATTGGCGGATATAAAATGATCAGAATTGATCACATGGCAGTTAAGGGTGGAAATTGCACTATTCATTACTTATACTTCCGCTTACCCGTCGTCCTTTTGCATCCGCTGGCCAATCTTGACTTTCGGGGGTAATCGATCGATCGATTGTATGTTGCATATATCGCCAACCTGGTGCCAACTAAAGCACAATGAAGCACAGATGCATTCACAAAAGCACTCTCTTCTTCCTCCAAGTATAAAAACACATCGTCTGCCCTACTTATTATCTACGCAACGCTTATCTACTCTACTCTCCAAATGTAAACCATTTCTTATTTCATGACCTCCAGAGTGTATCTGTTCTTATGTACCACGAAAGGTGACTTCATATACGCTCACTGTTAAACAAGATTTACTTACTCCGTACTGTCGTGCATCTTAATAGAGCTGATGGCGTTTTGTTTACTGAAACTTGATGCTACACAAATGGGTCGAATCAGATGATTTTGCCCAGCTAATCTTGTATTCCGGTGGCAAACGATCTAATGTACGTTGCATATACTCCCGATCTGCGGATATGATTCAAGTTGTAGATCTTCTTAGTTGCATTTCGGAAGTTTTCCTGCAAAATAAGTCATTTTCGAGGACTTTGACCAGCCTGACAAAATCTGGTCTAGTTTAGTAGCAAGCTGGAACCACGCAAAGATTTTCTTTTCTAATGTCTGAAAGGACGGATACAACGTATAATTCCACCTACAAGGTGTAAACATGTGGTGGATCCTGTCTTTAATTTAGGCACTATTTCCATTGTCGCAGAGGTGCAAAAAAGCATACAAGGTTGAGATCACGAGTTAGCCGCCTGTTAAATAAATGTCAAGCCACCACAGGTGCCATCAAAAACACCATCTTTCCTTCCCATAAATTTAAAATAGAAAGCATATGCCACTGTACCCCGGTCACAAAATTAGGACTTTTCTATTTTCCCCCACGACTTCCAGGATGTAACTGCTCAGTGTTATCATCACATGCAATATTGGTTGGCATTACTGACTCACATCAAAAAGATATTTTGTGCAACGATTTCGGCTAGCTTCCCTGTTGCTGATAAGAAGAAATGCAAACGCCAGCTTTAACTTAGGAAAATACTCATGATTTCAGCGAGCTGTCCCGTCTCCAAAAATTCCTTAATGCAACCGATGCCAGGAAATTTACGCACGTCATATAACAAAAGGAATGCACCTTGCACAACAAAAACGAAGTATGTGCTGTAATGATATTGTTGGATAAGAGAAAAAGGCGGTAAACCTTCACATGTTACCACAAGAGACGGCAGTGTTGTCGACACGCCCACTGCTACAGCTTATACCTTTAATGCATACATGATTGAATCTTTCAGCACTGAAAATGCAGCTCTTACACCTCAAGCATCATCTGCCACCCCTGAAACTGCTTCATTTGTTTACTTCAAATTCACAATCATTAAACTTACGATTTAACTGTTTCCACCATCCTAAATCCCTTGTTCAGATAGTTTTCCTTCAGCTGTAATCAAGTGCGGTGTTGATGACATATCAGTCTTATTATGTAAAATTATTTTCTTATCCTTACATTCGGTCCAGTATACTGAGAGATGGAAGAACTCTGGGGTCATACCGCGATATAAATCTGAGCCCAAAATATGAACCCGTAATTACTGCCCCATTATTATCATCACACTTCAAGCAGTCGCGATTGATGGAGAGAATAGTAAAAAACAAAGCACTGCCTTCCTTTTATCGTAGGGTTCTTTCGTCTTCACATCATAAATTTGTAAATCTCGTTCTTGAATAGCATGACAAATTGATTTTTACACACAGGTCTTATCAGAGCAATAGATTCTGGACATCAGTGTATTGGCTTGGTTTTGACATGCAGAAAGTATTCAATCGAGTCCCGCACAAACGACTATTATTCATTATGTAGAGTAGACGTCACGATTTAAATTCAAGCACAATAATGTGCATCAACGGGGAATCGAACCCCGGTCCACGAATTTCCCGTCCGCTGCTCTACCACTGTGCTATTATTCCAACGGAGTAGTTATGATATACCGAATCCGCTTATTTCTTAGTTCAAATCCTATTTGACAGGATGCTCACAGACAGTGAACATAAACGGGTTCATGTCTACCTCGTAGTTAAAACCAACGTTTTCCGTCCACTTCTTTTCTTATTATACACAATAGGCTAGATAAGTGGTTCTATGCACTCTGTGTGGAGCGGACTACGGCCCAGCCACCGCCTTATATGTGGTTGTTTCCCAAATAGTGTGCAAGTGTTTGCCTGTGAAGGATTGTCGTCCGGCTCCGTTGATGAAACGTGGCTCCCATTCACATGCCTTCCGGTCTTATTGCTTCGGGTTTACACTGGATATGGGGTGTGTGGTTGCAGCCGTTGGTGGTGCAGCGCCAGCCACCCGTTGTCCCTCTGAATGCTCAGGCATCCCAGTGGCTGGCCACAACGACAGGCAAAACTGAAACCGGTTACCCTAAACCATGTCGGATTCTCAGTAACGTAAGTTGCACCCTCGGACCTCGCCTTAAGATTGAAGATTGTTCCGACCGTTAAGGAGTCGACAGTTAGCCGTTTTCTTGATGAGTCTTCGGATTTCTGAAGTTTGGTCCGCTTATATGACTGCTCTCGGCTCTTATGGCTGTGTTGTGTCTTATACCTTCGGATGAATACGTTGTCATTAATTTAGTCCTTTCGAAGATCTGTTTGATGGATTCACGAATTTGTTCGTCTCCAGAGTAGTTAGCCATCCGTGGCCATATATCCGCTTCCTTTATGCGAATTTCTGAAGGTAGTCTCTTACGGGATTTGACCAATTTTCCAACATAAGCGGAGCCATTAGTTCAGACGGAAGTATCAGCTTCAACTACCGGGGACCGTTTGCCTGGTAGCTGGGTGAAACTTGAATTCCTGTCAATCATTTTGTAACGATAACGTCGCGAGAGAGTTCCGGCGGATATAACTCCATGACTCTCGGTCGTATGTCTTCGTTTCTTCTGAGGATGATGTTTTGAATTTCAGAAACCCCGTAAACATTAACCACACTTTTTCGTCTGGTCTACAAACTTCCTCACAGTTGGTTCTCCCCTTAAGACGTTTGTTTCAAGGGACATCCCGAAGAATACGCATCTCATGTGATGAGTTATGAGCCGATTCGAAGACAGTAGAATAGCCTCTGTGTCATCACTTGTATTCTTTGTCACCCACAGAAGTAAAGTTCACCGTAATGCACAGAATTTGCGTGAAGTTGAACAAGTCTCAGTGCTGTGGGTTCAAATAGATTGCCAATTTCACCACAAATGGAATTGCACTGATTACGGTCATACACTAGGTTTCCTTTTACGGTTTTAGACTGCGATTCAGGAACGTTCGTGCAAACAACACTAAAGGCACCGCGACTTCTATTACCGGCAGGTTTGAGGGTAATAATGGATATCCATACATAATGCCCAAAGGAAATTAAGAAAACACGGTTGCAAAGTGATCTCTTTTCGGTAAAACACATCAAGCAAATGCTCCAAAAAGATAACTGGAATACACGTATGCTAATATAAACTGAGACTAAAATATGAGAGTTTGAATTCCTTCGAATGGAAGTTAATAAATCCCGCAAATTGCTTAAGTCTGTGTTATCCATGAAGGCTGATCTTAGTTAACCTCAGTTGACACAGTTCGCTGACCATTTCGTGAAGCAAATTAGATCAGCCGAGAAGTGATGCCACCTTTGGCTTCATCAATGTTCCTTACGGATGGAGCATTAGCACGGCCAAGCACCGTAACTGATTGCAGTAACATCCAGGATGATATGTATGCTTGCTGGTATCCGGTTTCAGGTTTGCCATTCATTGTGACCAGCCACAGGACGCCTGCGCCTACAGAGGGACCACAGGTGGCTGGCGCTGCATCACCAACAGCTCCAACAACACACCCCATATACAGTGTAAACCCAAAGCACTAAAGCCGGGAGGCATGTGAATGGGACCCGCGTTTCATCAACGGAGCCGGACGACAATCATTCACAGGCAAAACACGCACACTGTATTTGGGAACCAACAGCAAACAAGGCGTTGGCTGGACCGTAGTGCACTCCACACTGATTGTATGGAACCACCCTTAGAGCGTAGGATGGCCACAAGTACCGTTCACCCCGTTCCCTCCAGCAACGACCAACTCTCTTCTGAAGCCAGTATGGATGTGGTAGTGGGTACTAGACGGGTAGGCACCTTGTCAACATGCACATCAAGCGCAGCCACATCGGAGATATCAAACAACAGCCAATCACTTGAAACGACAAGATGAAGTGAAATAAATCGAATAATGCACACAGATACGGTGACAGAACTCTTCCTTAAATTATCCTATGAAGTAATTTGGCTAGCAACGAATCCGCGATACGTACAAATTGTCCAGAAGTTAATCAAAAATGTTCTAAACGTATTGAAGTTAATGAAGATAACCACAATTAACGTAAGCAACGTGGCCAATTAATGGAAGATTATTCAGGTAGGCAGAACAAAGCAAGTAAAGTGGAAGGAAATTTATCCAGCATAAAAAGACCTAGTTTACGTATTATTATTAGTTGTTTTAGCCAAACTACGGTGAAGAAGCATCATGAATGCAACATCAGATATGCATACAGTCTGTCCAATTTATCGCTGAATAAGCTGCAGCTTGAAGCATTATCACTTGGACCGAAATTTTGCTGCACTAAAGTGAATTTTTGTTAAGTCCACCTTTAAACCCTGTTTTAAAACTTAATGCCCAACTGACTGAATTAGCACCCACGTTTTCCCTTTCCCGAGACTCTTTTAAAACCATATCGTTGCATATCTCTCAACAGTACCTACGTTACCAGAACAGGTCGTCAAATATCCTAACCAAAGAACATCGAAAAGCAATTAAAAAACTGCGATTGAATGCTGATCTCATTCTCTCTAGACCAGCTAAAGTATCGGGTTGAGTGTTAATGGATATATCCGAGTGTCGCTAAACTTCATGTTAGTTTGCAACAATCAAGCACCTTCACACGTTATGCAGTACAGAAGGGCATGACCGCAGAAGATGAAACCACAGCCCGGAAGGCCTTGAAAAAATTAAAACTACTACATGTGCTAAGCTACTCTATATTTGTTGGATTAACTCTCGTTTTCTCTCAGCCACTTCCGCTTTATGGTTTATGTAAAGTATGCATGTAGTGTCCCTTTACGTCCAATAATTGATACATCGGATTCCGCTTTCCACTCTGTTGCAGAATGGCTTGTCGATTTGCTGGAACCCGTAAGTAAAGCAGTATCCATACACTCTTTAAAAATATATGTTTAAATTTGTCGGAAAATTTACTGACTTGAAAGTAGACGGTAAAGTGATGTTCTCACTAGAGACCGTCAATTTCTTTGCGAATAAATAACCAAAAAACAAAAAGGGTTGGTATTCCAGTGCCGACACTGAAGTAAATAATGCTACCATGCAGCTTTAAAAGACAGTTCCTGTCTGATGGGTTTTATTATCGGCAGATTGACGGGTTTGCTGTGGGTTTCCCTAGGACCTCTTCTCGTCGAGTTCTGCCTCACAAAGATTGGACTTGGTCATATCCAACCTGTAGATTCCTCACTGGATTTCTACTACACGTATATGGATGACACGTGTTTTGTGTGGGTCGAGAACTGATTTATTTGGCTTACTCGATCCACTCAATGGTGCGTACTCCTCATTGAAATTCACCGACAAATTCAAAAAATACAGAAAGCTGTCGTTCTTGGACGTGGTAGTGGAGAGACGGGAAGACTGCTCTCTTGAGTAACGGGTCTACTGGAGAGATTATTGGGTTAGATAATACAAGCACTTTATGAGTTTCCTGCCTCTGAGTTATAAACCTAACTTAGTCCGCTGCATTTATTACCGAGCCTCCGACGTGTGCAGCCAGGAGACGCTAGCAGATGAGAAAGAACATATATTTAAAACACTGCTCTCAAACGCTTATCCCTCCTCTTTTACCAAAAAACACTGTTGTTCGTGAACGCAATGAACCTGTCACAGTTTTAATAAGTCACTCTAGGCTGGAATAAATCGACGCGGTGCGCGGTCTTCATCAGCAGGAGCTCTGGAGATCTCCTTCCGACATTTCGTGAAGCCTGGAATATCCTCATCCTCTTTAAGAAAGGCGGTGCACCATCTTTCGTCAAGCACTGTACTTGCGACATCTTTCCAGCGGGTTTGGTAGATGCGCTGTAAATGGCCTTGTTGAATTGTTCTCAGTGTATATTGTTTCGAATAGTAACAGCACGTACGCGCCTTCTCGTAGGACCAAATCTGTGCAGAAAGAGGGTACCACACACATCGTTTTAGAGTCCCACTAAATGTGATCCTTTATCCATCCTTAGCGAAGACATTCAACATATTTTTAGGCATGGGTATTTCTACTTGGCAGGAGAGGCACACTTTTAAGGAAGCTGTTTAGGCCGCCAGCAGCAGAGTGGGGAATATGGTGTTGGTGCGGACGCGAGGAAAGCTTCACGAGTAGAATTGGAAAAGTCCGGTTGATCTAGTCTCGCAATGGCCGTGGGGCATATAACGGTTAAGGATGTGGGTGTCAACGTCTAGGAAGAGAACGGAAGGGCGAGAGATCCAGCTGAAGAATTACAAGAGAGAAAAATTGTAGGCGATTGCACCTGGGGACGTAAGTTGCCTCTAGATAAAACAATGCAGATGATTAAGGCGAGGTGGCAAATGCGCTCAATGCAGTGGGAGAAGGTACAAGGAAACGCCGATTCGTGTCGGAAAAAAGGGATGATCGCCGCAGGATTGCCTTCGTATGGTCTTCATGGTTCTAGTGCAGACAAATCCATGTTAATAGTCAATGTGGACTATGAGTGATGGGGTTTATCGGACTTTAAGGCTGAGGAAGGTGATGCTGCTATGGTTCCTTCTCGAAGCGTGGTTGGAAGTGGGGTTCCGATCGGTGATTGAAGAGAAATACGAGAAGTAAACATTGTGTGATTTTGATGAAGGAACCATGGAATTCGTTATAAACGTTTTCCTGATACTGTCCTTTGTGCGAAAGCTTCAAGTGTGCCGAAGTCATTCCAAAAGATTTTTTAAGGAGAGAGACGTAGCCGCAATACACAAGACTACTAAAGTAAGAATTGGTCGTACTTGGTTTACCAGCTGTAATATTGTCTCGGTACTCGGAATCGATAGTCGGCTCTGTAATTGGCGGGATGCTGATGTCTCCAATGCTGCGAGAGGCACTTTTTAGTCGAAAATGTATGGCGCAATCGAAACTGGAAGTATTCTTAGCATCAGGGATAGCACGTGAACTCATACGGTTACCAAAATGTGCCGCCAAAAAGCGCCGCAGAACGCTCCTAGATTATTACCACCTCATGCACAGCGAACGATAGGGAAGCTGGGAGATGCCAGCGATGGTTTTCGGCTAAGATGCGGGAGATGTGGATGTTGCTAGAGTAGCTTCAGCAGGAGGAACTGTTCGTGGTGATTATGGCGGCCACCGAGGGAGGTGATCAAGTAGTACAGATAGTCGTCATGATGCTGAAGGTAGAGCCACGTGTGAGAAAGGCTTGTGTTCGGGTGAGTGTACATATGACGAGTGGACAAGTTTCCGAGAGCTGGCTATGGAGTCGGCAGACGCTGATCCGTTTGATTGTTAAAAATAGCAACCAGCGAATCCACTGCTCTGACGCTGAAGGGCAGAGAACGAAAGGGGGCAGGAAGCAGCCTGCCCCGCGGGTCTTTCACAAGCCCTTATCCTCGGCTTAGGTGACATGTGTGCATCAGGATTGTCATGTGCAAAATGAAATTCGTGTCGTTGAGGGGGACTTAAGGCTGAGGCGTTGGTGAAAATGTTTGTTAGGCAACCTGGGACCATAGCGGAGTTGCGAGACAGAAATCCAGAGGCAGGTAAAATTTTTCCAAAAGTAGGTGCCTCTAGATCTTCGCCAGACGCCACTAATAAAAAGGTAGAAAGATTTTTTCAGGCTCCGGATGAAGTCTTAAGAAAGTTCCCACGGATCTGACATGTATAATAGTGGACGAAGGCTGCCATTGGAGGGTTCTTTAGCTCAAGGATTGTCTTAGATGTGGTATCATAGATTAGGAGCTTCGAGAGTGGAGAGGCTGGGATCGGAGAAAATTTATGGGCAACGGGGATGGATGGGGACCAGGGGCGGATAAAGTTTCCCCTTGGACAGTATGCGACGTAGTCAAGATATGCGGTCTGACATTAGATTTGCGATGGGAGCAGGTTGGACGTCGCCATTTTAGATATTGTAGTCGTCTTTTAATGACTGCAACGGTTCGCACAGGGTGCTGAGTTAGCAGTTTTGTGAGAATCTACTTCAGGGACGTAACTGTCGGTTGCAAGTCATTTGCAAGTTGCAAATGTTGTCGATTTTCATCTACTGTCCACTGAGTGGAGGTAGTTGAAGCTCGAGATACCTTCATGGCGTGATAGTCGGTAGGGTGTACTCGGCGTTAGTTAGTTATTAGAGCCCCAGCTGATGTGCAGCGACGAGCGAACATTTGAGGTGCTGTTAATTTCTCTTCCTGGATACGCAATCATTGGCGTGTCCCAGGTGATGTACCCATGGCGAGGAAGACTAGCTGCAGTGGAAAATGTTGCATGGAAAAGGTTGCAGGTGTAGAGACTTTGTTGGGAATACGCTGTTGGAGATGACACAGGCAAGGTAGGAACGAGCTGGTTCGACGCTGGATTGGTGGTGTATAACGTACGCGACATGGTTGATTGAATGTCTATAAAGTTCATAAGGTTGGTGGTGGAATAAGAGCAGCATCTCTCCTTGGAGCTCAGGCCACGCAATAAAGTATAGATAAGATTAGGATACTGAACAAGGAAAAATGGTTTATCCCGGATTAAATAGCATGTGCTTGACAAGTCCCGTAGGATGGATGGAGCAAAACTTAACATTGAAAGTATCATCGAATAAGTAAAGTTATTTTGTCGTCTACTGATTTAAATGCACTATTGCATAACAATATCTGTAGCGGGGATAAGATGTGCACACAAAAAATAGTATAAAGTGCGTTTATAGTTCAGTAAATGCATGAGAAATAATAAACAAAAAGCTTCAGTCTTGTGTTGCTTCATTTGACTGGTATGTAAATCCAGTTTAGAGGGTTGGGATTAAAAAAACTTGTGATCAACTATAGAGTAATAACAGGGATCCACAGAAGGAAAACAAAACAATAAACAAAGTAAACGGGATCACCTAATGTGCTTACGGCCAACAACGAATATCTTAGGAGGCACCTACGGAGTAAAAAAACAAACAGGAAAATTAGTTTGAAGTCCCCTTTAATACATTGGTGAAACACAACTCAAAGGCAAGAGCATAAAAACTACAAGAGACGAATAAAAATGAGGGATAAAAGTGGCCCGAACTTTACACAAAATCCTCTAGTCAAAATCTCGAATCATGACAAAGTTTCGCAGTTTTCACAAGTATCGCTTTATATAATTTCAAAGTTTTCCAGTGCGATACGGAGCAAACAAATAAGAATCAAATGATGCATAATCGTCTAGAGTTCTAGGCGACTTCACCTAGAAAAGACAACACAATAAACCAAAAGTGCGAGCTCCGGTATTGCACCCGCTTCTCGGCTCATGCAACATTCGTACAACATTGCATGCTCCATTTGTCCTTGCAGAGTGGTAGTATAAGAGCAATTTCAGCGAGGCCCGCACCTCTTCTTCAAACCCTGCGCGTTGCATAAACGTTTGCAGCGCATCTACCAACGCGGGTCCGCCGTTTTTCACTACTTTATGCGGGATCCGGTCGGAGACAAAGTACGTGCCGTTTCGTAGCTGAGCAATTGATCTCTGTGTCTTAGCCACTGCAACGTGTCTACCAAACTCCAACCCAACTGATGCTGCTTCAGGCCGTCGCAAAGAGACTGGACCTTAACTTGGTGGGACGGTTTGCGTACATCCTTTACCCATTGTGCTATACTGGGTGGCGTCTTTGGGTAACTAGAGAGATACTATTATCAGGTTGCTCAATGGTGATAGGTCTGACAAACTCAGTCTCCTTGTCCTCCCGGTTCAGGGTTTGAAATGGGATGGCGTCCATTTCTTTAAAAGTAATCCATTGCCACCTCCCGCTGCCTTGCGGACAGGCTTTTGAGTCAAAGGCATTGGATGCTTTCCGTAATCGTCATCCTGTCTTGCTCTGGGCGCCCTGGCAGTGTCCCAGCCTACATAAAACCATGACTTTGTCTTCAAATATAAACTTCACCCTGCATCGGCCGTCGTGCAGACTATCAAGGGTCGCCTTATCTGCTGCATACAACATGGTTGATAGGCCGAAACATGCTACTGCTGGCGCTTCCATTATTTATTTTCCACCTGTTTCTCTTACTTCATCCCAACCCCATTACTAACCTTCCTTCTATAATTCCCAGCATAATTGACTGCAACCACTGGAGTAGAACCATCTGCAGCCACCTTCTCGCGATACGACCGTGTGCCTACCGGCAACTGTCCCTTATAAGGCCATGCTGTCCCGTTTCCATGGCGACCTTCAACGTTCACACGCTAGGACTAGTAGGTCAACAGGCTGCACTCGCACACACCTTGGACACACTGGGTATTGATGTGCGTTGTGTGTCCGAAACTAGGATCACTGACCCTAATACATTTGTAGAACTAACCGCACCCGGCTTGTCCTAAGGTTTTTGGTTGCACGCATCCGGACACGCCGATGCAGCACTCACGGGTCAAGCATGTGTAAGCTCCAAACCTGAGCCATGGTTGGTTGATTGGATTCCGGTGAACAGCCGTTTATGGGCAGCTCATTTGCCGACCTCAGCCAAGGTTGATTCACGAAGTAATGCAAAACGCTGTTTATTTGTGATTTCTGCTTATGCCCCCGCCGACTGCAGTTCAAATGCTGTCTAGGGCACATTCTATCATGAACTGAAGGCGCACGACCCAGTGCGACTAGTTCAGATATTCTTGTACTTCCTGGGGGTATGAACGCCCAAGTAGTGCGTCTGAGCTCTTCAGAAACTCATCTGGGTGATAATTATGAGCTGAACTCCGAACGGACTGACAACGGCGAGCGTCTGCTGCAACTGTGTACGGAAAACCAGTTGTTTCTTAGCAGCACTGCTAATAGACACAGTGGGCGCCGAAGCGCCAGTTGGCGTCCTCCTGCAGCTGGCCAACGATGGACCCAAATTGACCACATAGCCGTAAATTACAAAAGGCGTGGTTCCATCCTGGATTGCCGCTCGTACTGGAATATCTGCTTCGACTCTGATCATGCATTGGTATGCTGGCGTTTCTCCATGAAATTTACCGGGAAGCGCATCAAGCGTCACCTCCGATTGGCAACCGAGATATTGTCTCAGCCCTCGGTCAAGCAAGCTTACCAAGACGAGCTACATACCAAACTGCTTTTTTAATGACACCGAGCTTTAGTGGAATAGCATCTAAACGCCCTGCACGACGCTGGAGCATCTGTTTGTGGCACTATCCATAGTCACCGCACCAGTCAATGGATATCCGAGAAATCGGTGAACCTGTTAGAATCTAGAAGAAATCTCCCGGCTAACTCTGAACAAAATGTGACCAGACGGGCTATTAGGCGCGAACTAAAGTGGAGCCTACGTGCTAACAAGGAAGCCTGGTGGACCAGTCGGGGTCAAGAAATGGAGGAGACAGAAGCAGTAGGCTATTACCGCAAGCTCTTCCAGCTGATCTAAAACACTGGTCCCAGGAAACCAGGCGACAGTGAGGCAATCAGAGACCGCGCGGGTACACTGATACACAATAAGGAGCGCCGAATTGCTCGTTGGGCGGAACACTTCAAAATCAGTTCAGTTGGCCCCCTGCTCTCGGACGTCTTCCTACTCAGGTGATGCAGGACGAGCAATGGACGGTTAGTTTAGATCCTCCGTAAGAGGCCGAGGTCCGAAACGCGATTCCAGCCCTTAATCATTTGCATGCCGCTGACCCAGATTCCCTCCCACCTGCACTATTTAAGGATGGAGGTGAGTTCCCCAGCAGAGCACGGACCTCCCTATTCGAACGTATCTGGAAGGAAGAGATGGTCCCGGCTGATTAAACCGAATCGATTATAGTGGCAATATACAAGAAGCGTAGGTGCACAGACTGTTCTAACCACAGGGGTATTAGTCTAACGTCAGTTGTGACAAAAATGCAAGCCTCGGTTCTCCTTCTTCGCCTCACTGTGGAACTGGAACGTCAGATTAGGGAACAGCAAATAGGTTTCCGCTCAGAGAGTGACTGTATGGACCATATATTCAGTTGCGGCCGGTGCTAGAGCAGCACCACGCATACGGAAGACTGACAATAGCTGTGTTCCTTCATTTCAAGAGTGCGTTCGATTCAGTCGATCGATCTATTCTGTTCGAAATACTTGCGATGAAAGGTGTTTCCACGAAATATGTGAACAACTTAAGTGCTTTATGCTCGAACACCACAGGCCGCGTCAGTGTCTACGGTGGCCTATATGATAGCATTCCGACCACAAGTGGCGCTCGTTAGGGTTGTTTTATTTCCCCATTTATGTTCAATTTCGTCCTGGATTCTATCATGAAGTGTTCTCTTGCTGAATCTCACGATGTATGCGTTAAACTGCTGCCTGGTAAAATGTTAGTTAATCTAGGTTATTCGGACGATATAATCTTGCTATTAGACCATCTTGCGGCGGCAATATCAAACCCGAATATCCTATCTAGAATGGTCTTATTATTTGGTATGCAATTCACACCTTCAAAGTGCAAAGTGTTGCTGCAGGACCACCTAACACTTTATGATCCTTTGACCCTTGCCAACGAGGAACTCGAGGTGCTTGATCAATTCCCTTATCTTGGCACCGGCACCAGCAACGATGATTGCATAGAAACTGATGTCAGTTCACACACTTCAAAGTCCAGAGTTGCTTTCTTGAACCTGCGGCATCTTTGGCGCCAGAATGGAGCTTCCCTTCGTCTGAAAGGCCGTGAAAACAAAGCCACAGTGAGGGATGTTCTACTCTACGGTAGTTAGACTTCGCCAGTTCGGTCTGAAGATCTGAGCCACCTTCAAGTATTTGAGTATAAATGTCTGCGAAGCATTGCTGTCGTCAGATGGCACCAGCTTGTCCTCAAAAATGATGTGCGTAGGCGAGTACTAGGTAATGATAATCATGCTAGCTCCCTAGAACAACAGATGGTACTGAATAAGTTACGTCGGCTCAGGTACGAGCTACATGTGCCTGGTCACCGCTTACCTAGGTGGGCCTTGTTTAGTCTCCCAGGTGTAGGATGGCGCAGAGCTCGAGGTGGACAGAAGTTGACTTGGAAACGGGAAATGAAGTCACTGACGAACAAACTGGGTGCCGTTGGTCCGTGTCGCCTTCCGGGCTGGAGTCCACGTGACTCACCTTGTGCTTGGCTCGAGACTATACAGGACATGCCTCGAGGTAGACATCAGTGGCGCGTCTGCTGCCGTCTCCTAGTCGGATTGCCTGTTTATAGTGTGTTTGGTGCTGAGTTATCTGTGAGGTAATGGCTGATTATGACGCGTAGCAGTGAAAGCCGCAAGGATGCTGTCTCGCCGATGCCGCGTTATCTTTGTACTATTGCCAGCTGTTTGTGGCGGTATGTTGTCTAAACAAGGTGTAGTCGCCTTGGCCCTGAATGTTTGCTTGGGACAATAATGTTATCCGATGAGTACCCCTTCTTTCCCACTTATTATTGTTTATTGAACAGGTGATCGTAGTTTTATGGCAGCCAGGCATCAGTTCAAATGGCTGAAGTACTGCTGCTTTTGTTGTTATTTATTTCCTTGCTTCAGGCCGTTCAATATAGGCTAGCCAATCTCTGAAAAGTTGCTCAAAAGGCGGTCAAATTGAGTTCGCCAAATCTGTATTTGCCTGCAGTCTGTCTGCATAGAGCGCTTGAACTTCTATTGGCAAGCATCTTCAGAAACTCCAGCATCGGTCCATACACCACTTCTAACGATTCAAAACATTCGCTAGGTTGGTGGCGTTCGCCGTAGCATTCCATCGGATTCGCTTTCGCCTTTCCGCATGCATTCTTTTTACGACGGTGTTCTCGAGTCAATCGCCGTCGAAGTTCTCAAAAATTCTTCTTCCCACGGTCAACAAGATCATCCACATGTGCATCGAACGCTGCATCCTTCGCCGACACCAATGCGCCAATGGCCGCACTGTTGGCATCAAAACAATCGAACTTCTTACAGCTTGTGCACCCGCTAGTTTTCGGCAGCAGCCTTTAGCCGTTCATGGATAGGTTGCCACAGGTCGCAAACTGTGACTATTAATCCCATATAAACAAAGAAAGTAGTCATCTAATTCCCCAGTTTCATCATCTTCTCCACAGTAGCTAGAGATAAACGTTATATCTAAGCCGTGCCACAGAAGGGGTGAAACACAGATTTACGAAAATATATACACAATCTGTCCTCACCAAATTGTGATCACTGCCACACTCTGCCCCACGCATTACTCGCGTCATGCGCACTTCACATATGTCCTGCTGGCGTACGAGGATGTAATGGGGTAGGCGAAGGGGACACTTTATGGGCGCTTCAAAGTAGATGTATCACACGCACACCGTGCAACCTATATGTTGGTGATCGTCAGGCCTTGAGGGGCGAACAGTGGGCAGTATTTCACTGTTTTCATTCACCGTGACGACGTCATACTGCTCGAATACGTCTGTCCACGTTGATGCATCATGCCCAACGGGCACGTTGAACATGAAATCAAGCAATAGTAATAGACAGTTGGTCATCGGCAAAGACCGCATAACGGAAGACAACTGAGAGTAAAGTAGATCCCTCGTGTCATCAGAAAAACACGTGTTAGAAACATACGCGCAAAAAAAGAGGCACTCTAAACTTCTTTAAGTAGCAGTTAGAGTATCATTAAGCGGGGGCTGATACCAGTCGGCTGGGCAAACCCCTGGCCATTTAGGCGAGCTAATGGCGCAACTCAGACGCCATGTTCACTTGATGCTGATGTGGCCTTCTCCACCTAGTAAAACGAGTAACCACCAGCCTCACACAAGTTATCTTGGTCAGCTAGGCAAGTCACGCTGTGAGAAGCGATGTCAATCCCGTAGCGACTAGTGCAGTGCGTCGATCGGAAAAGAAAATCGTTGAGTATTGTATTCCCAATTTTAAAATTTACAATTTATACGCACTATTTACAGTTAAGCGCTGGTAAATATTTGATTCACGCGTATCCATCGAAATAGAAACGCACTCAATAATTTGCCAACCTAGCATATATCCGTACCAACAATTCCGTTCGCTCGGAAATTCCGTGTGCAAGCCTAACTATACGAATGAGATCATGAATGGAATACACCTTTATCCTTCAAAGTACCGGTTAACTAAGCGTCGTGCTAGCTTGTATCAGGCAGCTGGTCGAGATACGTTCATGTAAAACTACCAATAGATTTATAAGAGAAGAATGTAGGTAGAAAATGGGATAGAAATAGCCTCACATAGTCTAGTGCAGCCATTCTCCACGGGGGCCACAGGGAATAACCTGGGGGTTTTGGGATGAGAAATATTTGGGTGGAGCCATGAGGGGACTACGGGGAGACAATGTGAGGCCATAAGGTGCCGTACTATAAAAAGTAGGTTGTGCTAATACAAATAACAAAATTCATTAAAAATAATATTCGAATAGTTTCTCTCCGCGCACTAGTCCGCAATGGTAACTACAGATCAGTACATTGAATTAGGCGCGCGCAGGTGCTTGTTTACGAAGGTGTGTTAGCCAGCCTGTGCTGACTTTCTATTTCGGAGCTCGCGTGGCCTTGTCAAACATGCGCAAATTTCGCCGGACTCACCTTAATTCTACAACCAACATACGGCGACTTAGACTGCGCAACTAACGCGCGATTCAGCACTTTGATGCCCATCTACAGTGAACCAACGGATTTGTACACAAAACACTAATGCATCTATTGTGCAAGCAGCAATGAACCTAGCGAACTGTTTTCCGTTCACGCCGGCAGTTAACGCACAAAGCCACACAGACACTAACTGAGTTATACTCAGGACACCACCACTGTGTGATACTCATTTGCCAAACAGTCTTCCTTTTGTTCCGGTTTTGCTGCGGTAGAGCTAGTAAACGAGTTTTTCGTCTCCAGTCTCAGCCGGCAGTGTTCTAACACTCTGTATTTCTAATGGCTAAAAGGAAGAGCTTTCATAAATTTATTGGCGTGAAAACACATTCAACTGATATTTCAAATGGTAGAACACTACCGTCTCAGCTTGCATGTGCGTCTGGCGGCTGTCCCGTTAGCCCGCAAGTTTCCGTATTAAAGTGGCTACTCTGCGCGTGTTCGTTAACATCTTACGGACGGATATCTAGTTGCTTTGGTGAGTATATATAGCGTAATCTGTACAAAAGGATCCTTCTCCGTAAAATTTTAATAAGCAAATGCCTTGCCAACACGCATTTGGCGCCATGTTTTGCAATGGCTTATGGATGTTTTTCGCCACGATGTTGACACTCCCCCGCCGATTTCTTGAACTATCCGGCATTATCTTCCCTGTTTCACTCTTCTGTACTTCATTTTACCTGGTAACAACATTTGCTACAACTTTCTTTTAATGTATGTGTACCTAGTGAGTAGTGCAGTTTCAGAGTTTCATTTATTTTCCTCAGCGGCTTTTGTCAATAATTTTTCTTCTGTCATTTTTGCCGTCCTCAGAAAGCGTCTTTGGGTGGTCTCTAACAGTGTTTCTACATTCATAGATTTTCGACATTGAAGCCAACAAAGGAAGTTGCAAGTCTGCTTACCAAACTTCTTCCATTAGAATCTCATGGTCAAGCATGAAGAAATTTGTTGCCACCAATAATTAATACTAAATGCTTTCTTCGCCTTGTCGAATGATGTCATTTAATGCACATGATATAACTGTGCAATAATATTCAAACAAAAGCATTATAAGTATAGTACATGCAAACAATTTACAAGCGCATATTTCAGAAATGATTTGCTCCACAAAGAATAAATTTCGGATGTAGAATACCTGTCATTTGGATTCATCGCATCACTTAAATAACTTCACTTTTCCTATGTGCTTGATTTGTCAAAACACTCTTTCAAATAAAGTATACGATCAGATAAAATGGAAAATCATTTTAAAAGTGACGAAAAGGGCGACACAGGAAAGTCTTTGGATTTTTTAGAAAGCCACGGGTTAGCTTCAAATACATACCAAATTTAAAGACAATAGTTTATGAATGGGCTAGAATAGCAAATGGACTTATCGCGTCTCATAATATCAGCAAATTGGTTAATGAAATTTGCAATTCACATAATGTTAGGAACATATTATCGTGCCTTCAGTATCAGCGTACTGTCTGACTTGATGTATATGAACCCACAAGAGGCAGTTTAATCCATTATGCTCAGCAATTCAACTATATCTCGGCGAATAGATGAGATGGTTCAGGACATAAAAAGTTAACTTAGTTAACTCACTACAATACAGTATATTTTTGTCACCAACGGAATAATTTATTTATCTGATTACGACGCTATTCTCGTGGCATATGTCCGAATCTTCCATGATAACATATTCATGGAAGAGATGCTGTTTGCTAGGATATATACAGCTTGTACAAATGGCCAATCTATATTTGCGGTTGTCAAAGACTCTCTGCCTGATAACTTCATCACAATGCACAGGTAGTGTTGCCGCATTGATAGGAAGATATGGAGGATTCATTGCCCACCTAAAACATTTTCTCTCTTTTGCTCATACAATTCACTGTACCATTCAATGAGAACACCTATTTGCTAAGAACGTTGGAGGGCGCTTAATAGGTCCACTCTCAAACTTTATAATAGTAGTTAACAATATCAATCCGCAAGCTTTTTAAGATCGTCTTTTTCAGCAGTTGGGCGAGAAAACAGTGTTGAATTCCAGGTTCTACTTTTGCATACAGAAGTTATACAGCATTTCAAGGGCAACCGTATTCGCCGTTATGTTATGTTATGTTGGACCCGTTTGATTTACAGCCCTGTGATGTTGGAGCTGAAATCTTGGAAAGCCTCATAAAGTTTAAGAACGACACAGTAGCAAGATCCAAATTCACACTATATAAGAGTTATTTTTGGATATGCTGATGACTCAGACTGTGGGAATTGGCTGAAATATATTCTGGCTTTCCCACTCACATACATGGTTGCATCTGGATTCAGTCGACTGGTTTCTCTAACGACAAGTAGAATCAGATTGGACATCACAGCAAGAGGAGATATTCGTCTCCTGTTGGCAATCGCGGGGCCAGACATAACCAAGTTTGCTAAAGGACACCAGGCACAAGACTCGCATTATTATATCGACAAACATATTGTTACAAATATACGGCACCTGCAACTTCATGACATCTGTACAGTTAAAAGTCAATAACAAGTAAATATAATATTAAATAATAATGATAGTTTTTGTAAATAGAGACAAGTTGATTGAAGTTTCTGCAAAATGAATGTTATCCTGAAGCTGTGAAAGTTAAAAATATAGCATTTTATGAGAAACGGTAGTGATACCAATATTATATTTCAGCCATCATAACAAAATATACGAATATGACCAATGGAACCTACAGATTTGCTTCTATTAGGCTTTGCTGCTTGCTAAATATGTCGTGATCATTGGTGGAGGGCCATAGGAAAAGAAAAGGTTGAAAAGGGGGCCACGGTTGAGTAAAGATTGAGAATGAATTGTCTATGCTGCTGTTTTTAACGGGAGCCATGGAGAACTCCAGTGGGGCCTTGAGAAGGGGAAAATATTTTAGGAGGGTCATTGTGGACCATGCTGTAAAACTAGGTTGCGATAGCACCAATGAGAAAATTACTTTTAAACATTTATTCTGGTTTTTCTTCGCGCACTAATCTTCCGGAGCAAGCACCAGCCAATTAAGTGAATTACGCGCGAGCAGATGCTGGTTTACGGTGTGTAAGCCAAATCTTGGGAGACTTTCCGTTGCGGAGCTGACACAGCTCCTCCAAACTTGAGCAGTTTTTGCCAAGATTACCTCAAACTTACAAGAACCATAAGGCAAATTAGATTGTGAAAATAACTACCGATTCCTTTTCAGGATCTGATGCCTATCCACCGTGAACCAACTGAACTCCACTCTGACAATTCACACATCTACTGTGCAAGCTGCAATTAACCCACAGAAGTCGCCACAGTAAACTGGACCAGTTATTACATAAAGCCACTCTGACAATCATTGAGTTTTCTTAAGGACACTAGCTCTGTGTGACGACTGTCGTGCTGAGCAGTCCTTATCGTTCGGGTATCAGTGCGGAAGCGCTAGGCGCTTACGCGATTTTTGTCCCCAGTTACAGCTTGCGTGTACGTCTTGCAGCTAGGTCACATTGGCTCGCGATGTTCCGAATTCCAGTGTCTAGTCTGTGCGCTTGGGATACTATCTCTGAAAAACTTTCCTTCTTTCCAACTAAGAGTCGAAAACGCTACCACGGGTTATAACTCTTTCTTAACTTTCCGTTCAACAACAGGTTTCGAATTAACAAGTAGTTCGTCAACTTTCATCTTATGCGGGTATATGCGGCTTCTTTGGTGAGTATAGATAATAGAATGTGTACATAAGCGTACTTCTCCTCTTTCTCATATCAATCAAACGCCTTGCTATCACGCACTGAACGCCATGTTTAGCAATAGCCGATGTAGATTTTAACTTTCGTTGTGAACTCTGCCGTGCCATTTTCATGAAGTAGCCGGCATTGGCTTCCGTGTTTTCCCTTGTGCCCTTCATTTTATAAGTTGTCCGTTTTTACTCCAAATTTCCTGTAAGAAATAAGCTTCCAGTGAGCATTGTCATTATTTTAAGTTTTATTTGTTTACTACACCTACTTTCGTCAAGAATTTACTTCTAGACATTTTAATTGTTCGCGGTATTTTAGTCATCCTCAGAAACCCCCTTTGGGTTGTCTCTCACAGTGTTTCTACACTTCTGCACTTTACCAAATTATGATGATTTTTGTGTAAGTTGAGACAAGTGGCTTGAGGTTGCCGCACAATAAATGTTATCCTGAATCTATGAAAGTTAAACAATATGGTTTACAATGGAAACAGCCGTGCGATCAAGATTTAAAATTTGGCCATTATAACAAAGGACACTAATATAAGCGCAGGAAATCACATAATTGCGTCTGTTACGCGTTGCGGATTGTTGAAATTGTAGTTATCCATTTAGGGCAGTCATGAGAAACGGGAAGGTTCGTAAAAGAGCCATTAAAGAAAATAGGATGAGAATGGCTGGTCTAGTGAAAATATCATGGAGCTTACTTAGTGACATGATGCGCGAACGAAGAATAACACGAAGAGAAAGAAGCCGTAGCTCTCTATTTAGGCAGGCGGATACTGCCAAGCTGACACCACGTTCACTTGGTGCTGCGATGGCGTTCACCACCAAGTAGAGCGTATAACCAGCACCAGCCTCATACAACTTATCTTGGTCAAAGAGCTAAGTCTCTCTGTGTGCGGCAATGTCAGGAATATGATTGCTTGGGCGGAGGATCATATGGGTGGTGACAAATTGGATTGAAGGAAGTAGTTGGTTAGTTGAAGCGGGGACGAAAATCGTATGTGCAGCGGAAGAAAAAAGAAGGACGGCGCCACCAGTAGCATGTTTCCACTTGTCCACGTCGCTGCATGCAGCAGATAAGGTGACCGTTTTCCTAAGGGTACTGCGCGACACCCCATGGTGCGCTGTGGCTTGTGGTGGCAAAATGCTTACAGATCTTTGACCCGCTGCTACCAAAGCTACGTCGTAAACTCATGTTATGGACGCCTCCCGACGATCGTTGATTTGGAGTTGGGTTACACCCTACCTCTGGCTCAAATCCAGGACACACCCAATTCCGCATCAGTCGATGCACTGCTTCTTGGCGTACGGCCCGCTGCCTTCCGGGCGTACATTTTATCGAAGGGTTTGGTTGAGGACCTGAGTTATTTCTTTCTCAAATGTGGAAGCCTTGGTATTATCCAAATCCAACCCCCAACCACATATATACACGCTAACACATATACAAAACATTCTTATATTATATTTTGTAGTATATAAGGCGGCAATAAGCTGTACCTATATCTTTGTTAGGCCTGTTTATGCTGATGGCTGCTAGTCTCCTATATTTCTGGTGTTTCTTTAGGATTTTCCTTAGGTTTTTATTTAATATGTTTCTCATGTTTATATCCCATTTTATTTCGGCCTTCACGAAGATTATCAAGAAAAGAGAACCTGACAACAAATAACCCGGTTTATTTGTCTTTATTCTCTGGATTTTTCCTTTTGCCTTGCAACTACTATGCTAAGGATTATGCCGCCATCAATAACCATTTTCCCCTCTAGCGGTCTAGATCTAGCCCTTTTCCTAACTATCTGGCCCGTTGTGAATAACTTTAGGTGAACCTTTGCTTTAGCAATTTAATTGTCCTCAAGCAGCTACGGTACTATATCTGTGACGAACCTATGCTGGGTGTGATCTGCAAACATTTTAATGAATATCGGTCAGCGTTGAGAGTCTGAGAAGCTCCGTCCGACGCAGCTGATCCGAAGTGCGGTTACCCTAAAGCTCTGTGCAAAGACCTCGCGTAATTTTGGGTTTTATAAATCATCAAGCAAGGTCAATGACTTTAGATTTTGTATTCTACACAGATGATGTCGAGATATTGGGAAGGACCATGGGACCGGACGACCACGAAGGACTGCAGCGCGATCTTAACAGGATTTTAAACTTTGCAGTTCAGAATATCTTAATATTTAATTTAGAAAAGGGTATGACAACATGCATAGACGTGGCGTACACAGATGGCAAAAATGTTCTAAGCACTGTGATCTAGGTTTATACTTAGAGAATAACCTAACGTTTCAAAATATTTCGCGCTAGCAGCGTAAAGGGGGCAAACAACACGTCAGCCTGCTGAGATGGATATTCGGGAGTTTTGACCTATCAATATTCCCGATGTTTTACAAACCTATTTTGCGCCTTCTCACTGAATACGCTATTCACGCTTGGCTATAGTGGTTGAAGCGGGACCTAGAATTGCTAGAGACACCACAACGCAGAGAAACAAGGAATGTCAGGGGTTTACACAAAATTACTTACCACCAACTTTTGATGTTAATTAGGCTTTTCAGCAGACGCTGCCTACGGCAACGCGTTGATAGTATATAAGTGTATCATATATTGGGTGAACCCAACTGCGTATGTTGCCGTTTGATGAAACTTAGCCACAACACCAAGCTCAGAAGTAATTTCCTGAACATGAGTAAATAATATTGCTCTTTAGAATGTGGACCACGAACCGATGGTTTTCGGGTTTGCTAAACTTAGGAAGGTTTACCAAAATCCTTTTATTCTCTCCATATTTGGAAACGTTCAAAAAACAACTGCATATTGCACTATATTCCAAAATTTTCTTTATGTATGCTGTGCCAATTTGCAGATATTGTTATTACTCTCTTGCCGGATTTGTTCGTTACCTGGACCAAAGTGCTTGATAATTGACTAAGCGATAATATTATTTATTTATTACACAGTACGTCATCTTCCACCGCGCCTCTTTCATTACGTATTCTTTTGTTCGTCTTGTTTTAACTGTTGCTATTCAGCTAGAAATTTAACTGGATAGATGCTTGCACAGATGACTATGAAATCTGCTTATTTTATTTTATTTTTACCCCAACCATCCTACAGGATCTGCCAAAGATCTGCTTCTTACTTGCGATAATTCATCGATCATTGCTCAGTTACGTTCCTTCAGTAATTTCCAACACTTACCTTACTCTATTTCATAAATGACAGCAATTTTATTACCGATTACTTTTATGCTGCGTCAAATAAAATCACACCATTTTTCCAAATAAACCAAATTCTCATTTTCGGAGTAGTCATGCTTCTATCATATTTCATGATAGCGGAACTCCCTTCCTTCTTTAGGGCCATAAGTGCGACACGTTCTATTGATACAAAATTAACCTCTTTTAGCTGATGGAATTTAACGAGGGTTACTAACTTTGATTGTTAGCCGAGTAATCGTGTCTCACCCTCTACAACCTGAAAAGAACCTCTACTCTAATTTCAGGTTTCTCATCGCTCCATTCAAAGTATATTTCAAGCTTCTCATTTTGCCTTCTCATCTTGCCTCTCTTTGAATAGTTGAAGTGTTATTCCGCCTGATACAAATGAACCCTTTCGCAATATTCTCATGAACCGGCCATTTCCGAGGATGCTAAACGGCGCCTTAGATGTTAAATCGAGCGCGGTGCACAGGGGGTGAGTGTGCTAGAGCTCAGGTATTCTGTTGTCCTTAATCCCTTTCGTGCTCTTTTGTCCGTCACGTCCCGTTCCAAATTCGCTTTTACCCCACCTATTTTTATACCGTTATGTCTTAACTACCCCCATTCGTTTTTGATAAACGTTGGATTTCTACAACTTGTCCCGTATGATTGCATCGATTGTGCAATTGGATTGTCCCCTAAGGAATTGATTTGCACTCACAATCCAAATGGACATAATATTTAACGCATTTCTATGGCATCCAGTATCTTCCCGCAGCGCTATAAGTGGGCAATATCCTTGGAATTGAGTAAAAGCCCAAATTCGCTATTGATGCTAATTATAATGACCCTTGCATAGATATATGAGTTGGTGGTATATCTTGGAGACGCGTGAGCGTTCTCTCCTCCATCCAGCAACCAGTGCCCACACTGAAACTACTTCCGCACAGTTTAACTGCACAAGATTGTCTAAACACGTGGTGCGACTGAGTGGAGGGTTCACTTGGCGTAAGTAGACTACCAGGTATGCCTTGCGAACGGCACCTGTCTGGAGGCTGTGAACACAGTAATACGACACCCCATCGCTTATCTGATGGTTAGTTTGGCACTGGCACAGCCCAAGGTTTTCGACGACCTAACAACGCTCGGTCATTCGACGGCAACGTGTCCGGAGAGCATATGCATAGTTGCGTATGATCGGGGGCTGTAGTGCCGAAGCGTTATAACATGCTTGCGAGTAAAGCGACAAAAGGGTCTTCACAACCGAAATATAAATTAGAAGGTTGCCTTCTTAGGTTATAGAGTGAAGGTCTACTGGGAGGGATAATGCCGAATTGCGACTGCGGCCATTTTGTTAACAAGCGAATAGGCACTGCTTTGTTACAGCAGGCGTCACTTGCCGTCATGATGGATGCAGTAAACCGACTTCATGGTCCCTTCCTATGGTAGTTGTACCTATAAAGCTCATAATTCCGCGAGGTCTATGACACACATTTCCCCAAATAACGGCCTGTGAACAGGGAGTCCACAATCACAGATGGCAGTACAGTGGTATATAACGGGTCAAAAAGATAACGATTAACATGTCCCGTAGGATGGCCATAATGAAGAGAGAAAAATTTAAAAAAAACATGTACCAATAAAAGGGGGTGTTAATTGTTGATTGGTCACTCGTAGATTTAACATAGATTTTTGCATGATCATTGGTATACGTCCCCCTGATCGCAATTACTCGCTCACCACAACTTTATATAATCGGCGCGAGGCTTGAAATTTGATAACATAATTTTACTCATGAAATCCTCTTTAGAATACAAGTAAGAACATCAGAACACGGAGGAAGTGAGGTGACACTCTTAGGACGACCTACCCGTGCTCGGGCCGGTTCGGTATGTCCAGACTTCAAGACATTCACACGTGTATGTATGTGGATGATCTAGACCTGTGAAGCCCATGTGTTATGGCGTGCTTGTGAGTAAAAGTGACAAAATGGGAAGCGCAACTTGCCTGTAAGCTGTGGGTTAAAAGGTGGCCGCCGTGGGTAAAAGAGATATTTTGAGTGTCGCCTCACTGAGAGCGCGAATACCGAAATACGACAACAACGACTTCGTTAAATTTGTGTAGCCTTTAGTTCGTTACAGCAGGCGTAACTTAATGTTAGGCTATTATTGAGCTGACGGACATCGAAAGTGTAAAGGCGACAGAATTTCTTCCCGAAGAACACTTAAGTTTGTGCTTAGTGGGTAGGATCATTTGCCACTGACTCGTGTAATCTGAGTGAGTCCAGTAAAATAATCACTCAGCAATTGGAGTATGGATGTCTTCCTTAAATGTGGTGATCTTTCAGCAGCCTTTCGCGGTTTTCACAGCAGAATGCCTTGTCATACTCTAGCAAACATTTATCAGTTGATCTGTTTCTGTTGTCAAGCGATAACAGTATAAAACGTACATGGCGGGGCACTGCATCTACAGTGGATCACGAAATGGATAAGTGTGTTAAGGCGGACATTCGAGCGGGTTTGGGACAGTATCATTTCGTGAATCATGTTCTTCTTAATACTTCCAAGCAACTGAAGAGCAAGTGACAGTTCAACATGTGTTTAACCATTTTCTTTGTACTGGTGAGAGGCTGTCGTTTCTAACAATTGACTGGATACAAACTTGGTGGAGATGGCGTAGCTCTTCCTTTATACGAACATTAAGACCTCACTGAAATGCAGCGTTTTTTTAACTGCTCTACTTAACCACATGCATCCTCTTCAGATGGGAGAGAAGAACCTGTCCGAGCGGACGTAGGGAGTTTTTCAAATCCATCAGATATCAAAACCAAATTTAGACAGTTAGTCAAGTTGTCTCAACACGCAGTTATATCAGGTTCAAAGGAGGAGTAAGGTTATTATTCTGAGCCCATGTTATGAGATCGATTGATGTTTGTCATGGGCACTGCCCCACTTGAACCTACTTACAACAGTTCAAGAAGAAACCCTGCAAAAGTTCCCCAATACAATATGATGACAACATTGTTTTAGGTGTCAATCACAGAAACTCCGATTGTTCTCTGAGGTTGCAAAATCATGTGTGTGACCTAAATAGTTGATCTAAAGTATTTCATCTGTCTCCAAATGCATCCGAGTGTAATACTACGCTGTTTCGCGTCAAATGTGAATCTGGTACGAGTAGCTCACTGCACGATGCCCCAAGCAGCTTTGTGACACTGATCGATTGCACGCTGCTACATCAGTGAAGTACCTAGGTATGGTACTTGAAGTCCTACCTGGTAACCGACTGAAAAACCTTGTGTAAACGGAAGATAAAACCCTCTTTTGATTGACCCTGGGGCTATGTAAACAAAATGTTTCGACTAACGTGTAATGCTGTAAGCCTCCGCATGGTGTTGCACCCTCAGAGTGAAAAGTGTTGTGATAGCATTGGTCCGATCAGCCGCCTGTTCTGGCTGTGCTTCTAAAGAGGGAATTTCAGAAGCAATCCCAATGGTATTAGATGAATAAAAACTAAGGATGACTTAAAAGAAGGGTCAAACTTTCCAGTCGAAAAGGGGGCGTTTAAGTGAAACTATCCCAGCTGATTAGAGGACTAAGGGCATGAAATCGACTAGCATGATGTCGAAATATTTGCAATGGGTTTGCGATTAACATCCCAAAGACTGACTGCTGTGGGGTCGTAAACTGTCATAGACAACAATTGTGTAGGCAGTGGGTGGGGTGCAGTTATCGAATGCATGGCGGACTGTGTTAACCTGCCATTCTGAGGGGCGTCGGCGAACGGATCTGGGATAGAGCGTGAACAACAATCCACTCCTACTCCCATAGCATTCAGAGAAGTAGGTTTAACGACCTTGTACAATAAACCACCTGGGATCTCTAATGTGCCACTGAAAATGACACATTGAACTGTACGGTGAATAACATCCTTCTGGCATCTCAATAAGCGCAATTATTGTCGCTTCTCGTAATAAAAGCGGTACCAATTCCCCCTGGTTCAGTTGGCATGACGAAGCTTTCGTGCCGAGTGAAATAACTTTGGCCAATAACCACTACATGGATTAATAAATATGTACATTGCTCTAATTTTCTAAGGTTTATCATTTCAGACAAAACATCTTTGCTGGAGATGAGAGTGTTGAGAAACCTAGCCAAAGCTGCCCACGATCTACAATGAGCCATTTCGTAACGGGGTGACATTGTACAACCTACGATCAAACAATCAAACCCTAACCCC
The DNA here is from genome assembly GCA_944474145.2 of Dicrocoelium dendriticum. Lineage (NCBI taxonomy): Eukaryota > Metazoa > Platyhelminthes > Trematoda > Plagiorchiida > Dicrocoeliidae > Dicrocoelium > Dicrocoelium dendriticum. The sequence goes on along the minus strand of OX104066.1, from coordinate 33,461,556 downwards.
ATTAACGACTTCGGCCTACTTGTGTCATTCATGTGTATCGACTCAGATGACAATCGCTTTTAAATAGGGTCTTCACAAGTCCGCGGTTTGCAAGCCGCCCAGTTAGCTACTTTCCCGTATCATGCGATACTGTACAGACCATTAAGAGAGAACCGATGCTATTTCATTAGCCCGCTTCATATTAAGCGCAATGCCACCCTGCGCGTAGCATGGTGGCTACTTATGCTACACATGATGCTTGTTGGCGATCCCGATGAGGTCAGCTTTGGTTGCTTGAGTGTTTCACGTTCTCTTGAACTCCACAACTCGGAAGTAGCGAGCTACCACTGATGCACCGCATACATTAGCAGAACTTAGACGCTAAACCGAACACACTCGACCGTTTAGCTCTCTGAAATTCTTTACAATAAGCGACAAACATCAATCTTGCACCCTAAGATAGACCAGTGTTTTATATCCGGCGCGTTGTCTTAGCGTACCACATAGTGTCTGGGTTCAAGCGGAAATGTAACCTGCAGCACTATACAACTTCGAGATTTCCACAATAGCACTTAAAAAACAGTCAACAAAATCACTCTTCCTTCTATGCGCAGGGCAGCCTTCTTCGTGATACCAACTACGTACCATCCTTATCATAAACTAGTGACACAACAGTGCGTAACAGCACATGATGTCTCGTCATTAGCAGCAATGTAGTCCTGATTGCCAGGAATTATCCGTGTACCCTGTGGCTGTCTCACAACGCCTAACGTGAAAACATGCAAGAACTCTCTGCGAAATCACAGCCTGAAAACTAACGTTTACATCTGAATGTCGAAACAATGGCTTTGCTAAGCATAGCAGTGACAATACCAGATCAGAATATATAGATGTTTGTCAATAAAATAAGAACGATTTACTAGTTGGTGCAATGCGTTGAAAGAGCGTAATTCCTCCTCCCATGATCGATCATGTGCTCGCATTGCTGACACTAGAAATAAATAAATAAATAAATAAATAAATAAACGTTTATTCCTCAGCAGTGTGAGGCACTGACCAACTGGGTGGTCTTATCAATGTGGAAAACGTACTCGCATAATATAGTTAATTATCCGTCATTTGATCAATGGTTCCCATATGGGTCTTTGAAATGATTAGCAGTTTGGAAAAAATAGAGAGATAAAGAAACTAGGAACAATAATAAATGTAGATTTTGCGGACAGTTCAAGTAAAGTAATACGGTCATCCATGGAACTGTCCCCAGGAGACTTGCTTCCATGCAGGGTATTTCCACGATGGGTTTCACCCGCACTTCCGTGCTCCAATTGGCTCTGTGCTTGTGTGGCAAGATAGTAAATAGGCCATCAGGATTAGGTGTCAAATGTCTTATTTTAGGGCTGCTTTATGCATACATTATAGGCGATGAAGCCTCAGCCCTTTCTGTCATGCGGATCAATCAATTATGGCACTTTTTTGTTTTAAGCCAGCGAGTCAGTAGTAATATGATTTGCATGGTTATACTTTTTTAATCTGGAAGCTGTAATCCGTCGCCACAAGAGATCAGCCCAGTTATGACCAATGGTGAAACAAAGAAGAAGATAAACTATGAGGAATTATAAAACATAATGATGAATACAAATGCTTGCTGAGAGGCCAGTCATAATTTGATGGAAAATCTTGACGAGTGACGACGATGGTACAGAGACATCAGCTTGAAAGGCGTAGTGTATCTACGAACCAGTGCGTCAAAGGAGAAAACAGAATTTGTAAGACGGATTAAAAGGAGTACGATGGTTCTCAAATATGTACTCAAGAATGCAAATATATGTAGGTAATCTTATATTATTGAAACGAATAGAAGATATGGTGACTTTCATACGTATCCAGAACCTTTCTCATAAAAATCATCTAGAGTCACCGTTTGGCTTAGTGTTGATCAGATGTTTGCAACAGTCAGGTGAATATTAATCACGCGTCTAAATTGTGCATAGGTAGTGCAGTTTCTAACACTCGATGGAAGTTTGTTCCATATTAACGCATATTTTACAGAGAAAAATGTGTAAGGCAATCCAGACCTCGATTCGGTTCTGCGAGTTTAAAATAGTGCCCTCTCAGTTTTGTAGTGGCAGTGAGATGCCGAAAGGGCAGTCACATCGTTTTGGATTATGTCAAATAAAAATTATCATTATCAGGTCGCCTCCTAACCAAACATACATTCCAGTGAATATTTCCAAATATTTTCAGCTTATTTTGCTAAGGGACATTTTGCATTCCAACGTACTATTTGGATGCCCAACATTCACGCTAGACCAGTGCAGTCCGAGTGCGCTATAGCATTGGCGGTCAGGCTGGATTGAGTACTCGGTATAAGGAGAAGATGCACATGAAACACTTGCCGAAAGATAGTGATGTCTATTTGTCCGAATGCCAGTCGCAAAGGTCCGACATCTTGCTTACCAGATTTCAGTGCGTTCTCGGATTGCCTGAAGAGACTTAAATCACTCTGAACTAGTGCGACCAGATCAAGTTCCACGGAACATTGCTGCCATACATGCGTTCCGAGCCTGTTATTCTGGTGTCGTATAGAGAGCACTTTGCATCCATTTCCGTTGCAAGGCATCCGATTTTGTATTGACCACAGATATAACGTGTCTAGGTCACTCTCAAGCAGATATTGCTTAGTGCTCCTTTTAGTAACGCGCCAAATTTTAATGTCGTTAGCAAACGACAGGAAGTTAGGAGAGATTACCTGCGCAAGGTCGTTAGTAAAAACAAAAAGCAATATCGGACTTAAATATAAACCTTGCAACTCAGCACGCCTGTCTTTTTTGGGTCAGATAAATGGTTAACACTAACTGCAGTTGAGGGAGAACGCAGGTGGTCAGATAACCAAACAGCCACCAGGATGTAAAGCGCAGTGTTCCCATGCTAATATCAGAAAAAAGTGCTCAAACCGGGAAGGATGCAACCAACCTTCTGCGGCGAAAACATGCAACAATTTTCTGACTTGCTATCAGCATATAGCACATATTTGTATCATCCTAACGGAGGCAAGTATATACACAGGTTATATAAGCCTCTTCCATCATTATGAGGAAACCGCTATATTGTGCGCTCGTGCTTCTTTCAGAGTTGTCAACATTCCCTTAAAAGCGCTACAGGTAGCAGCTACCAGCTGGCAACCCAAACTTTAAAGATGATTAGGCGAACAGAATGTCATCAACATATGCAAGCAAGGCGTTATCAACCCGATTTTCAAGAGTACTATCCGTTCGGAGCTTGTATGCTATCGTCCAATACTCCTGCATCTGATGCTCTTACAGAAGATGGAGTCGAGCATATCTGAAGCTCTAATGAGCTATCTTGGAACGCCTCACATTATAGTGCCGTTATAACATTGATCCTGCTGGTATCCGTCAAGTATTAATAATATACATATTGTCAATGTTAGTTGAACCCAGAATGTCAACAATTGGACCTATATTGTTGTCGTCCAGATGCGAATCTTTGAGGCCTTCGAACGCCTAGATAACCAAATAATTCTCCAGAAGTTGAAAGCGTATGGAACTGCAGACCTAGGTTTTTGAATTGATCGGAAATACCTTCTTTTCGTGGCACCTTCTCGCACCAGTTCGGGGCTCAATTTCTGGTCTACCTAATGTGGACTACGGTGTTTCACGGTAGTTAGTGTTAGAACCTTGTCTATTCTCGTTCTGCATTGAGGACGTCACACAGGTCATCGAATCGAAGCACCTGCTTTTTACCGATGACATCAAGACGTGGCGAGCAACCGGCTCTCAGAAAGGTTATGACTTACCGCAAGGAGAAGTAAACCGCGTTTTGGAATGTGCAAAGACAAAGCTACCTCCGTTAACGCGAGCAAAACCGAACTGTGCATGCCGCCAAAAAATCATCGAGGCATATAAGCTTGCGGACCACATGTTGAAGACCGCATCACAGGAGCGCGGCATTAGGGTAAAGATGGAAGATGACCTCGGCATTTTGGCGCAGCCATTGATGTAGTCCAAAACCGCAAACCAACAAGTTGGTCTTTTACGGAGTGCCTTCGAGTGGTTCGACCCCAAAATCTTTCGTAAAATGATCAAGTTGTATGTGAGGATTACGTGGAGTACGCGATCCGGGCATGGTAACCCTGGTTAAAACACGATCTGGTTACACTGAAGACCGCACAGCAAAAGGGAAATCAAAAATGGAAAAAGATGGTTCCATCAAAGATATCCTTTGCGAGTGTAATCCCTGGGGGTGTACAGCGGAAGATATCGCCGTCTACGGAGCCCACTAATCCTGACATTTCCAATATTTGAAAGCCCGGTCACGCTTTCGCTTTCTCATGACATGCAAACGCGACAGGGAATTAAGGGGTCATATACTGCAATTTGCTGCCCAATACGGTCTTCTGAATATCTACCAGAATTATTATTCTCTTCAAATTTGTCAACCGAGGACGCACTTTCGAATTTTTATTTCTACACTTACGTAACTTATTACTGAAAATCTACTAAACTGTACTACATACTACCTAAATCATTTGATTTGCTTTCTGTTTAGTGAGAGAAGACAAGGCGCAGACAATAATTTTGCTCACCGACCCCATGAAATCGGGTAGACGGATATACTTTTGTGTCAGCGTGAATTATATGGTGATTCTACAGACGCATTATTCCCTTTTGTGTAACTACTTGAAATAAAGTTTTTCCCACAGACCAACCCAAGGTACTTTTCAAGCACTGATTTTGTTTATCTGAATTATACCATCGCCCCATTGTAGCATGACCCTCTGAAAAGTAGGGACATATTGCATCCGCAGCTTGTTTGCTGCTTCTGTTGCCTGTCTGGTTGCGCCGTCAGCCGTGTGGAGTGAAAGACAACACAGGTTCAACCATTGTAGGCAACTGACGTGCTCCTACAACATTTTGTTGACAGCGCTGTAGGTTTTTGTGTTGTTCTGCTGACATGCGGCTTCGTCTTCTCTAAACAGTAGCTGCACTGGTTACGTTTGGCTACGTAGGTTTCCCGTGCTTTTGGTATTGGAGCTAATCCATATGTTCGCCATGCTGCAGCCATTACTAACACCAGTTTTCAAAATCAGCTCCTTGCGTAAGAAATTGACGTAGACACGTTACACTTGCTCTTCTCTGAAATAGCACTAACTAACCTGACAGAATTTGTTAACCAATTCGAGCCAGCAAGTAATGATCAGATGGTAGCGCCAATGAGCTGGACCAATCAACCGTAGCTTGGGATGGTTCGCACCGTCTCATGGGTTTCATTACGATATTTCGCATTGCAGGTGAAGTTAAAATTAATGACTGCTTGATTATCGAGACCCAGCTGGCCGTGTCCATGTGTGGTGGAATGCCGACCGATTTGAGGTCAACCGTTATTGTATTTTAAGGAGAGAAAGATGCATCGTCACAATTTGATCGTGATAAGGAGCCCTATTTCCCATCTGGACTTACTTCCGAATCGGGTGAACGAGAGTTAAATTGAAAGTAACGTGTAAGCGCTGGTAGGATTGCATTTTTAAATGATCTAACTAAAGGTCTTTGTGAAGCTTCTGAAGCTTTTAACGGAAGATCAGACGTTAAGCCTTTTGCAATTTTTTTCGCCAAGGTTCTAACAATTCCGTCGCTATTTGTTCTGACGGAAACATGAGTTTGTGCTTTTAATACACATCTTTTATAATTTGTTGGGAGAAATAGTCTACTGTACTATGGAGCAACGACATTATCTAAGAAAAGATTTTCTCTTATGAACCGACACTGTCTCAAATCGTGATCACCGATCTCTTGATTATCGTGAAAAAGAAGCCGTTGCATGACATAAATTGATAATATGTTTAGACTAGTCGGTTTTATTACTCCTTTCTAGGTGTTTTTGAATGTATTTTAATCCAAGGGACCTTATATGATATATGTATTCCACAAAATCCGTGCTGCAGCGAACTTGCTGAAAGCAAAGTCTTTCCTACATAACCGCTGGATTCCAATATCACTTTACTAATTGTGCCTTAGTCATAGTGAGCAGACTTCGGTTGACGAGTAACCCTTACTATTACGCAAGTTTGCCTTTGAAGTTCACCAAAATACACAATGGGTTCCACTGGGTTTGCCTTCAGACACCTTACTCAGCAATCTGATGACTTTAGATTCCGGGGTATTTGTGCTATCAATCCATAACATTATTGTTAAGGCGATTTTGTTGAGCTGCTACGTCAGTTGATAGTGAGTCCGGATTTTGGGCCAGATGTTGATGGTCTACTTGTGTCTCTCTGTTTACTTGCAAATGAGGAGACCCCAAGTGAGCTTTGCAGCGATTTCTGGACAGGTGTCTTAATTATTGGGAGACCTGAACTCGACCAGGTACGTTTGAGCTGCAGATGCAATATAGTGATGTTCAGCTGTTCCATCCTTTGTTAATGATAGAAGGTTCCTAAGGACGGTGAAAAAGGATCAATCACACTTTTTGGGTGGACCTGGTTTTCATGGTTCTGGCTGCCACTCGAGTATCATAGCACTGTCTGTTTGACCTGGACTTCTTTCTAATTTGGAAGAGATAACGACAATGGGCAGCTTGTCGAGGGTGTTTAGTGGGAAAATTATACATCAGTGCCTCTCTTACAGGCCACTATTCTGGCCTGGTCCAGACTTTCCAACAGTGATACAACCTTTGCGCTTTCTTCTACTCACATTTTGCTGCTGACCTGGTTGAAATTTTGAACTGCTATAATCATATATTTGACTAATAGGATGGTAGCACACGCGGTGCAAATACATGTGACGCCTTGGGAGCAGTTTTGTTCTCCTACGTTTCACTTTGGGATGGGCTGCACACTATGGATGTTACTACTTCACATAATGGGATCAAACTAACGCCCATTTGAATAAGTGCTTAACTAATCCCGATCCACAGACGCTGTTTGCTTGAAGCCCTTTTGAACTCGCACTTAATTGGATTCTGTCAAGCAAAAAAGTTTAGTTGGCCGACACAATCAGCTTGTTGATGTTGTGTTGTCTATTGATTTTAGTCGTTTGCGCACTACAGTCAGGCGAGCGATGCGGTTAGAAAGCTTAAGTGAGGGCTGACGCGCGGGCGATGTGACTGTGGTAGTCAGGGTGATGGTTTACACTGGCACGCTGGTTAAGTAGGTCACAAAGATTGGCGATTGTCTTTTGGTTTTCGATCAATTCCAATTGAATGCTTGGTGAGCGGAAAAGTTGTAGGAAATACGATGCAGCTACTATAGCTTGTATTAGAGAGGAACGATCTTGGATGATTTGATTGCCTCAACATTTATCTTCCGAAAATGTGAAAACTCCACAATGTGTTGAAACATGATTGTTGCACTGGTTGTATTCAGTAAAACCTCAGTCACAAAAACATGTATGCACCAGACTTTGAACCGATAAGAAAAATTCGGGAGATAAGTATGCATTCGTTGGGCTGATAAATCCGAGTCGATTAAATGTAGGCTCAATGATGTGCAACAAATCGGTGAGGAACGGACCACAAAATTGCAACGGTCTTGATTCAGATCGTGCGCGCTGCACGGACTGTATCTGTCAATTTATACAGGTGTATTTAAATGCTACCAAGTAACACAAACGGAAATGTACCAGTATAAATTAAGATGCTTGCATGGAACACGTAACGCTTGTCCGTAATTTATGGCACACTTAACGAATGTCGATTTCCGTATGTTGGTTGCTCCTCGATATGTTATATTTATGTGTTGCAGGCGTTTAAAATATTGCTGGTCTTTTTCTCGCAAGCTTGCAAGAATTACTCTGTCAATTGAAACATAGAAAATGCTGACATAAAGTTCGAGCAAGGTGCTTGCTGGATAGCTTCTGATTGTACAGGTTACTTTTTAGCCAGACAGATAAAATTAATCCCTAACTCTTATTGAATATATTATGTTATATTCCATAGATAAAAGATAGTGTCAGAAAGTAGGTAATGCCTGTTTTGTAGGTTTTCCTGACATCTTTATATGCAACCCACCTTACTTATACTTACATACCTTATCCACTGACAACTGCTTGGTACATCAGACAAGCCAAAGTGGAATAATGCTGAAAGTAATAATAATAGTGATTGCGTTTGGTTTCTCGGCCCGGACGACAACACAATTCGGACTATACGTAGAGATATAATGTTAAGGTTAGTAATAAAGCGACTGAAATTGAAAAATTTCAGACGCTAGAATCAAACACTGCCATCATGCAGAAATGTTAAATATGAAAGTCACTGTTGTGTTTCAACTGCAAAGTAAGAAACTAATATGAATGGAAGCGAACTACACAGCAGCGCTTCAATGCTCTCATATAGCTTCCCAAAGTACTCGATATGACGAGCTCAGCATAACGGCGCAGCTCTCATCATCATTCTAACCCTGGTAGTGTGGACATTTGATGGCTAAACCCTTGCATTAATGGTTCAGCCTTGACCACTACACAACATCTGCACCGCTAGCCAAGGTATTTACTCGTGAAGGCCTATGTCAGGTGTGATCACGAGTACCGCATAGTTCCCACTTCGAAAAATTATTGGTTACAGTTTAATACACCTAATGGTTTGTGAATTGCAACCACAAATCACAAGGATTCTAGATACATAAAATTACACAAACGAATAGCCACCTACCTGCTCCCACGAGCATTTTCATTACACGGCGCCTCAGATACAAAAAAGCTAAAACCAGCTTTCGCTTGCATCCCTCGCAAGCAGATATTATCTAAGCATATCCAACTTCTGGTTAAAGATATTTGGACCCCTTCATCCAATCTCGCATTGTGGCCATCTATAAATAGTCCCAGATGTCCACAAGCTAGCTCATCACACCGATTACAAACACTTCGGTAAACTTTGAAAATGAAGTTTAATATTTTGATCAGGCAGGTCACGGAAAATTGAATCAACTGCAAAGTTACTAGGGATAAAGAACTTTGGTTTCAGGAGTCGTTTACAAGGTGTAGCTGGATCGATTTCTTCCTAACTTCTATAATATGTGCAAAATTAAATAGTTTATTCACAGAGTTAGCTAGAATCGCCTACATATACATAATCAGTTTAATAAGGAATCATCGAGAAGGAACATTTTCGCGTGTTTATCTACTCATCGACTAATATACTCAGAATGATGGTGATGATGTGTGAGTGGCTAGATTAAAATATTTCAGTGAAGCCTGCTTAGAGAAGTGGGGCAAATATAAAGTAATTATGTAGGATTGGAAAGGGATCTGTGTGCATGCGGAACCGAACTGAAGTGCCGGCAATTAATTGAGTGTCGTAGAAAGAATTTGTCTACTCTTTGAATCAGTGTCACAAATTCACTTAAGAACGATTGAAACGGAATCGTCAGCCCATTGATCAGTTAAATTGTTGCATTTTGTAACGGTGAGACATTAGGGCGAAACGATGTCTAATTCGGAGCCCTGTTGAAGAGGAAGATTGGTGATCTTCCTGAAGTGTCAGGATAGTCGGCCATCCGAATTCAAGTAAAAGTACCAACTTGAAAGAATGAAAATGACTAGGTCTGAATATCCGGTCGCAGACTGAAGGTCTTGCATAGTGTCAGTGGGGTAACTCCAATGAAGGGCTGTCATTAATTGCCAAGTGAAAGATCCATCCAATAAAAGTGCAAAAGGGCAATTGTTTATCCTCCATTTATATGCAATAATCCAGTATAATGAAATCGAAGTAATTCAAAGTTAGTTGCATGTGAGCCATCTTGCCGTATGAAATCGCAAACCATATTCTTCACGTCAAAAAGACGATGAAAAGCTGTGTGCTAAATTTAAATTTTTATTTCTTCCTATACTTATGTCATAATAATACCAGGATAACCTGTCACTCATGGAATTGTGATAGCTAAATGTGTTTTGAAAAGGTAAGGATTTTGTTTCCTGGCGAAATTTAATACGGTATCAACCGGTACCAAATTGAGTTCCTTCGATATTTCAGCACAGCATTTATCCAAGCACCTTGAGACAGACAGCAAAAAAGGGGCAAACAAACAGTGTTACATCCGATACACGCATACGTAATTGGTAGGCTTTTATACTTATGGCGATAGTGGCAATTCACCTTCTTTACTTGAACTTGATTATTGCACATATTAGATGCTTGTGTTGATATATAAAGCCTCATGTCTTAAACATTCCTTAGAATATCTAGGTTGCTGGAGCTGTTAGGGAAGTGGTTAGGGTATAGCTACTCACGAATTTGTGCCTTTCTAATATACGAAGAATCACGAGCGGTGTAAACGGAATAGTATGATCGTGACAGTCAGTAACCTAAAGGAATGCAAGGGTAAATTAGTCGATAGAATAACAGTGAAATGTGAAATGGAGCCTCCCGTGGACTGGAGAGCAAAGGATAGGCACCTAGGGAACCCGGGGGAGAATACGAATAAGTGCTGCGTCCAGCGGTTGGAAAGTCACGTTACTAGATTCTGTTTGTAAGTCAATAATTGGAGCTGCCGACATTTAAAATGTAGGGTTTACGGTGGGGAAAGGAATACTTGCGATCTTATCCATACATTTGAGATTGCAAGTTGTATGTAAGCGGTGCATCAAACTGTGAGGTTGGGAGCGGTATGAAACACTTTCTCAAAGATCACCTTCAAATAAGCTTAGGTCAAGCGATTCTCAAGTTTATGGGAAATTTTGCTTAACATCTTTCTTCTGTTTACGGCATGCGGACCGCGATTCGTTCGAGGTAATTGCAGGTTGAGTGGCGCCTACTAACGGTACCCTTGCGGAGGTAATATGCAATATATAGCATGCGGCATTTGGGAACCCTCGCAACCGATGAACAACCGAGCTACACCAGCAGTTTTGGTGGAAATCTATACATACTGAGCAGACCGGGTTCAACAGATCGCGCCTTAACTCTAAAAAATATAACCACGATTATTGATATTACTGTCACACGTTTTATTGAAACGTTTGCTTTGGATCTTCAGAATTGTTACAACGGTTGAAATCCATCTGACTGCAGTAGGCAGCATGTTCCATACAAAAGCGTATCTATGAAGGAGGCAACTCGATTGAGTCTAATGTGGGCTTTCGAAAGGATAAATTTGTACGGAGTGTTCCCTTGCTCTATTGTCTCTAATTTGGACTTTGTCTAACGGAATTAAAAAAGGCGCAGGAGATGAAATTTGTGGAAAATAAGTCAAGAACACCAAGTTGTATTCCGCGTACACCTACCTGCTGAGTCCAAGCACTTGCGTTAATATTGTCTGATATCCAAATATTTTGGATGTGCGGTCTAAGAGTCCCAGTTAATGTGTGCAAAAAGTCACCATCTACTATTTTTCTCTGGATGATATTCCGAAGGTTATCTGGAAGAGCCTGGAAACTTCTGCAGCAATTTTTGGTTATTTATAGTGGATTACGAATTTCACTACTTTAATGTTCAAGGTGTTCCCCAGTGTTTTGCACCTACACCGAGGTTAACAATACGAAGGATATTAAAATTTGCGGATTAGTATTACTCATATATGGATAATGGTTCTACGAACTCATACAGCTTACGCGTCCATTACATAAATTTCTTTGACGTGGAATATGAATCGGCGTGCCAGGCGCAAGGAAGCATTTTCGTATTTCGAAAAGGAGCACAGCGCAAACATGTGTAACTTATGGTTTATAGACCGCACCCTGATGAGAATCACACTAACGAGCACACCGCCGTTAAAGCGGCTGGATATAATAGCATAATTGGTAACAAGTAGAACACTGTGGTGCGTATCATCAAACAGTAGCTCCTCACTTATTCCATTTTTTATAAAAGTTGAGCTCACTCTTAAATTAGTAGCATTGCTTAAATCAGCAGCAATGATAGGTGGAAATGCCTGGTCGATGCGTTAGCGGAATATAATTGATGCTTAATGTTGACGAGTATGCGAACAGTCGGGTGATAAGCTGATGAGAGGTTGGTTGTACTTGGGTGGTCTTCGCTAGTTCAGGACTTTTCAATGTTTTAGCGTAGTTGGTAGGCGACAATTATTTACTGACTGCCAATAATTTGCAGGAATATGTAACACAGAAGCCTGGATAGATGATATAGAACCATTGCGTTTTTCTTTTTCCGTATTCTATAAAAAGCCGGGTGTTGCTAAAGCTAGATACATGTCACAATTTGTGGCGAAGTGCCAGAATGCATGGGATAAAGGATAAGAATTTTTGAAATCTCGTATGAGTGTAGGTTCGTGTATTATTCCATTTGGTGCCTAATTGTTTAGTAGGAGATGATCCATGGCTTTCAGCAGGCAAGCTCCAGTTTTGCTTGGGCTGCGAGCTCGCGCGTTCAATTTTTATAGCAGTTATTCGTGCCGGGAAGACACCATGGCAAACGCAGACAGTTATTACCGTAATATCGTGATTTGGGTTCTCAAAAATATCTGCTGGTATCAAGGGTTGGATGGTGGTTCATTAGCTTCCATACTGATGACAAGAATCTATGCTCATCATGGTGATATCAAGCGTAATTCTGAGCACATGTAACCAAAATCCCTAGTCATTTAAGTCATATTCATACTACGGCAAACAGGTAGATAGAGGAGAATGAGTTAACTGAACCTCCTGGTAACAAGCATCAGCATGAGCTGAGGCTCTATTAATCTCAAGTCCGTTGTCCACTTCCTGCATGTCGGATACCTGATTCTGACAAAAATTATTGTTCAATTATTGGCAATATTATCCATGGTGTGGATGAACGTTTTAGACTGAATTAAGCCTCAGTGGTAGTTCGTTAAGTGACTGTTTGTTTTCTTTTAACTGAGATTATTTGTCTAGGGAATGAGTCTTAATCGAAGTGTGGTGTCATAGTTTTACTCATCGAAGTTGTACTCTGTAGCACGGAACATCCACGTTGCACGACGTGAGCCGCATCTGATGATAGAATGATTTTGTGTGGAGGCTGCTATCGGGTTTAACCGAGACATCGCCAACGTTCGCCAGTGTTCCCTCTTTTTATCAGTTATGTAAAACAGATTTGATTAATTCCCGGATTTCAAGGTTACGAATGGTGGGGCAGGTTCGTCCAGATGCGCCTTAGTCGTTCACTGATAACAACTATCAAGTGGCATGTTCAATAAATTTAATAGTATTCTCTAAACTCTGTCGAGAGCCACTCAGTCCGGAATGTTGAAGATGACTGCGTTGAAGGCACGGTGAGTGCGCTCACGTCTTTGGCAATAATCGCATGTACTTGTTCGGTCGATTTTACTTCATTAGGCTTATCCCAGTTGCCAAAATCCGACATCTGAGCTAATCACATAATCGATGCAAATGTTTCATTAATGGAAAGCAATTCGCCACTGAGGAGCTTCACTTCTTTATCAAGTGAGTTAAATTTATCTAGCTCTTTTGTAAATAGATAAATGAACGGTTTTCCATCCATTCATTTAAGTTAGTTGCAATTTCGTTGCTTACACTTTGGTGGTCGTAGTTATTTTCACAACAATAAGAGGGTCATTATTACATTGTAATTGCATTATACATGAAAATAAAATTCGCTGGTACAAATGAAATGACCAGGTGGGAATAGACATAAATGATCAAAGCTGACACGCTTTTTGTATGAAGAGCAAGACAGATAATAAATGAGCAGTGTTTTATGCTGGGGAAAAGCAGTTGCTTGACAAGTCCCGTACGTTGGCGTGGGTAAATCTACAAAATCTGATGATATGTGAGTTGTCTGCTTGAGCGTTTATCTAACTTCTACGCCACTGAATAATAGTATTGTAAGTGAGAACTGAATGTGAAGGATGCGGAACCATGGGAACAGTTATAATGGATTTACTCCATGAGAAAACTAACAGCGAGAATACTCGCTTCTCTATCGCATTCTCTGGTTTGCGTAACATGCTAATCCGGTTTAGAGGATAATTGATATATTCCAAAATAGCACAGTCTAGGCAATGAATTGATGCGGGTGAAGGGCAAGATCCAATCATTTTTGAAATGCTCAAATTGGGGAGGACACAACTACGTTCGGGAGTGAGTTCCAGGGTTGGCAAACACGAATAGAAAAATAATTCCGCCAGCATTACAGCAGCTACACTGTACGCACAAGTTCAGAGGGTTACCTATAAGGTTGCTGTTGTGGTTGGGATTCAGCAAATGACGGCATACGTGATTACGGTCCTAAACTGGACAAGTAAGAGTTGGTACGAAAGTGTAATTTTCTGGTAACACAAAGGAACTAACAAATGTATAGTTTAGATTATGAGGTAATAAAATAACCTGATCAATCAAGCGACAAATATGCAATGTGCAATTAGTCGGCAGAACTAGGAGCTACCAGATTCAAAGTGATTCAAAAAATTAAATGAGCTAAAGTTGTATAAGTCTCACTGCCACGTACTACTTCCGTACAAATGGCCGAAGTCCACTCAATTAAATTTAGAGCAAACAAGAATTAAAATAACTGGAATTAAGGACATAGGACAAAGCACCCAATAATTCACGGGAAAAGGCCAATGGATAAAATACTTTTTAGTAGCGCTTAATATTCGGCGCGGCAAATTGCAAAGATAAATACTCAGAGTGAATGGATGAGAAGTACGTTGCATCTCACTCCATATTTAGTGTATGCAAGTTTCAATGATCCTACAGTCAGGTTCGGCTTTGCAGCAATTTGGAAGATTGATTTCATCAATTTGGTTCGCATTTTGCTTGAGAAAGCTTCACTCACTTCTTTCGTCCGTTGCTGAGCTTCCGTGTCCACTTGCATTAGACTGATGTCCCAATGATCGCTGACTGCGTCGGAATCCGATCACTCTTATTAACGGACTTCCCAAATATTTGTGACCATTCTGCACACGGTCCTTTTTCTCAGTCGTTTTTCATTTTAATATTTGCACTAAATTGGGTGAATACTTCAGAACTGCTGTTTATTGAACTTAGGGCAACACGGGCAAGCACGTAGGAAATAGCAATAACTGCGTTTGCAAAATTACGCACTGTTGAAAAGGGTTCAGTTGCAGCATACAATCCATTATAACGGAACTGGTGTATACGCTTGTTTATATCCCGAGTAGCAATTAACTTTCCAGAATCATCAGGGAAATTCTCACTTGCCCTTTGGTACAGAATTAATCAGGGCTGTTCAAAATAATATGTCATAAAATTAAACAATAGATTCTGTAAATCAGGTAGGTCACAAAGAAGTTGAGGGAGAAATATTTCAATTGACCACTGCATAGCCGAATGCACAGTACATTTAGCTCAGCTTGATTAGTTTAGTGAAATCTGCTTATACGCTTGATTTACTAGTAAATAGTTTACATAACTTTTTCAGCGACGATTCGTGACACAGCTCAAATTGGTGCTCTGATCAATGTGGTTCCGATGCAGTCTTAGTAAGGATAGATCAGGCGTTGTGCAGAGGCGCCGGACTCTATATTTACAGCGAAATATCCGCTGGCACATGTAGGGACAGTGATGAGAAACTAAAGGCAAACAACAAGGACGAGAAAGAACAAATGTAGCATGCAAAATAAACCGCAAGAACTGTGAAAAGTACTATGTAGGACAGAATGGAAGCAAAGCATCGACCAGGATACGAGTACATCAATGAGCCTATCAAAAACAATACGCATCGTCACTGGGTTCAGCGCATGTGGATGAAGGACATAGTTTCGTCTGTAAATAAATGAAGATTCTAGCTCAAGAAGAGTCACATAAAAGAGAGAGAACTCCCCGAAGCTTGGTTCCACTAGAATTCGTACAGAATTGTGCGCATTAACATTGACTCATGTATCAACAACGCAGAAAGGAAGATTTCCGGAGAGTGGAAAAGCAGACACCCAAACGAGGTACGCAACGAAAAGCAGATGCGTCGGTTTCGTCAAAGGGAAATATGTATAGACTCCAGGGCACTAATCGAAGACGTCCTTTAGAAAACCCACCTGACTATCCATCACAGAGACCATTAAATCAGTGAGGTCGCTCGTTGTGGAGCACTGCACTTACGAAGTCAACTCGCATGGTGGCGAAAATTATGCGAACATTTTTAACAACATTTTTTTTAACAACATTTTTGACAACTAATTGCTTTTGAGCACACAAAGCTGATCTAATTCGTCTTATCGCGACGACCTATGGAAAACGCAAAAGGCGTCAGTTAGTATGACGGCACAAGCTCCGGAAAGCTGATAAGGGATTAACAGGATGCCGAGTCGCCAAGATGTGCTTGCCTATGAAGGAAACTGGTGGCTTACACGAGCACGTATAGTCGGAGGTGGATTGAGTAACTTCAAGCTGAACCAAGTTTGGTAAGTGTTCCTTCACTCTGGAAGCTAAAGCCCGTTCGGTATTGCGGATGTAACTGGTGCCGCAGTCACCCACGAATTGGTACACACAATGTGATTTGGCGCCGACGAGCTCATCTTCCTTTACTGTAGGTAACGTCAAGTTTCTAATCCCCTTGCTACTTAACGCCTCCGCAGCACAGTACGTAAGCTGAATAGCCGAAACACTGCGTCTGGTTATCCTTCTGGCTGCGGTGTCACCCTCGAATAATAGCTCGATGTACACCTTTTTGTTTGGGGCTGACAAAACATTTCTTTGGGCGACTAATGTTAATGTGAAGATACGGAAGACGCAAATTCGATTCGAATTCAAATGTCACCCTCAATTTGGCGTAAACATTAGTAAGTTTGTCTACAAATTGTTCAAGTTGCATCTTCGTTGAACTGAAAAAAGGGGATAATAGCTACATATCGTTTGTAATACGGCAGCTAGGCAATATCTCTACTTAGTTTCCTTTCAATCATCAGCATGAAAAAAGCAGCCAGTACCAGGCCCACCGGACTACCCATAGCCACTCCAACACTTTGGCGATATGAGTTGCACTGGAATCGGAGAGCGACATTCTCCGTAGGAACTAACAGGGACTGTCTCAGGAGGTCTGCCGGTATTAGTAGACGGAAATTATTCTATTCATTATAGTGGCAAATGTAACCAACTAGTAATGAATTGTAATCAATTAGTAAATAACGACAGGACTTTCACTGAGTACCAAATTAATAATCTTCACGCAAAACTATAGATTATTTTTGAATTTGGATTGAATTTGCATCTTCCGTATCTTCACCTTAACATGAGTCGCAGTGATAATGGGCTGATTAAGCGCTCTGTATACCGGAAGCCAAAGTGGTCCGGCCAATACCTGACTTCACTAGCTTCTCATCGATGGCACACAAACGCGCGATGGTAAAAACACTATTTACTCCGGCCAGATGTACCTAATCCAAATACTGCTGGCCTGAAGAGTTTGATCTGATCACAAAAAAGCTTATGCAGTATGGCTACACAAATTGATTCATAGACAAATATAGCCACGTTAGACCGCTCAAAGAAATGGTGTTGACAGCCCCAAAGAAAAAGGTGTACATCGGGCTACTATTCAAGGGTGACACCGCAGCAAGAAAGACAACCAAACACGTTGTTTCGACTATTCAGCTTGCGTACTTGCTGAAAAGGCGGTAACTACAAACGGAACCAGAAACTTGACGTTACCTACACTAAAGGAACATGAACTCCCGGCTGACCTTTGCAACAATCTCTGCATAAGTACTTGATGTTCCGGGTCTTTTTCTCGACGGCTGTCATTTAAGCTACGGGTGCCGAGGAATGGAGTGCAGTTGTTTCATACTTTTTCAAGCTTGATTTCAGGTCTAGTGGAATTTCTTGAACCAGAGATTTCGGATAGTGCCTGATTATCGTTGCCATGCGTAATAGGTAACACTGGTAGGTACAGTTAGTTTACGCCCGGCGTTTCACCAAAGTTTGAAAAGACAAGTGAGATGGGGAAGTTGCTGACTGAGGTTCACTGGAAGCGTATTTTAAAGCAATCTGTTGCTTAGAGACCGCCAAGCTTCCGTGGTGCATACTCGTTCCATTATATTAACGTTATGGTTTATACTTTGCTCGTCTTCTGCGGTCTGTCGCACTTCCGAACTAGGATATGCAAGCAATTAACAAGTGGGGTAGTCGAACACGCAGTACAAAAGTAAAGCACATTTTGTGAGCTAGATTGCTCTCGTACCTTTAGTTAGAACATCTTTGCACATTTTGGATGATGCCATTCTAAACGCCGCGAACTAGCCGATCCTATCTTAACTACTTGATGGCTTTCTTCTAACAAGCTAAAGTCTTTCGCTTGGAGCCTTTTTGGATGCGCATTTCTGCCAATCAACGAGTTTTCGTTACTTGACCTAGTGGGTTGGTTACCTTTTTCTGTTTTCCTGCTAGGAGAGCGGCGCACCTTGGTCTTACGAGCGTTGTGGTTACAAGGGCGAATTCGCGGTCAGTGTGGTCAAGCGGTACGGGTGCTGGGTTATGCAGGCGGACTGGCTGATCAGTTCACAAGTAATGACGAGTACTGAAACCTGGTAATTTGAGCTGAACGCAACGTTGAACACAGTTTTGAAATCAAAAAATATTTCACAGCTGCGCTAAGAAATTCCAGATCGGAATATTGTTAGGCTTTTTGGACTGTCTCGATAATTCTGTATGGAATGGTGTCAAAAAGAAAAGTAATTAACTCAATGTGATAAAACCATCCGCTTGCGCTTATTCAAGGTTGACAGGAAAACGGTTATTAATGGCACGAACTTCAATAGTGGAAGATAATTCTACATATGATGGATAACTGTCCAGGGCTGGTAAATCCTGTTCGAATGAGTGTACACTGACAACTGCGAAAGTATGGTCAGAGGATATAGAGGAAGAATCTAATGGAATAAGGAGCATACACGTCACGCGTGGGTTTGGATAAACTTGACCAGATTCCAGTACGACTGTCGGATTGAAATATATTTCGGACTTGGAAGGTGGAGTGGGTAAACATTTGTCGAATTTCAAGCGTCGTCACCACTTGAGTGAGGACGACTTAAAGGGGATTCTTGTACCGTATTTACAGAATCAGCCATTGGCTCTTATTGGAGGTCAATGCGGAAGTACAGACCCAGTTCACATTTATTACTGGGAGGGTAGTGCCGAACAGCGAACATGCCTGACAGTGCCACCTTTATGTCAGATAGTTCGGGGTTTACTTATGCCCCGTTAAAGTGATAAGGTCAAAAGTCTTTCATCTCCGACAGAGTCGCAGTCTGGAAAATTCAATAAGGAAGTCCTGAGAATAAGTGGACATACAGGACAGCTTATTACATGTTCAATGGACTTAACAAGAGGTGCATGTATGGGGTGAAAATTAGTCGACAGGGAAATATCAGCAGCTACTCTTTTACGTTGGTTTGTCGGTGAACAGAGCAAAGCAATACTTATAACGTTTTGGTAACTTCATTTGCTCTTACCTATACATGCTGTATATTGTCCACCTGCAACATCCTTCAAGACTACTTGTCTAAACACCGAGTCATATTTTTCACCATAGTGGTTACATAGTAATACATGCAGTGTTGTTTTCTCCAAGCTCTCGAGTTAATGCTGATCGCTCGTTGGACAGTTTATAGAAAGTAATAACTTTATCGCGATACTTTTCACTATCTCCGAATTATGAATTTTAAGTTAGGCGACAATAGTTGCAGTCAAATTGATCAACGTACGTTAGCACAAACGAAAGTTTCATTGCATTATCGTCATTGTTCCAGATACTGAGCTTGTTATGCATCCTAGCCGACTGCCAGTATTGCGGGCAGGACTTCATCCAACAGGGTACTTAAGTCAGTGGCTTTGTAGTAGTTATTAGAATTGTATTTTTCTTGCTTGTCTTCACCCTATGGAAATTTTGGTAAAATACCTATCTACTGTCATCATTTTGTATGCGATAAGCAGATAAAAGTGTCATCTCGAGTACATCGTTGGGTATAAATGTTACCCGTAGAAGCACAGTAACTTCAATATGGAAACAAGTTTATTTAACCTATGTTATTACTGAATAACTGTTTGAAAAGTAATTATTTTCATCTCTGAATGCAGACGCTTTTAATGTAACAGTGCAAAGAAATTTCAAGCTTCAAGGCACCTAGGGAAATTTCTACACCGCATATATGGCGGCGAACGAACTTGCGCGGCTTATTAATACAACTTGCTTGCGTGACTGTCAGCCTATTATGAATATTGCTTGAATAATCTAATAAACATGCTGCCAATTTGTCTAAGAACCAGTACACCTTGTTTCCGCATTTTTAAAGTTATGAATCAAAGCGCACCCGAGGAAAATAGTTGTGATTCACGACTTTATGTCGCATCGCTTGCAACAGCTACTGCACAAATGATTATGAAGCACATGATAGTAATTGCCTAAGGAGATTTAACGAATAGAATATTTTTCGGAATTTTCTTCACAACAGAATGGGCATAATTTGTGGATTAAAGAAGCGCAAGCAGCCTAAGGCGTTTTCGGACTTCAACAGGTGTTTGAATTTCAACACTAGGCTTGCAGATGCGAGAAGCGAGATTCCATTTATCAATGAGTGTTTACAGATAAACCAGTAACCAAAGACCTACTGGAAAGCTTTACAGCGATGTTATATTCATCCATCTAGCAATGTCTTTAAAAAGGCATTCTTGCAATCTTCTGGAAGGTGCTCAATCACGAGTTACTGAGTTGGAACGGCTTTGCTCACTCTACGAAATATCCGTGGATGAACTTAACGAGAACCAAGGAGATGTTCCTTAATTACATGCCTGACGCATGCGAAACAAATGAAGAGAGAAAATAAACAAAATTGCTAAAGAGTTTGAGGCCTGATGTGCCTGAATCGAAACTTTCAACGCAGAGTCCGTATTCACTTATAAACCGTTCCGCTCATCACTAACCGCCCAAAAGATAGCATTCCGGCCCAGGTCGAATCCTATTTCCTATACCAGTTAACTTACACCTGTGGTGCGAGATACCTGGAAGGGAGGGCCAGACCTCTGTCAAAGCAGAGATCGAATCCTGCCCTGCCTCATTACAGCGTTTTACCACCAGAAATATCCACAGCTCTATCCTAGAACATTTAGTAGATAGTGGACATAACATAAAATCGAAAGATGATTCCAAAATAATGTACATTGCAGCAGAAAGCTACACATAATACTCAGAAATGGCTTACTGACCACAGCGAAAGCAAGTGCGCTTAAGCAACTGAAGCCGGAACTGTGTAAACAGCGTGTGTTTATGCAATTTTCAACCTTATATTAATCCTAGCCTGGTCAACTGACTTCTGACAAAGCGCTCGGTGGATTCAATTAGACATAGATTGCCACGTTTCATCCGATCGGAGCATCCACGACATTGCGCCGCATGGCAAGCAATAGCTACTGCACAAACGATCATGAAGCTCAGAATTGTAACCGTCTGCAGAGATGTAAAAAAATACTCCGCAATTTCCTTTGGATACTCTCCTTCGTTTGTTTAATCCCAGGTTTACCCAACTGGACAAATCGGAATTTATCGATAGTCATATTTGCGACTGAATTACAACAATACTTTCATTTTTGAGATATTGAAAGCATAATATATGACATGACCGCAATGAAGGTAAGACTCACCTGACCGCATACCAAATTTAAACTAATTGGTATGAAATTGGATTTAACCAAACCTTCGCTGTTTGATGCCATACGTTCCGCCAAGAAATATCACACTGCACCAAACCCGGCTCAGCGTAGTCACGTAGATTATGAATTGCTCTTCCTCAGTGCAAAGATGCTATTTATAAAACTGTCTCATTGCTTCACTTGTATTACGACTGGATTAGGAAAGAACAAAAGAGCGAAGCCCAGGATAAAAAAGTATTCTAATGTTTGTATACAACCACAATGTTCAATCGCAATTAGCGTTAATCTTGACATCGCGCGATAGTTTGCGTGCCTCCACGAGTTAACTTTGTGCCTTCAGAGTTACTTATACTGGATTATTCAATGGTTTGAGAGCAAACAATATTAGTTCCCTGGTACTGTTGGTTGGGTTTTGATATGAGAACACTTCCGCATTCTTTCAAACGGACTTTGTGGTCCGGTTCTGATCAAAAGTTGTGGATGAGAAGCACCTTGGAACGCACTTCCTGACTCAGTTGTATCCTCTCCTACCCTGGATGTTTTCAAAAAACGATTAGATGTCGCTCTTAGCTCCCAACATTTTGTTACCTAAATTCCCCTACTGTGGATTACGCCAAGGATGCATTTCTACTGGCTTTATGTATCAAATGGACCTAAGTGAGCGACCATATTTTACTTTTCTCACTCTTTACCTCAATGATCACTGCACCCCAGTGTCTTTCTGCATGTTTCCGCCCGATAATTTATTTTAATTTTACACTGATGTTGCTTATCAAACTATTCATATCGGCAGACTTTCGATAGATGACCCAGACATATTTTGATTTTATCATATTCACCTCAACCATCCTACGGGACGTGTCAAGCACTTGCTCTTATCCCGTGATAAATCATTGTTCATTGTTCATAATTAGGGAAAACATGTACCGTTCGGACTTCATTAGATTTATTAAGGCAAACCGAACGTGTTTGATTCTGATACAACCTTCTCCTCAATCGCCTAGTGATTCCTATGATAGCTGCAAAGCACTATGCGCCGAGTTCCACTCCCAGCTCGGCTATCTCTACCTCATGAGTATAAACAAAGAGAAAACCGTCGGTCGTGGATTGCAGCGATGGGAGAAAGCTTCACCGAAACCTTCCACTTCGCTGATGGTCTCAATGACCGTATTAGCAGAGACTGACTTCAAAGTCAACCGAGGCCACGGTCGAGATTGCGTGTCTCAATCGAAGACACAAGGCGGGTGCTCCAAACTCAAAAACTCAACTTATCCCTGTGTTAAGCATTGCGATTGGAGCTTAATGGCCTAGTAATCATAGCGAAAGCCGCCAAGCATTATGTGTCGAGTTCCACTGCCAGCTTGGCTATCTCTACCTCATGAGTCTTAACAATGACGAAATGGTCGATCGTGGCGTGCATGAATGTGAGAGAGTCACACACAAACCTTCCACTTTTCGTTAGATAAGTTACAGATAAACAAATATGGTATATGGGATCTTGCATCACAGCAGGCACTTAAAGAATATGCGTCTGCTACAAAGTACAGCATATAAGTACTTAAGGACAGACGTCATCCTTACTGTACGCGCTTCCTAGTTAGCACTTGACTTTGATAAGTCACTAAGAAGAGCTGTTTCCGGTTAAGAAGACAATTATAACATAATAAGGTGGTAAACTATGGCATACAACTATGCATAACGGCACAGAATAATGTCATTAATCGCTTAATATTGAACGAATTCAACTCACCAACAACTATACAGTTGGTTGGGTGATTATTTAGCAAGCTGGATAAGAACAAAGGAAGTCGTTGCTCTGGGGGCCAGCCCTACCCTCTGCACATTCGTAACATGGTAGACAGTGGAGGATGAACCGCGCTATATAGAAGTAAGATATCAGTCATGGCGGTTCGCTGCTGTCGCCCATGGCTCAGTGACACAATTCGCTGACTCGGAAATGTTAGGTCGTGGGTTCGAATGGGGCAGGATTCGGCAGGTGTGCCTTACTGACGCGTCCCAACAGGATGAAACGGTCGTCTAGCGCCTTCCTGGATGTGTGGTGACTGTCTGGTTGTGTTTAACTGCGATGAATCTACTCAAAAAGAACAAACTCCCTCAATTACCTTATTGGTAAATGAAAATGAAACTTCTGGGTGTACGTTCGGTTTATGTGTATGCATCATTTTCCTCTAACACAATGATTGTTGCCTGCGTTGAGTTAATTTAATCGCGTAAGCTACGGTGAGAAACTATGAATGTACCTATCCGCATTAGTCTAAAGAACTTCGATTGTTCACTTGCAAAACTCCAAAAATCCAAAAAGACATCATTTATGCATCGGCTAATTTGACAATGCATACAAAACATTCAAAGGGAGTAAGTGAGTTATGGACTCAGGAATTTTGGGTTTTTCACAAGCGACAACTCCCCATATCCTAACGGAGGTAGTTTAGCTTGCAGTTCATATGATTTAATCAGATAATATCTCAAATACGTAATTGTTAAATGCTGGATTATGTATGGGATCAGCTATGTGTAACTATCCGATTTTTACAGAAACTATTCGCTTGAGATTTACCCAGCGCACTGAAGTATTTACCGATCCACATGACGGTGCAACTGCTAAGATAATGTAATAGTCCTTCTGCCGCGATAAACGGCAAAATCAAATATGCATGAAATATATATATATATATATGTCAAAATCACCTGTTGACTTCAAGCCACAAACAGACACATCCCCAAATGTTTTACGGGGAAGTGACGATCGTGTTTCCCACAAATAAAAATTTACACCTATGTTTGTTACCGAAATATCTAAAGGTGCACTAACTATTAGGAGCAAACGTAGTCCGAATCGAATGTGTTCAATAATAACAAGATATTTCATGTCTTTGAAATGAAAAGGTAGTGTATGGATGAGAATGGCACCAGTCCCCCTTAACTCGTTGAACGGCGTCTCATAATCCTCAGAAAATGCTTTCCGACTCACTGGCCAATAGGTTTTATACTTCTACGGTGACAATAGATTATTTAATTTCCTGCATATCTCGTATATAGGGGTGCGCCCCTGAGCAAACTCATAAGGTGAAATTTTCGCATATAGTTATCACTTTACAGTAGCCCAAATTTTCACTAGCTTCACACACTCCACCTCTCATTTTGCACTCAACCAATACCAAATATGTCATAATGAGGGGATTGCAGAAAAATGTTTTTTAATTATTATAAGCTCAAATCTCCAACATCGATAGGGTCATTTAGTCGGTACGTCAGTTAACCAGGTTCATCTACCAGCACTATACATCGTCGCTGCATGAAGTTAACGAAAACATGAGGTGTTCAATCTATAATCTGACGTAGAAATATGAAGAAACTGACCGATAGACTTGTTTAGGCAGGTACATGCGATCTTCGTGGATGGGGGCCTCGTGCTAGTCCAAACCAAAGTTTGGAGACTCTATCGGAGGAGGCGCATTGTCGGATTCAGTACAGCCACTGCATTCGTTCTCTTGCGTTTAACTGTTCCTATTTTAATGCGATTAGCTTTATGCACCTTCTTCTTGCTTTTAGTCTGAAAATACCGCTTACAATTTTACAAGAATTTATTATTCTTGTTCATTGTTGTCTATATGGCGACGTGAGTCGTGGCAATTGCAACCACAGCTGTGTAAACTGCGCAGAACTGAACTGAAACAAACGGGTAAAGTTTACTTATCTCAGCTTATCAAGAAAGGGAAATTCCAGATAGAACTTGGCTTACTTAACAGGGAAGCAAAATACTAAAAACGAGAAAATATTCCACTACCAAACTGCTATTATCCTTAATGTGAAAGGTCTAGTTGAGAGTGGTGCCATTTTTCTTACAGTGGTTCTTTGGAAGCTAGTTTTCAATCTACCGGCGTGCCCACCATAACTGTGTTTCAAGATTACATTTCACACAAATACGGTCACAGCTTATCCCTTTTCAAACGCCTTGACGATATTCTGAAGCATTTACACTATGTGAAAAAGCCCATAACCATGAGATACTTGCATTAGTGTACAAAAACAGTGGACAGTGTAAAAATTCTACTCGCAGCTGAGTTACACCAAACCTCTTGGTGCGTCTTTATTTCACACATTCATTTACTGACAGTGATTTTCATTTTGTACATATCACCCTAACTATCCCACAGGGCATGTCAAGAGTTCGCTTTTACACCCGTCATAAACCATTGCTTCATTGTAATTGAAAATAATGTTAATTTAGCCTCGCACTTTGTCCAAGAAAAGGAACGCATTCTGCAAAACAAAAACGAAGTATGTGAGCTAAGTATGATATTGAGTAAGAGAAAATGGCGAGAAACAGGCCTACCTTAACATATGTTATACCGGAAGATAGTGTTGTCGACACACCTACTGCTACGGCAGATGTCTTTATTGCATACCTTGCAGAATTCTTCAGTACCGAAAATGCGACTCATAACTCCAGTATTATCTGTCATTCTCCATTTGTTTCCTTTGTTGGTATCAACATCGGAAGCATTAAACGTACGATCAACCTGCTGTGACCATCCTATAACCCTCGAACCCAATGTTTTCTCCTCAGTAGTAATCAAGTGTGGAGTTGATGATATACCCGTGCAGTTAGTTAATAGTACTTCTTTGTCCATTCGACCGGGCCAGTATCCTGGGAGATGGAGGAAATCAAAGGTCATTTTGCAATATATATTTAGGCCCAAACAGTCGTTCTTAATAACCGTATTAGCAGCCACAATTATGGCTTATCGCTTTTACTTTTACCACAGGCTACTTGCATATTCGCATCATGACTTTGTAAAGACTTGTTCGTGCATAGCTTGTCAAACTGAGTGCTTTTACCATCTCACAGGAGCAGTTGCTTTTGGACTTCAATGCAACGCCCTCCATCTTGAAATTAAGAAAGCGTTCGAGTGAGTCCCGCCCAAACGCCTATAATTAAAATTTAGTAGTTTTGATCTATCATTTACGCTACAGTCTACATTATAGCTCATGAAGAGGAAGCTTTAATTTTCTCGCAGCAATCGAAATTACAGTACTTAAGCCAACTGAGCAACATCAATCCTGTTCAATCCTAGGTATAGCTGATTAATGAGACAGGGTATTGACGAAACAGGTAAGTTAGTATGTATGTATGTATGCAGAGTATAATAGGTATTTCCTCGAAAATGACTATGGCTGCACTTAATTACCAGTCAGCTAACTTAAATTCGGCAGTACAAAACAGGACAGCGGCCTGAATCATCATGACTGCTTTCCTTCGAATTCGTTCACAGCATTCCATGTTATTTAATTAAGGAGACGACACAAATGACAAGTAGAATCATGTGCAACATACACAGAACATGAAAGCAAGTAGGCCACGTTGCCGCTGTCGTTTGCTGAAGTGGCCACGATCACGACGTGGCATCACCAACACTTTCATCTTGTCTACCGAATATTTAAGATGAATGAACCATTTCGCTGACCGTTTCCCGTTCATAAACATATTTCACAAAATTATTACTTTTCTAATCACTGCTTACCTCAAGTCCAGTTCTTATCCGATTAGGATGTTTAAAGCGATTATTCGCCTTCAGATTGTTTCCGCATCATTCAAAAAAGAATGTGTTGCCGTCTTTTTTAGGTTAGACAAATGGCCAAAGAGAATGGTAATCAAAATATGTGGGTGTTGAACACATGGGTGTTCAAAGCAAACTGGCGGTGCAAACCACCTGGCCATGCCTACCAACGTTGGATGTTCATTTTCAGCCTGTAGCTGACAGAATTGTATGCCTGCCTTGTATTTCTGATGCTGTCGTTTCGGATCCGTGTAGGTCTGGGCGATCTATCAGTAAAACTAGCACTTGCACGATGTGTCGTATTCGCATGGCAGAGAGGCATCTTATGGTGTGCCGGCGTACTGCTGATGCTTTTCTGCCCTCGTCACTTACTCTACTAACACGAAGAGGACGCGTTGGCCCGTACCGCCCGATTTCCCATGTCAAACAGTTTATCAACCGCTCTGGAGATCACTGGTGTTTTAATTGCGGTCCCCCGGCGTCGTTCACCTTCCAGCGGCGCAATGAGCTGGCTGCACGATAGCAAGTAGTGAACTCGATTATCCGCCGACTCCAGTAAGTTGTTCGTCAATGAATGGGTCCAATTCGAATGAATGAAAATCTGGAACTTTTCAGGATATCATGTCGCGGCTGTTTAACTAAGACTGCAGAAAATTAGCTCAAAATATTCGTCGGAATTCGTCGACTATTTGCTTAAGTGAAAATAATTATGAATATCCTCCTTATGCTGGTCGATGGGATCTGCTAGTCGAAGTCTAACAAGCTACGCAGCACCCCTGACCATAGTTTAATATAGCTATATCACAGGCAGGTAAGGTCGTCCGTGACGAACGCAGCATTCATGGAAAAAGATCCTAAGTTCTCCAGACCACATGTAAGATACATAATCTACGGCGTTATTTAGAAGTGCTAAGCATCATGCTAACTTGAGTCGACAACAAACAGTGCCAAAGTAGCGTCTAAAAATTTGTCACGCACGGAACCGTATAAGTCATTAATTCGTCATGGAAATCTTGGAAACTACCTGGAAGCCATCTAGAAGTCATCATTTCAAAAGGCTTGGCAAGCGATCGGTGAGTGTATTTGTTTCGCTTTCGACTCAAAATCTTCATCATGTGAAGTGAATTAGTTTAAAGTTGAGTGGCATTTTAAAAACAATCATGTGCAAGCTAAATACTGAGGTCGATAAACTTCAGTTATTTCTAAAACTTTACGGCCGTCATAGGTCACTGCAGGTTCGCGTGAAACACTTGGGACTCAAGTAAGGCCAAAGGGGAACAAAATGATTATCAGGGGGTAGTTACAGACATGGTCGGTAATCTGAAGTTTTCCGTTGGAATGAAATTGGTCACTGATGGAACTTGTCTTCAGTACTTAGGGATTTGATGGATAGGTGTTGATTGTGCATTCTGAATTCGGATCCATCCGCTAATGCGCAGAAAACAGGTCGGCGTAAGAGTAGACGTCAGGCCCTAGACTAGTCTACTCTGTCTATTCTATCCACGAGGTTGTTTGTCCTGGTCACTTCTATCGCCTCAGCAATTATCCTTTGTTGGGCTGATCGCATTCCCATCCTTATAATGACTATTTCGAAGTCAATTTTATACCCAGTGTCTAGCGCATGCATTACTACCTCCGAATTTCTGAACATAGCTATATACACAAAATCGTTCCTCGGAGGTCGTGATGTATGTCGCATAGCTTTTGAGATGCTTGTGCGTAGTTCCCTCGCTGTTTGGCTTACATACACTTGCGCAGAATCTTTGCATTTGGTTTTGTAATTGCAGTTAGTTGTTCTCTCTAAAGGAAGAGGTCCTTCAAGT
Source organism: Dicrocoelium dendriticum (assembly GCA_944474145.2). Classification (NCBI taxonomy): domain Eukaryota; kingdom Metazoa; phylum Platyhelminthes; class Trematoda; order Plagiorchiida; family Dicrocoeliidae; genus Dicrocoelium; species Dicrocoelium dendriticum. Next base: position 33,432,621 of record OX104066.1, on the reverse strand, counting down.
GCACACACATCGACTGTAGCCTTCTACACTTTTGGGAAACCACACTTTTCTTTTCATTTAGTAATCTTTGGATCACTTCCGAAATTCCTTCATACTAAGGAATAAACACTATCGCTGTCCAAACCGTCATTGGCCTTGTGCGTGGGTTAAGATATTTTAGTAGCTGTCTTTTCATCAAACGCGTCGGATATCCGCTAGCCTTTAAGCTTGTCATCACAAAAGAAAGCGACGTAATGCACAACTAACTAAATAGATGTAACCGAAAATTATCGGCACAGGAAGCGATAAGTTTGTATAAATATATATATGTGAATCAAAATGCAGTTATTCAAACTTTTATAACAAGGGAATGAAAAGATGCACTTAAATATCAGTGTTAAATAAAAAGGAATGCACATGATTTCGTTTGCAAGCAATTTATAGGAAACACATTTAATATAATATCAGTAAAGTAATATATATGGTGAGATATATTAAGCATTAAAGATAAACTTACACATGTTTTCAACAAATCAGACCATAACCTATGAAACCAACCTAATACGACATTACCCAAGGGAGCGTCCGAAACTAGGGACACAAAATGCATTTAAGATAATAATATTTCATGAAGCAATACTAACATTTAATGATCAAAAGTTCCCAACAAACTGCTCACCCTGTTTAATTTATGTCCAGATTTAAACAGTTAGTTCCGTTGAGTAGATTGAACAACGAAATGAGAAGACGCATATTGGCAGATGCTAGCATTTCATATTATCTCGTCAGTACCAATAAAATAACAGGGAAAACCTTTTATATATTATATGGAACAGTGAAACCTATCAATTTTATGATTGTGGCCATGGTTATTAGAAGTAGGACCACGGCAATCACACGTTGACAACTAATTGCTTTTGAGCACACAAAGCTGATCTAATTCGTCTTATCGCGACGACCTATGGAAAACGCAAAAGGCATCAGTTAGTATAACGGCACAAGCTCCGGAAAGCTGATAAGTGATTAACAAGATGCCGAGTCGCCAAGATGTGCTTGCCAATGAAGTAAACTGGTGGCTTACACGAGCACGTATAGTCGGAGGTGGATTGAGTAACTTCAAGCTGAACCAAGTTTGGTAAGTGTTCCTTCACTCTGGAAGCTAAAGCCCGTTCGGTAGTGCGGATGTAACTGGTGTCGCAGTCACCCACGAATTGGTACACACAATGTGATTTGGCGCCGACGAGCTCATCTTCCTTTACTGTAGGTAACGTCAAGTTTCTAATTCCCTTGCTACTTAACGCCTCCGCAGCACAGTACGTAAGCTGAGTAGCCGAAACACTGCGTCTGGTTGTCCTTCTGGCTGCGGTGTCACCCTCGAATAATAGCTCGATGTACACCTTTTTGTTTGGGGCTGACAAAACATTTCTTTGGCGACTAATATCAATGTGAAGATACGGAAGACGCAAATTCGATTAGAAGTCAAATGTCGCCCTTAATTTGGCTTAAAAATTAGCAAGTTTGTCTACAAATTGTTCAAGTTGCATCTTCGTTGAACTGAAAAAAGGGGATATTATCTACATACCGTTTGTAATACGGCAGCTGAGCAATATCTCCACTTAGTTTCCTTTCAATCATCAGCATGAAAAAATCAGCCAGTACCAGGCACAACGGACTACCCATAGCCACTCCAACGATTTGGCGATATGAGTTGGGCTGGAATCGGAGAGCGACATTCTCCGTACAAACTAACAGGGACTGTCTCAGGAGGTCTACCGGTATTAGTAGACGGAAATCACTATCTTTACTCTAGTGGCAAAAGTAATCAACTCTCTATGGAGAAAAGCAATTAGTGCATAACGACTGTACTTTCACTGAGAACCAAATTAATAATCTTCACGCAAACTATAGATTATTTTTTAATTCGGATTGAATTTGCGTCTTCCGTATCTTCACATTGACATGAGTCGCAGTGATAATGGGCTGATTAAGCGCTCTGTATACCGGAAGCCAAAGTGGTCCGGCCAATACCTGACTTCACTAGCTTCTCATCGATGGCACACAAACGTGCGATAGTAAAATCATTATTCACTCCGGCCAGACGTATCTAATCCAAAGATTGCTTACCTGAAGCGTTTGAGCTGATCACAAAAACACTTATGCAGAATGGCACGCAAAGCGATTCATAGGCACATATAGCCACGTTAGACCGCCCAAAGAAATGGTGTTGACAGCCGCAAAGATAAAGGCGTACATCGGGCTACTATTCAAGGGTGACACCGCAGCAAGAAAGACAACCAAACGCATTGTTTCAGCTATTCAGCTTGCGTACTGTGCTACGGAGGCGGTAAGGATCAACAGAACCAGAAACTTGACGTTACCTACAGTAAAGGAATATGAACACATGGCTGACCTTTGCAACAATCTTTGCATAAGTACTTGATGTTCCGGGGGGCTTTGTCTCGACGAAAGTTACTTAAACTACCCATACCGAGGGATGGTGTATACCTGTTTCTTACTTTTTCAAGCTGGATTTTAGGTTTAGTGGAATTTTTAGAACCAGAGGTTTCGGGTAGTGCTTGAGTTTCTTTGACATGCATAATAGTTGACTCTGGTAGGTACAGTTAGTTTACGCCCAGCGTTTTACCAAAATTTGGAAAGACATGTGAGATGGGGACGATGCTACCTGAGGTTCAGTGGAAGCGTATTTTAAAGCAATCCGTTGCTTAGAGACCGCTAAGCTTCCGTGGTGCATATTAGTTCCATTATATTAATATTATTGTTGACATTTTACTCATCTTCTGCTGTAAGTCTGTCGCACATCCGAATTAGGAAAAGTAAGCAATTAGCAAGTGGGGTACTTGAACAAGCAGAACAGAAACATAACACATTTTGTGAGCAAGTTCGCTCTCGTACCTTTTGTTAGGACATGTTTGCACATTTTGGATGACGCCATTCTAAACACCGCAAAGTAGCCATTCCTAATTTTTATTAGATGACTTTCTCCTAACCCGCTAAAGTCTCTCGCTTGGAGCATTTTTGGATGCGCGTTTCTGCCATTCAACGAGTTTTCGTTACCTGACCTAGTGGGTTAGTTATCTTTTTCTGTTTTCCCACTATGAGAGCGGCGCACCTTGGTCATACGAACTTTGTGGTTACAAGGTCAACTTCGCGGTCAGCGTGGTCATGCGGTACGGGTGCTGGGTTATGCAGGCGGACTGGTTGACTGGTTCCCAAGAAATGACGAGTGACTAAAACTTGGTAATTGAAGCTGAACGCAACGTTGAACACGGTTTTTGAAATCAAAAAATATTTCACAGCTGCGTTAAGAATTGCCACATCGGAATATTTTAGGCTTTTCGGACTGCCTCGATAATTCTGTATGGAATGTTGTCAAAAAGAAAAGTAATCAACTCAATGTCATAAAACCATCCGCTTGCGCTTATTCAAGGGTGACAGGAAAAAGGTTAGTTATGACACGAACTTCAATAGTGCACGATAATTCTACATATGATGGAAAAACGTGTAGGACTGGTAAATCCTGTTCGAATGAGTGTACACTAACAACTCTGCGACAGGATGGCCAGAGGATATAGAGGAATAATCTAATGGAATAAGGAGCACACACGTCACGCGTGGGTTTGGATGAACTTGACCAGATTCCAGTACGATTGCCGGATTGAAATATATCTCGGACGTGGAAGGTGGAGTGGGTAAACGTTAGACGAATTTCAAGTGTCGCCACCACTTGTGTGTGGACGACAGAAAGGGGATTCTTGCACCGTATTTACCGAATCAGCCATTGGCTCGTATTGGAGGTCAATGCGGAAGTACAAACCCGGTTCACATTTTTCTACTGGAAGGGCAGTGTCGAACAGCGAACATGTCTGACATTGCCACCTTCATGTCAGATAGTTCGGGGTTTAATTATGCCCCGTTACAGTGATAAGGTCAAAAGTCTTTGATCCACGACAGAGTTGCAGTCTGGAAAGTTCACTAAGGAAGTCCTAAAAATAAGTAGACGTACAGGACAGCTTATTACATGTTCCATGCATCTAACAAGGGGTGCATGTATGGGGTGAAACAGTCAACAGTGAAATATCAGCAGCTACTCTTTTAGATTGGTTTGCCGGTGAACAGAGCAAAGCAATACTTATAACGTTTTGGTAACTGCATTTGCTCTTACCTGTACATGCTGTATATTGTCCACCTGCAGCATTCTTCACGACTACTTGTCTAAACACCGAGTCATCGGTTTCGCCATAGTGGTTACATGGTATTACATGCAGTGTTGCTTTCTCCAAGCTGTCGAGTTACTGCTAATCGCTCGTTTGGCAGTTTATATAAAGTAATAACTAAGTTTATCCCAATACTTTTCACTATCACCGAATTATGAATTTTAAGTTAGGCGACAAGAGTTGCAATCACACTGATCGACGTACGTTGGCACAAACGGAAGTTTCATTGCATTATCGCCATTGTTCCAGATACTGAGCTTGTTATGCATCCTAGCCGACTGCCAGTAGTGCGGGCAGGGCTTCATCCAACATGTCACTTAAGACAATGGCTGTGTAGTAGTTGCTAGAATTGTATTTTTCTTGCTTGTCTTCACCCTATGGAAGTTTCGGTAAAATACCTATCCACTGTCATCAATCTGTATGCGATAAGCAGATAAAAGTTTCAACTCGAGTACATCGTTGGGTACAAATGTTACCCGTAGAAGCACAGTAACCTTAATATTGAAACAAGTTTTATTTACTCTATATTATTACTGTATAACTGCTTGAAAAGGAAATATTTTCATCTCTAAATGCAGACGCTTTTAATGCAACAGTGCAAAGAACTTTCAAGGCACGTAGGGAAAGTTCTACACCGTATATATGGTGAAGAACCAACTTGCGCGGCTTATTAATATAACTTGCTTTGCGTGACTGTCAGCTTAGTAGGAATATTGCTTGAATAATCTAATTAACATGCTGCTAATTTGTCTAAGAACCAGTACACTTTGTTTCCACATTTTTAAAGTTATGAATCAAAGCGCACCCCAGGAAAATAGTTGAGATTCACGACTTTATGTTGCATCGCTTGCAACAGCTACTGCACAAATGATTATGAAACACATGATAGTAAATGCCTAAAGAGATTTAACGAATAGCATATTTATTGGAATTGTCTTCACAACAGAATGGGCATAATATGTGGATTAAAGAAGCGCAAGCAGCCTAAGGCATTTTCCGACTTCAACAAGTGTTTAAATTTTAACGCTAGGTTTGCAGACGCGAGGGGCGAGTTTCGATTTATCAATGAATGTTTACAGATAAACCAGTCAGCAAATACCTACTGGAAAGCTTTACAGCGATATTATATCCATTCACTTAGCAAGTCATTACAAAGGCATGTTTACAATCTTCTGGAAGGTGCTCATTCACGAGTTCCTGAGTTGGAACGGCTTTGCTCACACTACGAAGTATCTGTGGATGAACTCAACGAGAACGAAGGAGAGATGTTCCTAAATTACATGTCTGACGCATGCGCAAAAACTGAAGAGAGAAAATAAACGAAATTGCTAAAGTGTTTGAGGCCTGATATGCCTTAATCGAAAATTTCAAAGCACCTAGAACGATACGTGCACAAGCCCTCTAGAATGAAGCTCAACTAATTACAAGTTAAGGCTCTGTCATTGGGACAAAAATTCTGTGCATCTCAGCCGCGTAGGACGCAACTGCATTTAGAGACACACTTCGAGAGTCTAAAGCATCAACTGACCGAATTAAAACCTACATCCTCCCGAGCTCATGACTCTTTCAGAACCAATTTGGTGCATCTATCACAGAGATATTAGAGCAGCAGGGTAAAAAGTTCAAAATTAATCACTAATGCACACTGAGAAGCGATAAGAAATTGACATCCAATCCAGAGATCATACTCTCAACGCCAGATAATGGATCAGGTTTGGTAATAAAAAACAAGTGTGACCACATGTCCAAGATGCACACGATCTTGAAAGATCCCAGCAAATTCGTGCTTGATTCAGTACAAAAACAACACAGCACAAGTTGAGACCAAAGTAATCAAATCATTGAAAGAACTAAAACGCGGTAACTACATTGATAGCTCCTTACTTGAACGATTAACACCTTGTGGCGCACATCCATCTCACCACTACGGTGTGCTAAAGGTCCACAAATCGTATACCCTACTACGACCAGTGATTGGTATGCATGGGTCTGCTACGCACTCAGTCGCTGTGGCTTGCGGAACATCTCGAAAAAGTATGTACAGAATTGTCCGGTCACACTGTGAGTGATACGTTTGCGTTCTTTAATCAAGTAGAAAACTTAAGTGTGAAAGAATAATTAATGCCCTACTTTGATGTAGAATTTTTCTTTACAAACGTTCTATTGTTAGAAACAGTGAATTTCATTTGTGAATACCTGAAAGAATACAATACTTTTCCTCCGATCCCGACAAGTAATGTGAAAGAGTTGATTCTACGCTGCACGTTCAAAAGACAGTTTCTATTTGGTGGAAAATGCCATGAATAAATAAACGGAGTTGCGACGGCGTAGACCCTAAGACCGCTGCTTAGGGACATTTTTCTCGCAAAATTTGAACACGGACCTATCAGACACCCCAGCAAATCCCTTCATTATTACAAATGATACATGAACGATAGGTTGATTGTCCGCGACTCTTAAACTAATCATGTTAACCAGTTGAATAAATTTAACAACGCGCACCCAAACTTGAAATTCACTTGCGAGTTTTAGGCGGACAGTAAGATGCCAATTTTGGATTTTCTCTGCGATTAGAGAACGGATCGTTGGAAAGAAAGATTTTTCGCAAACCAACCTGGGTAGTTCAGTACACGCAGTTCCACATTTCCGTACCGATAAAGAACAAACGAAACTTGGTACGTTGCCTGTATTATCGGACTACAATCATTTGCAGTACAAAACACTGGAAACAGAAGAGAATGTTATACTCAATACATTGAAAAGCAACGGGTACCCAATTGCTTACATCGAAAATCATTCACAGCTGCGAGCTTAGCCTGTGCCGAAAATGGCTATGAGAAGGAAAAATGTTTTCCTCTCCGTGCCTTTCAAAGGTGACATAGAGTTCGAACTGGAGTAGGAAATTGCCTTCCGCGCTCAACTATACCAACTCGGACGCCAGAGTCCGTATTCACTTATAAACCGTTCCGCTCATCACTAACCGCCTAAAAGACAGCATTCCGGCCCAGGCCGAATCCTATGTCCTATACCAGTTCACTTACACCTGTGGTGCGAGATACCTCGGAGGGAGGGCCAGACGTCTGTCAAAGCGGAGAGCGAACCCTGCCCTGCCTCATTACAGCGTTTTACCACCAGAAATGTCCACAGCTCCATCCTAGAACATTTAGTAGATAGTGGACATAACATACAAACGAAAGAGGATTTCAAAATAATGTATATATATAGCAGCAGAACGCTACACAAAATACTCAGAAATGGCCTACTGGCCACAGCGAAAGCAAGTGCGATCAAGCAACTGAAGCCGGAACTGTGTAAACAGCGTGTATTTATGCAGTTTTCAACCTTATATTAATCCCAGCCTGGTCAACTGACTTCTGACAAAGCGCTCAGTGGATTCATTTAGACATAGATTGCCACCGTTCTTCCGATCGGAGCATCCACGACTTTGCGTCGCATGGCCAGCAATAGCTACTGCACAAGAGATCATGAAGCTCATAATTGTAACCGTCTGCAGAGATAAAAAAATAATTAAAATACTCCGCAATTTTCTTTGGATACTCTCCTTCGTTTGTCTCATCCCAGTTTTACCCAACTGGAAAGTCGGAATTCATCGGTAGTGATATTTGCGATTGAATCACAATAATACTTGCATTTTCGAGATATCAGAAAGCATAATATATGGCATGACCGCTATGAAGGTAAGACTCATCTGACCGCATGCCAAATATAAACTAAATGGTACGAAATTTGATTTAACCAAACCTTTGCTGTGTGATGCCGTAAGTTCCGCCACGGAATTTCACATTGCACCAAACCCGGCTCAGCTTAGTCAGGTAGGTGATGAATCGCTCTTCCTCGGTGCAGAGATGCTCTTCATAAAACTGTCTACTTACTTCACTTTCATTACGAGTGGGTTAGGAAGGAACAAAAGAGCGAAGCGCAGGATAGAAAAAGTTTTCTAATGTTTGTATACAACTACAATGTTCAATCACAATCAGCGTTAACCCTGGCATCGCGGGATAGTTTGCGTGCCTCCACGGGGTAACTTTGTACCTTCAGAGTTACTTATACTGGATTATTCAATGTTTGGATAGCAAAAAAGCTCAGTTCCCTGGTCCTGTTGGTTGGGTGTTGAGAGCACCTCCACATTTTTCAAACGGACTGTCTGTTGCACGGAACTCAACTCCCGCTCCTTTGTGGTCCGTTTCTGATCAAAGGTTGTGGAGGAGAAGCATAATGATTTTCAGTGGGTTTTTACGTCCGCCGTTTTTTCAAGCAGGTCGCGGAGTTACGCTATTTTACACCAGACTCTAGCAGGTCAAATGAACCAAATAGTGATTGGCTTAGTATTTATTACGAACAGCGGTGACAGTTACGACAATCAGGAGGTAAGTAGATGGGTACTCATTTTACAATTCATGTTTTCACTTCAATGTAGTACGAAGTATGAGATATACGCGCTTAAGTTCCTGTCAGTGATGGGGTTAAGGATAGTTTGAATCCTGTTATCCGTTCCGGAGCCATCTACCCACCCCCTTAACATGGCAGGAATAAGACACATTCAACATCTTCACTCTTTCGATTTCGTTCGCGCGGATGATGTTTTCCTCGATTTCCGCCTACTTATTATCCATTTCGAATGACAAATTCATCAAATTCCATTCCATATATTTTGTCCATCGCTTACAGGATCTCGCAACCAAGCTCCATCTTCAGACCGTTTTTCAGAGCACAATGACATGAGTATATGTTATCCTCATTCGCAGCGCTGCTGCGAATTGTCCTCTATGCATGATTTTCGTCTATGTAGCCAATTTTGTAGACACTATTGTTTTGTTCACCTGCGGGAAACGAGCCACTCATGTGTATAATTCACTAACGAAACGTTTTATTTTTCTGCTTCTGGTGCACCCAGGATGGCGCCTGGATTTTCTTCTTAGTATGAATTCATGCCGTACCAATCCACCCATTCGTACCCCGTGGATTTGAATTCGGCCTGGTCGCCTTCATTGTCACTACGATTCGGTCAATGGAATTCCGCGCTACTGGAAGAATTTACAAGCTGCGTTAACAAAACGTTGATGGCATTAACAGTAACATTTTCCGTTGATAAAATGTGACGAACGACTGTGACGACTGATCTTGAGCAAACATCCATTGCTCATTGCACGCCTCACTTAATAGCAATGAAAATATTGCCAAAGGATCTCAGCTGGCGCATTTCTGTACCGACGTCGAAGAAGCTAGTAAACTGAGAAAAGAATCTCACAACTGTGAGAGCGGCCTGGTTGCATTCCTTTAATCCATGCATCCGGAATCTATGAAGCTGCCACGCATTACTTTTGGATAAGCCAAGATATGGTAGTATCTGGCGTACTAAAGTAGCTGCTGGTTGTCAGCCAATTGCAGATCCCGAAAGAATTACTCCAATCGCTCAGATAAAATCCCGTCCTTAACCTCCTCCCCACAGGTAGACACAGCAGCTTCATTTTACGGATTTGGCTGTGCTTCTGCATAAATACACAGGATACACGTTTGCAAATAGCGTGTTAGTAATTAGCTGTGGTTCGTCAGCCGAATTTTCGGTCAACATATCCTGCTGGAGCGACTGAATGGAGTCTTCCAAGTGTTCGCTTGTGCCGCATTGACAGGAAGCTGGTAAATTGCAGATACTGTCCAGACTACATTGCGTTTCGATAGATAGATAGACCATTTTAGCAGTCCGTTCTCGATGCGTCTGATGCAAACATCAACATATGATAGACAGTTCTGCCATGCAACCTCGCAAGAAACTCTCAAATTAACATGCAAGGAGTTAAAACGCGTTACTAGCCGTGTGATCTGCATTTCTGTTGAACATAACACCAATATATCGTCTACTAAATGCCTTCAATAGGGTAATTGCGCTAATGCCGCGAATAAACCTCGTTCTCTTGTTCACATGAAAAAATCCCCTAGTGTGGAACCCAGTGGGCTGCCCCGTTAATTTAACTATACTTTATGTTACTGAAGTAACTGTTAACCTTCTTTGTGCATAGAAGCAAAGAGTCTCTTATGAACTCAATCGGTATCGGCGATAAACATCCGGAACTTGCTGTTAATTCGCAAATTGAATCAAAGATATGGTGTAATGGCACATTAGTAAACAAGGATTTCACATCGAAAGTACACGCCGGCTTATGGAACAGATTCTTTTGATCAATATCTTTGGCAGCTTGTAGTAATCGTTAAGGGTATATAGATTAAATAGCGCATATTTAATTAGTGGAAAACACGGGATTCGAATGCAGTCACATCCCTCGCCTTCTCTACTCTTTTACATTTGTTAGTGTCACTGGGTATTGCGCGCATCTTCTCAAAGTATTCATTTTATTTATTGACTACAACCCATGAGCTCTTAGCTGGCTTCATTAAAACGACATCCTTATCTCAGCTTTCGCGTAGCACTCATAGGTGTCTTTTCATAAGCGCGCATCTTGCTATTATTTCTCAAACTGAGACGCAATGACCAATCCTGTCAATCGTCTAGGAGGTACTCTGTAATCTATCCCGAAAGACAATGCTTCCAACTGTAGAGCATCACGGTTCACATTTGACAACTTCACCACATCCTTACTGGGGTCATGAGTACATAGTTCCTCATCTAGGTTGTTCATCAGCAATTTTCGAGCAGAGCGCGTTCCTTCACTTCGGTGCAATCGACGGTGGCTTTGCAAAAATGAGTAAGTATAATCCGACATTAGAGCGACAAATTTTTGAATACGGGCGGCAAGCCTGCGTGGGTTCCATTAACCATCAAGTCTGGCTCGCGCTGTCTCCAGCAACACACCCACAAAATGTTGGATAAGAGTACCGAATATCGTTATCAGCACTGATGAGCCGATATGTAATGCATGCATCTGCCGAACTACGTCTTCTATTTGTGCTTCTCAAGTTACTGAAAGAAATTACATGTTTACATTTTTTATGCTGCTAATAATAGGTTCAGTTTTCAGGGAAAGTTTATGGAATTCAAGACGCTTCCAATTGCGCGAAATAACTCTTTAGACCTTACTCACACATGTAATATTCTAATGAAGTGGTGAAAGATTTTTGTAGTTTCACGAATAATGTTATTGTAATACAATACGAAGAAAGGCGCGACTGATATAATTTGATTTCATCACGCTTACAACGGATAGTGTGCGTTTAGTTACTTTGCACCATAAAAGCGCCCAATTTGAATCAGTCCAGAGGTGCTTGTTTCTTTTCCCAAGTGGTCAGAAGTTTTGTTAGGGTGGCTGGCAGTACATTGCGGAATGATTGCTTACTGTAGTTTGCACATCTTAGTGATTTTATTTTTGATGTGAAACTGAAGCTATTGTTTGTGAGACGTTAAGCTACAAAGTATAGCCTGATCAAATTCATTTAACAGTGAGATCATTTTCATACCAAAATTTTGCATTCTAATGTTATTTATGTCTGACGTAAGCGGAATGGAGAAATAGTAAAGTGTGTTTCTACGCCTCGTCAGCAGATTTAATTGGGAAGTATTAATGAGATAAGCGGTGGAGTTAGACAGATATAACATGTAGTAGGAAATTTTACACTTAAACGTATATAGCTCCATCTTATTAAGAAGTTAGTTTTTATTCACGGTGAGATCGCAGGTGCAAAAACGCCCATATGTGCTTGTCTTAGGATTATAACTTGTAACCAAAGTAAAGAACGATACCTGTGTCATAACTTGTTGTGGAATCGCATCATTTAAGTCAATATGTCTTTCCGGTATCGATCTTTGAACAGACCCAGCTGGCTAACCGTTTTTAACAGAAGTTTGAAAGGTGCCGCACATTGACGCAAGCAAATCTATTTATTGAAGTACAGATCCGAGCTGTGGCATTGCTCGGAACTCTTATAGAAATTAAAGAGCAACCTCGCCTACTGCCTATGGTTCATTATATTCTTCCATGTGCAAACAAGCATTGGTATCGCTGCACAGGCCGATAAAATGTTAAATGAGCTCAGCCTTTGACACTTACATATCATGTATCCTTGAATAAGCAACGGTTTTACCTGTATTCCTTACTGATATTCACACCCAGGACAATGAGGAACAGTTGAATGTCGACTTCTGGACAAAACGCCGTGATTTAGATTGTGAAACATCCTTTTATGTCGAATCTAGTCTGAATTTTTAATCATCCAGTTTCCATTCCGGTCTCATTGATCAGTATTTCAAAGCAATCAATTGGGGAGGGAACTCCTAACACGAACTTGAAACCTCCGTTGTGAATAAAGGTAGATGATACACCCAAAGTCAGGATCTCCGGCTTCGCAACTCTGTAACCTGTGAAGTGGGATATGGTGATCATACTGGGCGCTTGATTACGTTGATCCCATCTTCACAACCAAAAGCTTTCCTCCAACCTAATTTTCCCCTCAGCATCTTCGTGTTTTATGGACGATGTTGATGGAATCCATGCTGATTCGATGCTAAGATAGTGCATTTTTCCAAGTAGTTTATTAGAGCCACAGCGACGATCACCTACATAAACTTCGAGAACACAGGGAGGATAGTCACTGAGCGGTGGATTTCATGGTTTCCACGGCTGATGCCCTTGAAATATTTGCTGCTAATACTTATTTTACACGAGTATCAATATCTGTTCATCGAAACAACTTGGTAAGAATCGCGGCAGCTACTCGGTTAGCTTACTCATGGTAGCCTTCAGAGGCCTTCAGAGAATGTTGTCAGGTGCAATAGAGCTTGAAGCGCACAGTGAGAGCAACATACTAGGCACAATTCTTGGAGACGGCTCATGATAGCCAACCACAAAGGAATTCCAAGGGTGCGTTGGGGAGATTACGTAGCCACGGAAATTGTATAGGATGGGTAAAAAGGTAAGACTCGACAAGCCACATCGTGTAGATAGTGATCGAAGCAAAAGTATCTTGCATATTATGAAGTGCGGATCTATGGATTCCTCGTAACACTCATGTTATTACACATAAAATCGGCCTTTCCGGTGAGTGGTTAATAACGATTGCGTTTGACGGCCCGCTAATGAACACAGGCCTTATTACAGAATAGAAATGGGATATAGTGTTGTCAAGTTTTTTATTTGATACTCGATAGCATGGGTGCAAAATGATATAGTTAGGAAGAGTGTTTCATAGCCGACAAATTCGTGTAAATTCCGTTACGTATGCACAGAACGAATAGGATGATAACAATTTAGGTCCCTGGTTTAGGTAAGATTCAACGCTGTTGTTATCGTTTTGATAAGCAAATGTAAAATCTGAGTACTGATCAATTTGATGATCTATGATTATTAATTGGCTAGCGATGAATGATGCTTGCAGTTTGCTTAACGTTAATTGTCCTATCGTTGGCTACGCCTTCAATATAGCAGTCCGTTTCGGAATATGCTCTTCAACCAGCTAACCCAGACAATGATCTCTTATGACAAGTTAACGTCCCATACAGCTAAAATGAAATAATAAATCACAATAGAGTTTCAGGGAACGGTACTACTTGTTTCTACTATAGACAACAGCAGGTTTCTGATGAATCGCATGTAACAGCTACGTGACAGTGAGTGTACTGTAAATATCATTTTCACTCGTCATTAAAACTGGGGTATCACGACATTCCCATGGATGAGTAAAATTAGCTCTAGTGACAGTTTGGCACACCAAGAAATCCTAGATTTTTAAGTGTCTGTCAAACTGCGTGAATGTTCCCGGATATTGATCGGTCAGCGATGTTTTTATGAGGACCTAAATCTTGACCCCATAGATTTACTGCTGCAAAGTGCCCTCGTTTAAACATGCTCTTAATAAAGCACCACGTTCTGCGGTGTGTTTCTTTGGGGTACTCGTGCAAAACCATCTCGGATGTCCAAAACACGCATGGAATGACGCCAAAAAGCATGCCAAATTTTAGACCTACTGCACTGGACGTTCGGCCCGCTTGATCTTATTTTCTTTTCACAAATGCTCAACGCTTAAATGGGGTCACTTGTAGATTATTTTATTCAGTTGCGGTGCCGTTGGCAATACATGGCTCTGCTGCACTATAAAATCTACGACGCAAGACGATAACCATATTATATGGTTGCTTACCCCAATTACCAGTTTAGACTAAAAATAATAGTTTTCGTTGAACGCTATCGGCTCCCGCAAGAAAATTTTATATTGGAATATCAGACCCTCATTAATCCTAGCCAGTCATGAAAACTCTTTTTGAAACTCAGCCGCAACACATATATTAGAGGCGACCATTTAAGTTTGACGACTCAGGATAGACGGTTGGAGTGCCGCCAAAACCATTTATCACCTCGTGCATCACAATCATGAAACTTACTTTCGCATTTTCTAATCGCTTATATGCTCGGTTAATTGAATACTGGACTTGAGAATGCATTATATCAGCTATCCAAATTACTAGGACATGGGACAACGAAACCAATATATTTGAGAAATTTGCCCTAAGTCTATCACTCGCGTTTGTTTTCGACGCAGTCACTTTTAGTCTCATTATTCGCCTACGGTAAAGTGTTGTGTTTGCGTTTATCTGTGATAAATCCATTGTTCCAAGTTGGACAGGCATGCATATCTTAGAGTTATCAAACCATGCAGTTAACGCGACTACCGCGCAAACATTATGCTTTATTGACAGCCTGTCCAATCCGGTCCATCCGCAGTTTTGGAATGCCAGACAACCGCTGTCTTCAGGTTCCCAGGTGAAAGAAAATTCGGGTTGTGCGTCGGTGAGTGGGTTGACGAGGGACTGAGTTGTCGGTACACTTTAACAGTCACCAAGAATCATCGACGCGAAAACCTGGATAGATACATCTCGCTAAACTGCGGTTCTCATAATATTAGAAACACTTGCAGTTGGTCGCTTGAATGACTGGATAGAAAATTATGCGTTATTTCTGCTTAACTGGATGTCAAAAGATTTACAAATACTATGTACTCAGCAACCTTATGATATGTTGCTATTTGAAAGAGATCAATTTCACAATGTAAACGGATAGCACATCTGCTACACTAACCAAATCAACGGTGTCATTATTGCAGGGAAATACATCCACATAATTAGGGAAAACATGTACCGTTAGGACTTAATTAGATTTATTAAGGCAAACCGAACGTGTTCGATTCTGATACAACCCTCTCCTCAATTGCCAAGTGATTCCTATGATAGCTGCAAAGCACTATGCGCCGAGTTCCACTCCCAGCTCGGGTCTCTCTACCTCATGATTCTAAACAAAGAGAAAATCGTCGGTCGTGGATTGCAGCGATGGGAGAAAGCTTCACCGAAACCTTCCACTTCGCTGATGGTCTCAATGACCGTATTAGCAGAGACTGACTTCAAAGTCAACCGAAGCCACGTTCGAGATTGCGTGTCTTAATCGAAGGCACAAGGCCAGTGCTCCAAACTCAAAAACTCAACTTATCCCTGTGTTAAGCATTGCGATTGGAGCTTAATGGCCTAGTGATCATAGCGAAAGCCGCCAAGCATTATGTGTCGAGTTCCACTGCCAGCTTGGCTATCTCTACCTCATGAGTCTTAACAAAGACGAAATGGTCGATCGTGGCGTGCATGAATGTGAGAGAGTCACACACAAACCTTCCACTTTTCGTTAGATAAGTTACAGATAAACAAATATGGTATATGGGATCTTGCATCACAGCAGGCACTTAAAGAATATGCGTCTGCTACAAAGTACAGCATATAAGTACTTAAGGACAGACGTCATCCTTACTGTACGCGCTTCCTAGTTAGCACTTGACTTTGATAAGTCACTAAGAAGAGCTGTTTCCGGTTAAGAAGACAATTATAACATAATAAGGTGGTAAACTATGCATAACGGCATAGAATAATGTCATTAATCGCTTAATATTGAACGAATTCAACTCACCAACAACTATACAGTTGGTTGGGTGATTATTTAGCAAGTTGGATAAGAACAAAGGAAGTCGTTGCTCTGGGGGCCAGCCCTACCCTCTGCACATTCGTAACATGGTAGACAGTGGAGGATGAACCGCGCTATATAGAAGTAAGATATCAGTCATGGCGGTCCGCTGCGGTCGCCCATGGCTCAGTGACACAATTCGCTGACTCGGAAGTGTAAGGTCGTGGGTTCGAATGGGGCAGGATTCGGCAGTTGGGCGCTACTGACGAGTCCCAATAGGACAAAACGGCCGTCTAGCGCCTTCCTGGATGTGTGGTGACTGTCTGCTTGTGTTTAACTGCGATGAATCTACTCAAAAAGAACAAACTCCCTCAATTACCTTATTGGTAAATGAAAATGAAACTTCTGGGTGTACGTTCGGTTTATGTGTATGCATCATTTTCCTCTACCACAATGCTTGTTGCCTGCGTTGAGTTAATTTGATCGCGTAAGCTACGGTGAGAAACTATGAATGTACCTATCCGCATTACTCTAGAACTTCGGTTGTTCACTTGAAAAACTCCAAAAATCCAAAAAGACATCATTTATGCATCGGCTAATTTGACAATGCATACAAAACATTCAAAGGGAGTAAGTGAGTTATGGACTCAGGAATTTTGGGTTTTTCACAAGCGACAACTCCCCATATCCTAACGGAGGTAGTTTAGCTTCCAGTTCATATGATTTAATCAGATAATATCTCAAATACGTAATTGTTAAATGCTGGATTATGTATGGGATCAGCTATGAGTAACTATCCGATTTTTACAGAAACTATTCGCTAGAGAATTACCCAGCGCACTGAAGTATTTACCGATCCACATGACGGTGCAACTGCTAAGATAATGTAATAGTCCTTCTACCGCGATAAACGGCAAAATCAAATATGCATGAAATATATATATATATATATATATGTCAAAATCACCTGTTGACTTCAAGCCACAAACAGACGCATCGCCAAATGTTTGACGGGGAAGTGACGATCGTGTTTTCCACACATAAACATTTACACCTATGTTTGTTACCGAAATATCGAAAGGTGCACTAACTATTAGGAGCAAACGCAGTCCGAATCGAAAGTGTTCAATAATAGCAAGATATTTCATGTCTTTGAAATGAAAACATAGTGTATGGATGAGAATGGCACCAGTCCCCCGTAACACGTTAAACGGCGTCTCATAATGCTCAGAAAATGCTTTCCGACTCTCTGGCCAATAGCATTTATACTTCAACGGTGACAATAGATCATTTAATTTCCTGCATATCTTGTATATAGGGGTGCGCCCCTGAGCAAACTCATAAGGTGAAATTTTCGCATATAGTTATCACTTTACAGTAGCCCAAATTTTCACTAGCTTCACACACTCCACCTCTCATTTTGCACTCAACCAATACCAAATATGTCATAATGAGGGGATTGCAGAAAAATGTTTTTTAATTATTATAAGCTCAAATCTCCAACATCGATAGGGTCATTTAGTCGGTACGTCAGTTAACCACGTTCATCGACCAGCACTATACATCGTCGCTGCACGAAGTTAACGAAACCATGAGGTGTTCAATCTATAATCTGACGTAGAAATATGAAGAAACTGACCGATAGACTTGTTTAGGCAGGTACATGCGATCTTCGTGGATGGGGGCCTCGTGCTAGTCCAAACCAAAGTTTGGAGACTCGATCGAAGGAGGAGACTCGATCTAAACTGGAACTAGTATTCAACCTAAATTTGGTCTCAAAGTATGAATATTTACATATTGCTGATGATCTCGGAGACGCCACTGATCTATTTTATCACAATAAGCGCCATTGCTTGCCATTACTGGCTCTAAAGAAAGAAAACACATGTTAGTTCTCGGATAAGCTGCTATAGAATGTCTACGGTGTACGTTTGCCCAACATCGGTTAGTCAAATATATACCAGTACTTGTTTGGAGAAGTACCCGACATCCCACATAGAGTTGCTTCGGCTGCGTAGCTCAGAACAAAAAAGTATAATGCTACACGTTCCAATCTACGGCAATTCATATTGCAATCTGCCTAAAGTAAAGTTGCAACACAGTTTTGCTCCGAAAATACTTCCTAAAATTGTAACGCTATTTTTCCAACATACAACAAAAATATGTGATCCAAGTTCTAGCTATTCAGATATGATTACCTATGGAATCAGCTCACAATCACCATCAGGTTATGTGAGAATGCGCAATATACTCCCATGTTACATGGCCCTCGACACAACGGACAATCTGTTATCATTAAGTTCACAACAAGATCTATTTGACGCGAGTCCACATAACATATAACCGCTGAACTAGGAAGCGTCCAAGCAACGCAACCAGCACTCAGTGTCTAAAATATATTCAAAGTGCGACAACGGGTTCCATGTCAACATAAAACACAAACATGTAGGGAACATACCTTGTTACAAACACAAACATATCCAGAAAACATAATAGTGCCCGAAATAAAACGTGGCCATTCATTAGGATGAATGATCTGCGAAAATTATGGATGCAGCCTCCTACTGTATGAGAAAGGTAAATATTATTATGACGATCAATGTCAAGTACTGTGAACGATATATATAGGAAAAGAGCCCGAGAAATGGTTTTATGGTATGAAACAACGTGAACAAGTGTATCGTTACATCTCTAAAGACGTCAAGTTGAAGCACCTGTAAGGAAGCTACACGACTTCGGCAAGAAGCGGAAAGAATCTTACACAGCATAACGAATAACATTTAGATAAGTAGCTTGTATAGAATGATAAGTGAAACACCAAGCACTATCTACACATCTAATCACGTCAAACTGCAGTGATTTCCACACAAATACTGCTAAAGCAAATGCAGTCTGTGCATACTTCACTAAATAATTCGGTAATAAAAGTGCGACTCAAGTCTCTTCAGCCACGTCTATCCTTCGTAAATGAAGTTAACGTTGGCGCTGGCGTTAATATTTGCATGATTATTTGCTGTGGTCATTCTGTACCCTTGGTCCTCAAAACATCTCTTCAGCTGTAATCAGTTACGGTGGTGATGTTTTTTAGTATTATGGATAAATTTGCTTTCCTTTTCTTTACATTAAGACCACTATATTAGGACCTTGAAGCAGTAGATTACTATAACAAAATATATGTCCACATCCGTTCGTGTATTCGGTTGAACAAACTGGATGTAGCGATCAGCAATCATGCCTGAATTCCAATGACTCTAAAACTCATTTGGCTTTGAAATGTAGTTAGGAAATTCGGTGTTCAATGTCCAAAAATTTTCATTGCGAGCACCCACAGGTTGGCTTGTTCGTGTAATTTGCCTCGGTTCTACTAGTACTGAGGTAAACGCACTGAGATTCAGACAATCCAACAAGGTTAATTCCGGAACAGCGGCAACACGTTGTGACATGCCAATCGAAATGCTTGGGTACAGGTAGCATTCACTTCATGATAATGGTACTCTCTTTTGCTTTACGATCAAGTATTTTCTCATGTAGTACTCAAAACACGAAATGTCAACGAACATGCGAGGAACAAAGTGACTAAAGCAATCTGTTAACTGGGGCATAATTGTCATTCACTAAGGCCGAAAGAGGCTAAAATCCTCACTTATAAAATCAGTGTAAGGCCCTCGTTAGTATTTTGCTACGCCTCGTTTGTCAGTCTAAATGAAGGTGATTTTAAGTTATAGGAATTTTCCAGCATGATTTCGAAATAATCTATAAGTGCATTTTCACACTGACGTTAAATAGGCACAGACGAGATAAGGTATAATTTGATCCTCTGTAGTTACTTGATTAAATTTGTAACTTTGCTGCCTTCCAAATCTTGTGTGGCAAAATGTACATTTTGACCAACACCTTTTGCGACTTCGTTTAGAAGCCATATTTGAAATATTTAACGAGTAACTTTGATAGGGTTGCCTAAATTATGGATCATAAATAGAGAGAAACGCTTTCTTTATAAGGCTTGGCTAGACTATTAATACACTGACTACGATAGAATGATGAACGAATTCAACAAATTGCTTAACGAATTTCTGACATCAATGAATGGACGCTTGCAATGTGCAGACCCTACCGTTCCTGGCACGTGTGCGAATGTACAGACGATAGAAATGTTGAAGACTGGTTTGACGTATGGCCCATAGACGATGAACTGAACAGAACGAGCATGCGTAAAATAGAACCGATTTTCTATAAGATTCCTGCGTTACAGGGGCTGGAAAAGCCGGAAAAGTAAACTAACGAAATAAGGAAATTACAGCCAGGTCAAACCCAGCCAATCATGTGAGGCCCTGTGTTTACTAATCGATACTCAAGTGCGTATTTGACAGCTGGCAAAACGACTTGAGATTTGCCATGCGGTTAGTGACTCCTTCTTTTATACCACGATTTTTTGAATTTCGGGATAATATTTAGTCCATCCAAACTAAAGTTCAGCTGGTGAGTGAGTCCATACCAATCGAATAGAAAGATTGTCATTGAGGATACAACGAATGGTCTGAAACGACAGGCAGCTGTTTCTAATCTGTCCAGTGTTGTTTCCAAGTTGGCGAATGTAACGCCGTCAGCCTACTCTAAGTCGAATAACTGAGTACCGCAAAGAAGTTCCACAACCCGTATGCCATGTCAACTGGATGCAGTCTCCATGTGTTTGACAATAAGGAGGTTAGGAAGATAGATTAAAAGGACTATCACAGCCTCACATCGCTACCGATAATGAGAGCGACAGCAGTTTAGCACAAGCTCTTGCAAGTTCAAAACACGTACACGAATTGCTCACAGTAATAGCCTATATTTTCAATCAAGCCGTCTTATAAGGATTAACGATGCAAAATATCACAGGAACATCTGACGACTAAGTACATGTTTACCAAATTCAATAAAATGATCAGTGATTCTCTAATAACGGGGTGAACTGTGTTTAATGCATTCTCCATTTCAACGGAACCTGGTTTGTGGTCACGAATTTGTATTTTCAAATGCTTGTCAATCAATAAAACTCAACGTTGATGAGGTAGAGCTTAGCCTGACCCCATTGTGACTACAACATTCCAACCATTAGATCCTTGTGAACATCAGTTCTGTAATGCAGCTGACCTGGTTGCTTGAGACAGTTACTGCTTCAACTGGTTCTTAACTAAAGTTCGTATTTTGATTAAATTAGCCGTGAATATTATTACAAGGATGCATAAAGCCTTACTATTTCCCTGGCACTATGTTCATTCAGCAGTCTGATATCACCGTGAGCTTCAATTCAAAAGGTGGGTTTCCAGTGCAGGCCCAAGGCAGGTCAATCAATGGTCAACGAGGATGTTTATAATTCGTTCTGGTCAAATTTTATTAAAATGGTCGTCTCATATCTACAAACCTTTCGACAGTTTGTGTAGAGTCTGCCGATTCTAGTCTCATCGTCTGTCGCTAAAAGTAAGCGCACTGCAATGCGTCTCCCGTACTAGACAGAATAACCTCCAAAGGTTACAAAACGCACCGGCTGTTTCCAAATGCAACGCAAAATGAAAACACCACCCTTCGCCGTCTATGCTCAAACTAGCATGAAACCCAGAACAGAGCACTTTGCGAGTATCACCTGGATTGCTTCTAGGCGGAAGGTGTTAGTGAACACCGTAATGTATTGGAAACTATGTAGGGACCAATGGCTAATAACATAACGCGCACATGCAACCAAGTGTATTCAGCGAACGCCTACGCAGACCGGATGATTCTTTATGTTGGCATATGGGGCTTGGCCAGCGTGCACACAAAGTGTCGACCTTGGCGTCCGCCGAAATGCACCTACTGATCCGCACACTCAATCACTTGGTCGAAATCCGTGATTGCAATCTAAATCGCCGACAGTTCCAGATGAAATCCCTTCAGCGGTAACTCACTACGATGTAAGTGCTTGGCAGCTCCAGGCCTAGCGTGTGCCATGTCAAAATAGGTAAGGTGCTACGCCAAAAAAAGTGCCCGTAAGGAGTAGTCGAGCATCTACTCACATATGTAACAACCACTGGCATTTTCCATACTCGTATTGGATGCCTAGCCGCAGCTCATCGGTGGACAAGTATCAACCCGGAGCAATAAGATAATCGGATAGCATTTTAATATCCGTAATTAATCTGCAAAGCGTGAACTCGTTCAACCGGCGTTTTCCCTAGTTTTCCCTAGTTATTTAATAGCTGGGCGCCCAGTGATATTTCGAGGTTTTTGCAATAGGCCTATAATTAATACAACACACTTCGGCTACCGAAGGGGTCCGTTACACTAGGAAAGCTCAAGACATTGTGTTCAGAGTAACCCACTTATCAGCAGCATCGCCAATGTCGAATGAATGGAATACGCACAGAAGCAGTCCGAAAGTACCACCATTGTTATATGAACGCAATGGAAACAGAAAAACGATCGCTAATCAGAAAAATTGGGTGTTGAGCAAGTAACGTGGAATGGCGGGAGTAAGGTAACAAGACCAATGTTAAGAAACCACAGCAAAACAGGAAATCCCATGTGTCACGCTAAGCCATACACTTGAGAACGAATACAGGCCAAATCACCGCTAATTAACGGAGTGGGCTGGTGAGCACAGTATTTGGATGGTGTCAATCCATCCTCCCAATGAATCGGACTACATCACGTAAAACAAAATAGCTGGCACGTGGTCACAATATCTGCTGGAATGTAGTCATGTCATGAGTCCAAAATGCGTTCCATGTTTGGGACAACGGAAGAGATGAAATTGTTTGTCTGCGACCAATTCAATTGCAGCGCTTATCAACTTTGAGAGAAAGTATTTTGATTGAGTTGCACCATATCCAGACACGCGTGATGGGGATCCTTATTGTCAGTTTGAGCATACTGAGTTCTCCTCACTATCGGCTTTATACAGTGGTGTACAATAAAATGAAGTTAGCAGCGGAGGTGAAACAATCCCCAAACGAAATTGATCGATTTACTTGGTGGAACTGCTTGCGCCAATTCCGCAAGGATTGATAGGCGAATTACAATTGGGCCTCCCGTTAACGTTTATCATGTACTGGAAGAATGGAGGCCCGAAATTTACGGAAGCCCAAAGTAGGAGTTCAAAATGCTGACTATTTCGCATTGAGGACTTTTCCACTTGTTTTAAGCAGCCAAGGCCATTGAGCACGATTAATACTAGATCGCCTTGGTTGGTAGCACGTTACAACGCTTGGTCTCCGATGCGACACTCATGGCTATGTGGGTGACTTATGCTCAAAATCTCGCATTTCGCCATATTAACCTGTAGCCAGTTCTCGGATAATCACGTATAGTCCCTTTGGATATTCCTCTGTAGTCCTGTGTGATATTCCACTGTTTTGATATCATGTCAGATCTAAACATCAACAGCTTTTAGCCTATGTACCAAAACAGATAGTTGATGGAGAAAAAAGTTAGTCCTAGTACCGGTGTTTGGGGTACAACACATTTGATGTCAGTGGACGCTTCGATCTCTCAAAATGAGGAAAAGACGCATGCAACCTAGCTTATGTTCATCCATTCGAAGCGTGTGAAAGTGAATGCAGCTTCTCTGAAAGTTGCGCTTTTTAACATAATTCAGTTAGATCTAGTTGCCGCCTCTACTGGAATCGGCTGATTCTGTCCATAGTGCTCGAGCGACAAACAATTTAGTAGTACGGAACTGCTTTCGGTTGAATCATTGATGACGTGACGCTCCGTCGCTGCTCTCAAAGTATCTCATGAGTGACAGTGGAATAATATCGACTAAAACTTTGGAAAGAACTGGAAGCAGAGTAGTTGAACGGTATTTGGTGAGCTCTTCACGAACACCAAATATCTGAATAGAATTGATTATTCGATGTCGGCACATTGCACTACATCCGTCGCAAATATTGGCTGTTGATAGCACTGATAGTATTTCGACGATATTTATGGTGTCTGTATTTAATGCCATCTGGTTGACGTCGTCCACGCCAGAGGAGCCGATCACGCTCAAGTACAATAATATTTTCATCAATCAACTGAGGTGGCTTGACTCTGGAAGTTGTGTGAGCTGTGTCAGTAGCGGGTGATTTGCCGACTCCTTCTATAGCTTGCGAATGAAGTGTTGCCGTAGCGCGTTGGCCGCATCTTGTGCAGTTTGCACTGGACAATCTGCCGCACGTAATACGGGGATTCCGGGTTGCACTCTGAAGAGCCTGTACATGTGTCTACACTACAACTCTAGGTAAGTAATGAAATTCACCACCAAGTCTATTTGGTGCCGGAGTTTATCTTCCTCGACCAAATAGCAGTGTTTGCTTCGTCTAGTTATCTAGCTATTATAGGATTCATAAGCGTAGAGGATTAATAAGCGCGCCGGGTCGAATTCATAATGCCAAGCATTACTGAGCAAATTGCCTCAATCGGGCTTTCGTTCGCTTAGAAAGAAAGATTTTGGTTTCCGATACATTTATCACTAGCCCAGCAAAGATGGTAACAAATGACTATCAAGGGAGGTCGGGAGGCTGCATATCTAGGATGGACCAGTTGGTTTCTTGGATGAGGTCAGAATGGATGTCGTACTGTGTGACGGCGTGGGCTTCCTCGTTGTTTCCACCGATGTAATCCGTGTAGTAGATGTAACTAATAAACAACGTGCATGATTCTTACAGCCAAGCATTGCAAACTTGGCTACAGTATGGACCGTGATTTCCTCGTGTCGGTGCCTTTAAATCGGCCGCCACATTTGTAACGGAAAACCGTCTTTACATTATGTGCTACGGAGTTATCAGTTTCGCTACAATTTCTGAACTTTGCTCCCGTTAGGCTAGTTACCATTTATTACAGATCTCAAGAACTTACTCGTTTTAGATGGACTTCGTGACAGTGCGCGTATCACGCGAAACTATTAGCTTACTTGCTGTAATTTAAAATACCCTTGTCCAAATCCATAAGCCAGTGATCATCAGTGTACCGTCAACAGCAATCAGGTTCGGGAACGTTTAATTTAGTGGCACTTGCACTAGTAATGCCACTTTTCCAATTGCTAATCCAGGCTCCACTATTTGGGTTGATTTAGAACTTCCTTTTTTGATACTGTAAATTTCGAAGTATGTACCCGCGGCGAATTAAACTTACCTGGAGCATGAGGTCCAATCGGTATATCCATCCCCTTACTTGAATGACGTTGGAGAGGTTGCAATTTTCTTTTGTAAAAATCCACCATTACATCACGGAGAGAAGCGGTAACTCCGATTGCTTGAAATTTGGATAGGTGGAACAAAAATAGACCAATGTAGACCAATATCTCTGGCAGAAAACCACATTGATTGCCTGATAGTATGGGTATAATCGGAACCCACAGTCACTCTCCAAGCACTTGTTCTGCGGTTGAAATTCGAGTGCATGTTTGAGGTAAGCGTTAGTACAACAGCGTGACACTTGGACCGGAGGCTTGTAGCATTGAAAAATGTGCCCGCAATCCTGGAATGCACGAGCACACAGGAGTACAAAGGCAAAGAAATCCTACGACTTTACCCCGCTGCAATCGGAGGTCGAAGGAGGCCTAGCGGTGTGGATTGGTGAAACAAATTTCAGTCACTTTTGCACTCGCACCAAAGATCATTCTCCATGTGCAACATGCGCGCAGTGTCAAGTACCCAACACTAGAGAACAAACATTCCTGTTATTGGAGCGTTTAAGGCGGATGCCTTGATAGCGTATAACGTCGTGAGAGGAAGCTTCAACACACCAATGTGCGCAGTGGTTGCGTGGACTGTTGCATGGGCACTTGTCTAAAGTTGCTTCCTGATCAGCGATAGCGCTTCATGTCACAAGAACCTGGAAGGCGTATTTCAAGAGAAATCGTACAGTTCAGACAGCCTCCTGTGTCTAGCCACAGGTTCTCCATCATTGAACCCCATTGAGGGCGTTTGGAGCATCATAAAGGCATATGTGAAGCAAGCTATGATAGATAATCCGAGATGCTTCAAGGTGGTCCTGTGCGTGTATTATGAAAGACCTAGTGGAAAATATGTTTCTTGTAATAAATTTTAACAAACGCACGATGCTGCGTACATTCTCAGCAATGAAAGCACAAGATAGATCAAAGTAGGAGGAAGTAAGCTCGCGCAACGAAATGTATCAAGTTACAAATCGCTCTCATTTTTTGACACGCATGTACATAATTTGAACTGGCGTTGTCACTGCTATGCATTGTAAAGCACTTTTTCAACATTAAGGTTTAAACGATGGTGTTCAGGCTAAATGTTTTCGCAGAAAGTTGCATGTTTTTGCGTTAGGCGTTGCGAGACGGCCACAGGGTACACGGATAATTTCTGGAAATCAGGAATACATTGCTGCTAATGATGAGATATCACGTGCTGTTACGTACTGTTTTGTCGCTAGTTCATGGGAGGGATGGTACGTATTTAGTATCACGATGAGGACTACGTTCAAAAAAGGAAGAATCATTCTGTTGACTGTTGGTTAAGCATTATTGTGGAAATCTCGAAGTTGAATAGCGCTGCAGAATAACTATTGCCGCGTGAAAGCAAACACTGTGTGGTACGCTAAGGCAACGCGTCGCATGTAAAACACTGGTCTATCTCAGGATGCGAGATACATGTTTGTCGCTTTTTGTGAAGCATTTCAGAGAGCCAAGCGATTGACTGCGTTCGGTTTAACGTCTAAGTTCTGCCAATGTAAGCGATGTATCATGAGTAGCCCGCTACTTGCTATTGCTATGGAGTTCAAGTGAACACGAATCAATCAAGAAACCAAAGCTGACGTCATCGGGATCGCCCACAAGATTCATGTGCAGCGGAAGTGGCCGCCATGCTACGCGCAGTGTGGCACTGCGCTCAATATGGAGCGGGCTAATGAAATAGCTTCGGTTCTCTTTTACTGGTCTGTACAGTATCGCATGCCACGGGAAAGTAGCTAACTGAGCGGCTTGCAAAATGCGGACTTATGAAGCCCCTATGAAAACGCGATTGTCATCCGGGTCAAGACGCATGAATGACACAAGTAGGCCGAAGTCGTTAATGGGGTTAGGGTTTGGTGTGTTTGATCGTAGGTTGTACAATATCACTCCCCGTTACGAAATGGTTCATCGTAGATCATGGAAAGCTTTGACTAGGTTTCTTAACACCCTCATCTCCAGCAAAGATGTTTTGTCTGAAACGCTATACCTTAGAAAATTAGAGCAATGTACATATTTCTTGAAAGAGGAAAGTGAATCAAACCAACTAATCCATGTAGTGGTTATAGGCCAACGTTTTTTCACCCGACACGAAAGCTTCGTCAGACCAACTAGCCAGCGGGGATTGGTACTGCTTTTATTACGAGAAGGGACCATAATTTCGCTTATCCAGATGCCAGCAGGATGTTATTGACCTTACAGTTCAAAGTGTCATTCTGAGTGGCACGGTAGAGATCACAGGTGGTTCATTGTACAAGGTCGTCACACTTACCTCTGAGTGCTATGGGAGTAGGAGTGAATTGGTGTTTACGCTCTACCCCAGATCCGTTCGAACACGCCCCTCAGACTGGCAGGATAAGACAGCCCGTCGCGCACTCGATAACTGCACCCCATCCACTGCCTACACAACTGTTGGCTATGACCATTTACGACGTCACAGCAGTCAGTCTTTCGGGTGTTAATGATAAACCCAAGGGCTATATCTTCTGTTTACACAAGGTTTTTTAGTCGGTTGCCGGGCAGAACTTCAAATACCATACCTAGGTACTTCACTGATATAGCAGCGTGCAATCGATCAGTGTCACAAAGCTGTTCGAGACATTGTGCAGATAGCTACTCTTACTATATTTCTCTTTGGCGCGAAAAGAGCGTTGTATTACACTCGGATGCATTGAGAGACAGATGAAATGCTTTGGATCAACTATTAAGGTCATACACATGATTTTACAACCTCAGAGAACAACCGGAGTTTCTATGATTGATACGCAAAAGTATGTCATCAGCTTATCCTATGAGGGTAGCTTCTGCGGGTATCATTATTGAACCATTGTAAGCAGGTTTCAGGTGGGGAAGTGTTGTTTACAAACTATTGATCGACCTCATAGTACTGCTTCAGATAAATAATTTTGCTTCTCCATTGACCCTGATGTAACTGAGTGTTGTGACAACTTGACTAGCTGTCTAAATTTCTGTTTTAATATCTACTGGATTTGAGCAACTCTCTATTTCCGCGCGGACAGTTTCTGCTCTCCCATCTGAAAAGCATGTGTCAAGTTAAACAGAGCATTTTAAAAATTTACGGTGTTCCAGTGATGTCTCACTGTTTGTACCAAGGAAGGGTTACGGATTCTAAACCTATTGTATTTCTAGTCTATTTCTGGGAACGGCAGCATCACACCGGTATCAAGAAAGTGGTCCAACAAATGTTGACCTGTCGCTTGCTATTCTGCTGCTTACAGGCTGCAAGAAAATACCTTTCATGAAATGATACTGTCACAAACCCGTTCAAATGATCTCCTTAAAACACTCATCCTAGTTCGCGATCCACTGTAGATGCAGCGCCTCGCCACATACATTGTCTAATGTTATCAATTGACAACAGACATCGATCAAATCATACGTGTTTTCTTTAGAATAACCACCCATGCTGCTGTGTAACCTGTGAAATGCTGCCGAAAGACCTACTCATTCAAGCAACACATCCTACCATCATCCAATTGCAGAGTGTTTATTTTGTTGTCTGCACTCAAAGTACACCAGTCCTTGGCAAATGCTCCTACCCATCTAAGCACCAACTTCGGTGTATTCAGGAAGAAATTCTGTCTTCTTACCTCTTTCTATTTGTGTCAGCTCAATAATAGCTAAACTGTAAGTGCCGCCTGCTGTAACAAAGAAGTGCTTACTCAGCTTGTAACAAAATGTTGATGTAGGAGTTTGGTATTTTTGCTGTTAATGGACAGACGCTCAAAACATAACACTTTTGCCCAAAACGACCACCTGTCAACCCACGGCTCACTGGCAAGTTGCGCAAGCCCATATTGTCACTTTTACTCACAAGTACGCCACAATATTTGGGCCTCACAAGTCCGGATAACTCGCAGTCGTACACGTGTGACTGTCTCGATCTCCAGACATACCGAATGGGCTCGAACAAGGGTAGGTCGTCCTAAAATTATCATCCCACAACCTTCGCTTCTGATGTTCCTATTTGAAATTATAACAGGTTTCATGGGTAAAATTATGTTCTAGAAGTTCCCGCTTCGCGTTTATGATGTAAAATTATGGCGAGCAACCAGCTATAGACATTTACTAATTATCCTGCAAAAATCTCTGCTACATTGCCAATCAATACCGCAGTTCATTTATAAGTTCATTATGTAATTTTTCTACCTTCCTTAGGTCATCCTACGGGACCTGTCAAGCGTTATCTATTTGATACGTTATACACCATTTTCCTGTCATCTGTGATTGTGGACTACGTGTTCATAGGCTGTTAGGTAGGGAATCGAGTGTCAATGACTTCGCTGGATTTTGGGCATTGTAGGTGCAATTACCGTATGAAGGGACCATCAAGTCAGTGTGCTGCAACCACTATGATAATAAGCGACGCACACTGCAACAACGCAGTGCTTACCGGTTTTGTAACCAAATCGGCTCAGTCGTATTTCGGCATGAGCCGTCCCAGTAGACCGTATCTCTGTAAACCAAGGAGGGCACCTTGCAATCTATATTTCGGTTGTGCAGGCCCCTTTCGTCGCTTTAGTCGCAAGCTTGTTATAACTCTTTGGCACTACCGTCCCCGATCATTCGCAAACATGCACATGCTTTCCGGACACCGTAACCACGAAGGTCCGAGCGTTGGTACGTCATCTAAAACCTTGGGCGGTGCTAGTGCCAAAGTAAACCTAAGATTGCCGATGAAGTGTCCTATTACTGTTTTCACAGCCACCCCGCTGTTGCCGTTTTCGAGGCATACTTTGTAGTCTACTTAAGTCCACAAACACTCCACTCGGTCACGCCAAGTGTTTAGACAATCGTGTGCATTATTCTGCGTGAACTTAGCTACGGTGAAGGCACACGTTGCCGAATGGAGGTTAGAGCACCCACGCGCCTCCACCATATACCACCAACGCATACATCTATTCAAGGGTTTTAATGTATATCATCATCGGCTAATTTGGTGAACTCAATTCCAAGGACACTGCGCGTGGGAAGATTAGGATGCAATTCCAATGCTTTAAAGACTATGTTCAACTGGCTTATGGATGTAACTCAAAGAGTTGTGGAGCAATTCCATCGCACTATGGATGCAGTCAAACGGGTCAAGTGTAGTTCCGATACAAACTTAATTGCCGGGCTTCGATAGTGCTTTCCTGACGATCCCATGCCCAAGCAAGCGAACAGCTTGTTTCCTCTAACTCTGATCGTTTAATATTGGATCTAGCAGGGGTAAGTATGCACATGTTTAACAATTCCTGTATGTAAGGCGTGGAAAGCAAACACAACCGTATCAAGGAAAAGTAGGGTGTTTCCGTGGAGTTATCTAGGTCTCACATGAGCAACAGTTTTGTTGCGTTTTGGTTTACAACGCGTAGTAAGGTTGGTGTAGCTCGTTATACAGTTGCGTTTCAAGCTTGGTTTGTGTGAGAGCCGAGACGTCGGAATTTAGTGGACGTTCAAGACTGCGATGCATGAATGTAAATGTTATTAAGACATTCCGACCTATTATAGTTCTCCGCAAATCTCAAATAGTGGCCTCTCCGTGAGGTACTGTGGCATGCATGCATGTACTGTCGGCATGCAAGGTTTGGTTCCTTGACCGCACCATAGACAAATGTAATGTCTCATCTCAGCAGACTTCACTGCCTGCTCAAAAGTCCTATGGCATTTATTTTCATGTAGTAAGTCAGTTAGAACAAGACCATAACAGATAAAGCGCCTTTTGTGTGCAGATTCTTCTCAGCTAGACGCAGCTAAATAAACAATCCATATCGGGGAAAGCGTAGACGTCTCTTTCGTGCTATTAGGACTTGCCAGTAGTGGCGTCGGTGGAATCCCGTCGGCTCCGAACGCATGACTTTATTCTTACGAGCCATGGGTAACGAGAGCATACTACCGTGACCACTGTCTAACTGCGATTTAGTACGGATCATCTTCAATGTCAAGCATAGCATGAACGTGCAGAGGACACAGTTGGCACTCAGAGGAAAGACGTCGCAACTCTGGCAACCAGCTCTGTACTCTTCAGGTCGATGCCTTGCATGGCAGAAACGGCCTAGCGGCTTTAAAACACGGTTAGATATTACTTAAGACGGTTTGATGTTGTCAGCAATGGCTCTGTGACTTTAGCGCTGAGTATTAAGAGTTGGGGCTTGGGCTCGAACCAGCAAGGAATTGAATAACCCGTGCTACCGGCAAGTCTCAGTTGGATGAAACAACCGTTTACCGCTTTGCTAAATGTGCAGTAACTGTCTAGCTGAGTCTAAGTAAAAAAATATATTTAAATCGCAAAATATATCCTCCTAATAAGTTTGAAATATGTCGCTCTTCACTGTCTGTACTCAAGAGCTACCGCGATATGATTTCGCCTAGTTTAACAGACTTAGATACCGTATGCCTCATGTAGTCTCATGTAAGAGTTGCATCTTTACGCAAGTTTTAGGGATCTTGCCGCGTTAGCCCGAATCTCACGTTTCTTCTTCGGCCTGTTTTAGATAATATGATCATCCCAAGATGCTATGCTAAGAAGAGGTAAAGGGTTGAAGGGCGCAAACGTGACAGGCTGAATCCTTAAACTTTTACATTGTAGGTAGAGCCGGAAATCGAGTTCTATTAACTTAATCGTGAAGGCTGATGGAACTGCCATAACTGGTCGCTCAACCATATATTCGATCTTCAATGAATACTTCGTGGCTACCTATAGTAATAATGCAAGAAACCAACCTCAAACCAAGCTAATTAACAAACCGTAAAATTAGAACAATGTTATATTTTGCCCATTTAGGCAATTTATACCATTATGTTCATCAGGCCTTAACAATACCTTGTCAATTCTAGTCAAAGATGGAGGTCCAGACCACCCCTGTTTATGTTTGATATGTATATGCTTTCGATGGTCAAAAGAGAGTGGTCTTTATACTGGAAACCATCGATAATATGACCACGACACAAAAGCTTTTATTTGGGAGTTACTAAAATGACCGTCCATTCCAATCTACCTACTTTATCTCCAGAATCATGAAGAGGTTAGTTAGAGAACGCGTAATGGTACACTTGAGCTCTATGAGCTTAATCCGTAAAAATCAGCACAGCCTTTTAAAAAGTAGATCTTGGTTAAATAAATAGAGCAAAAGAGACCGGGAGTGCCACCGTTATAATTTTCCTCGACGTCCAAAAGACCTTGCACCGTGTCCCGCACAACGTATAGCAACAGAAGTTTATGTCTTTTGCTAGCACAAATTTGCTTCTAAAGTGGTTGTCTTCCTACCTAGAAGGTAGAAATCAAGTTGTCAGAATTGGTAACTACACATTGGAAGCAAATTCACTATCTGGTGGAGCAATTCTAGGTCGCGTGCTGGGTCCGTTTTTATTCTGAATACAATTCAACAAGCTCCTAGATTTATTTATATTCAGGAAGCCATTCCTTTTCGAGGACGATGTTGAAATTGTGTATTGTCCCGCCGATGGACAAGGTAGTTTTAAAGTAGCTTGTATTCAATCTGACTTACCAGAATTAAAGCATTATAGCAACTCTCGGAAGTTTCACTACGCCACTGACTAGTGTAATCTATTGTATCACTTGTTTGACATTTATCCAAGCATCTTTGATGTAAACAACGCTTCTGTTCTTGTGTGTTACGCGGTCCAAGTCCTTGTTCTAAGGTTTACCGCTACGGTTAATTTATTAGAGCACATTATATATTTGCAGGCTACTTCCAGGAAAACAGTCGTCTATATAAGCCTAACTCTTACCTTGAAGTATTCCAAGCTAAAGGCCTTTAAAATATGTGTTAGATCGAAACTTTAATATGTACGATAGTGTGCGGAAAGCTTAGAAAAGTGATATTATAGCGATGGAAAAGAACCATCGATCATTTACAGATTTTTGAACAGGTAATACAATACACATTAATTTGAGGGCGTCAATGCTTCAAAACTATAGCCGCAATGGATGCGCCGTATCAACACGTACTCTGTGCCTTTTCTACCGCACACCCTTCGTATAAAGCTTTACAGATCATCCACAAATCTAAAGTAAGAGTTCTAAGCGCTATGACTAAAGAACTAGCGATCGCATACTGCCTAGGCCAAACACTCCTACCAAGCGCCACTCAAATTTTATCAATAAAGAATGCGGTAAAACAGGATAAACTTCCATAGAATATCAAAAACTACACAACCCATCTGCACTTCAAACGGATGATCAATGTTCACCCGACTGTTTCCAATCTCCTGACAACACAGTCAAAAGAGGATTTCAGATGATATATACGGAACAGGACCTGAATGTACTTAAAAGTTGCAATATCCTCTAATTGCCTCAATATTATAATTTTACTCACTCATGGTGGAATGCAATATAATGTATTCATAAGCACTTACTCCTACCACTCCTGCATTCCCGACCAACCAATAACGTCATGTTCTCCCTTGGTGTATTGGTTCGATGATGTACTACGCTATGCAAGCTGAAATCACTGCATGGTCCCTGTTGTTCGCTGTGAATTTCCATCAAATTCTGCTTAGCCTGTCGACCAAAGTTTATAAACATTATTAGGTTTTAAATAAATCAGGTTTCTATTCTTCTACCTTATTCAATATTGGCCACCACTGGGTTGATCTCCGGAGGTGACGGATTACAGCTGCCAAGCTAAAACCTTACATCCACTCAAACCATACTGCTAGCCACTATGCAGCGCATCGTATACATCCAAAACCTCTATGCTACGGTATATTGCGATTACCTCAAGTGGTTCACTAGTCAGTAGATGATGCAGATATTGTACCTTGGTAACCCGCCCCTTTCCGCTACATAGAATACACTATTCACATTTTTCCTGACAGCTGGGCGAGAAAGCTGATTTCCAAAGCTCGCGCGCTTGCCACCAATCGTGCTTGGGAAAGACCTTGCGAACGTATTACCAGGGCCCAGCCGAAAGCTGGTGAAATCGCGCGTCAGACATCACGTGCGTTGCCATGCACCGGTTAGGCGGACGAAGACTGGAGTGCCCTAGCAAGGCGGTCTACTGGGTCTTCTCCTGTCTTCCTTTCGGTCGGGTTTGCCAAAGATTCAGAGCTCGCGTAAGGGCGAAAATTTAGCAGCAGGCGTGAATCGACCGGTCGATTGCAGGGCGGCATTATAACATTTCCACATGTATATCTCGGAGCATAGATAACAAAAGCAAACACAATCCGGATGAATAGGACTAGCATAATGGCATATGGTTGGTCCTCGTACATGGTGTCCATGAAGTTCCAATTTTAATTGACCTAGAGGTTTGACTAGATGACTAGGATGAACGTCGGTTCATGCTGAAATTCACACTTTGTCTCTCAAATGAACCCAATAGGCATTTCGATCTTAAGTTACCGTTACCACCCTACCACATAAGGTATCGTCCTAGAATGATGAAAGTAAGACTACAATCCATACGGATAACAGAAACTGCTATATAAATTTACACAATCTCGCCATCGCTGCCATCCGTTATACGCACTAAGGTCATGGACAGCCGGCTACAATAAACAGGATTGGGTTGGATATGTGCAATCACATCAGTGTAGCTCAGAACGGGTACACTCAATACACTATCAACTGAAGGAGGTCTCAGTTGTCAAGCACATTTTGACACTAAACGCCTTACACATTAACGCGGTTTGGTCCCGGAGTCTGTGTTGACTTTTCGAAAAAGTGACTAGTAGCCAACTCCTCGACGGTTCGCATAAACTTTTGACGGAAATCAGCATCCACAAGTATGTACTGTCGTCTGAGCTCCACGCCTGCTTATATACCAGCATGTAATTCTCAATCAGCAAACCGAGCTTATTATTTTTTTGGTTTCTTCGTTTAGCGACATCATTATGGTGACCGTAACGTGGCTTAACACTGTGATCACCGATGTAGAAATGACTCTGCATTGCATGCTTCTCCCACGAAACGATCTACCCAGCAGAGGAGGTGAAGTACTCTTGTATTGTCGCTCCGAAATGCACATCGATACTATCCACGATCCAGAAACACAAGTCATCAATTCTCTTTGGTACCATCCACACCGGAGACGTGATGAGATGTGGTGACAAAGGATCCCCGCTACACATTGTGGGCATGCTCTAAATAGCACACTTGTCAGACATGCACGAAAACGAAGAAGAGCCAAACTTTGTTCATGCAACAAATTTTTCGCCACCACTGAGGAATGCTTGCAGCAGCTCCAGCGGTACATAGAGGAGGACGAACTGTGCAGGCTAATGCGGCACACGATAATGAACGGATGGCCCGAAAACAAGAAAATCTCTCTAGGGAACTGACACCATTCTCGACGAATTCATTACTCAAGACAGAATTATATTCAAGCGCAACAGGAAAGTATTTCCAAAGGCACTGCAACGATGGATGCTGAAGCTGATATACGGGGTAAATTTAGGAACCATCAGCTGCGGGGCAAGAGCTAGAGAGTTGTTTATTGGCTCGGAATGTCCAGCAAAATACGCGACTACGTCTGCAATTCGGTGACATGCAGGACACACGAAGTACGACAGCCAAAAGAACCTATATTGCTTCATGACGTTCCTTACAGTCCCTGACAGATGGTTGCACTGGACCTTTTTGATCATGACGCAAATAACTACATGATTGTGGTAGATAATTTAGTTACTACTACGAAATCGATTATCTTAAGGCGGCCAGTACGCAGGCCGTGAGGAACAAGTTGCGGTGTCAATTCGCTCGGCACGGAATACCCAAGGTGGTTATTTCCGACCACGTGACGCAATTTAATATTGCAGCGTTAGGTACTTTCCGCAAGAAGTGAGAGTTTTGTCACCGGCTTGCAGCTCATACCATAGCCAATCAGACGGAAAGGCTGAGTCCGTCATGAATGCAGCAAAGAAAGTGCTTACAAAAAGCAAGCAGACGCAGGAAGATCCCTACACAAGGATGCTTGTTTACAGTAACACGCAATCAACTGATATCGGAGCGAGTCTGCACAGCGTCTATTCAGTCGCCGAACATGAACGCTAATATAGACCGCTACAACTCTACTGCTGCCCAATATAGCGCCGGTCGATGTTCTCCACTACCGATTACGAAACAGAATACCAAGGCAAAGAACTACTATGACAACGAATCGAATATTCTCAAACCACTAGCTCCGGGAGAAGAGGTATATGTGCAGCCAGTGCCGGAACGCGCAAGATGCTGGCGGAAGTGAGTGATCGTAGGCCAGAAGGGAGAGCAGAGTAATGCATTTAACGCTAGGGGCAACCCCATGCGACAGAAATGGGTGCAACTGAGAAGAATGTCTCATCTGAGAACACCGCAACGAGAGAATCAGAAATAGAAATCGGGGAGGAATCCTGTTATCCAAGCCAATACATTAAACGCCTGCCATTGAAAGGCAATACAGAACACATTGCATCGCCATTTTAGAAAGCGAAAAAAGAAAGGATGTGTTGGCTGCTGGAAATGTTTGTGAGTGGAAATGCCATGGTACCGGTAGGCGAATAGTCAATCAAAAACTACCGGGCATATCGCGGAATATCAGACAAGTGCCATCCAGCCTGCTAGAAAGTAATACTGTCACTGGATGCGGATTGGTCAGCCGAGCAGCAAATAATTGGCACACGCCCGGGTCAGGCTCTGCAAGTACAGCAAAGAAATATCCACCGTATTTGAAAGTGACCAATCAAGTGCCAGCATGTTCCAAAAGCACAGGCGAAGAAGCGCGTAACCGTGAGTAGCGTATTGGTGCGCACTAGCGCCCAGGTTTGTGGTATTAGACCGAGGGAAGAAGCGTGCGGTCCGATGGACGGGTGCACAACTGAGCCAATCGTACAATCCAGCAAGAAACTCGAGGTAATTATCATCAGAATGAAGGTTGAGAGCAAGCTTAAACAAATGGAAATGGAGCCAGCGGCAGAATGCAAATAACAAGCATGAGCCAGTGAAACAGGCTGTTGCAAATAGTGTTTATGCTTGATAAATATGCATGCGTAATCTTAGGAAACTACTTCGTGATTGCGTCTCAGTGTTCTTGCTATCCATAGGGCTACTCGACAAATACTAGCAATCCATTTCGGCCCTCCAATTTATTCCCTTGAAAGCGATCACAGTCTAGCTTCGGCAATAAAGTGTGGGATCACGCGGTCGTACAGTCACGTCCATCTAGTTGTGTGTGTCGGAGCACCATGACTGCATCCACTCACTATCGGTAGTGAGAACACGAACGACCGGGTAGAAAACAAACCGCGAAACCGGCCACCAAGTGTCGATGTATGTAAAGCAATCACATGATTCAAAGTAGGACATATGCAGAGGCTGTGCAGAAAGGCTGACAATCGACCAATCAAAGCGAGTCATTCCAGTGGCGAAGGATCGATCCGGTGTCCCACGAAAGAGCGAAATGTACAGAGTAAGGGAAAAGCCATTAAGCATGCATATACATATATATATATATATATATATATATATATATATATATATATATATACCTATGTTAACAGACATTGTACCATCTGAACCACGATAGAAGAAAAAAGTGAAGATGGAAACACGAACTGCGATAAAAAAAATTGGAAAAGGTTTATGTTGGTTTTATGCATGCCATGTTGAATATTTTGTTCTTCTTTTGTGAGTATTTTGTATTTATTAAAGAAGGGATATAATGGCAGAACAACGGTGACGCCACAGATATATTTTGCGGGCCATGATGTCCGCTGTTTCCATCCACTGAGATTCAGTATCTCGTGGTCCCCGACCTAGTAGACGGAATGGTCCGACTGCCGCTAAAATAGAGGTTGTCTTCTTTATGCTCCTTCTCCACGTTATTGCATGTCCGAAGGCGGCACCTTTTCTAATCGCACCGCGGGAGTGCAGCTAGCGCTCGAGGTAATAGGCGATGGGCTGGCATGTGCAAAACGTGCCCGAGCCAACGCATGCGATGTCGGAGATTAATGTTCTGAAGGCTGACACTACTCGTTCCAAGCGTTCGGTCTCGGACGTCTGCGTTGCTCAGGTGATGTTGCCAACACACCCGAGTAATCCTTCATAGACAGCGATTGTCAAAGTCTGGCATCCGCTTCAAGGCTTCCGAGCGAATACACCAAGTCTCAGACCCGTTCAAGAGTACTGCATGGATGGAAGCCTTTTACACCTTGCCCTTGATCTTGGGACCTACATCACAAAAACTCCATTGGTGTTGCAGTATGATGAAAGCAAGTCGGGCCTTTGCAATCCATTGTAAGAAATCATCTTCAACACCGCCACCAGCCGGGATGCGACTCCGTAGAGAAGTAAAGCAGGGGACTTACTCCAGAACATGTCCAGCAATTGGTGAGCGCGGGTTCAGGTAACTACCAGTTCTGGAGCATCATTTTACACTTTCCCGGTGTGAAGTATAAGCCGTACTTAGACGCCTCCGTCGCTAGGCGGTCCAAAGCGCTCCGGACGCTTTTGGGTCGTCCCCAAGCAAAGCGATATCATGGGCGTAGTCAAAGTCCGTCACTCTGTCTCCCGGGAGAAGCTCAACACCGCAGTTCTAGACACATTCGGATAGTATATGGACGACAACTTTAATGACGAAATTGAGGAGGAAAGGTGAAATAGGTCAACCTTGGCGAACACAGCTGGTCATGATAAACGAATAAGAGATGGTGCCGTAAGTCTTGACTTTGCCCGACCTGTGACTCTATAGTTCTTTCAGGATTGTTACAAAATTGTCAAGCACACCTTTTCAGTAAATATTTCCACAACGTAGATCTATCTGCTGAATCAAATGCCGCGCCGATGTCCAGAAACAATACGATTGTTGGCCGCCGTTAGATATCACGAATTTCGAGAAGATGGCGAAGCGCGAATATTTGGTCGATGCAGTCGCGGCCTGAACCAAATCCAAATTGTTCTCTGAAAACCTCCTCTCTGGTCGTTGAAAGCCTGCGAAGTAGGACCGACACGAAGATTTTGTATGCGACAAAGATAAAAGATGTTCCGCGACAGTTGCAGCAATCGTCGTGGGAGCCTTTCTTGTGAATCGGAACAATGACTAATTCTCCCCGTGAGTTTGGAACCTTCTCCTCAGTCTAAACTTTCGTAAACAGCGATAGGATTTCGCTGGCAACTTCACTCCCACCATCTTTGAGTAGAGCCGATGCTACGCTGTACGGACCGGGAGCCTTGTGGCGTTTCAAATATTGGATTGCATCTGGGATCTCTGATTCTTTTGGGGGGGGGGCTGTGGAGAGAGGCCAAGCACCATCCATTTGGTCTCGAGTTGCTAGAGGGGCTGTGTTGTGTTTGAAGTGAAGAGAAAAAAGCTCTGTCCAGCGACTCAATCGCCTGTAAAGGTTGATGCTTTTCGTGCCGTCTGAATCATATCATCTGGCTAATAGCGTGAGAATTTCAACCGGTGGCCCTGATGAGGTAAATTAGACGGCGGATGTTGCCAGCTGATGTAGCGGCTTCCATCTTGTCAACTTGTTTTGACCACCAAGCGTCAGGATCAGAGCAAATGCTTGCTTACAGCTGTTGCGTAGTAGACCGGCGTGCGTCAGCATGCACCGCCCGTCTGCGATCCAGCAGTTGCAAGGGTCATCCCGCGATCCAGCTTTTGTGAGTGGAGTGAGCGATGCCACATTTAGACAAACAGCCTGACAGCAAGGCTTGTCGCAGACTTGACCAGCGTTGAGCAACATCCCGAGGGTGAGAGAAAGCGCTATTTTCAGCATGCCTTGGTTGATACTCCTTCTTCACCATTGGATCCTTCAAATGGTAGGTGTTCAGTCGGGTGTGTTTTGATCTAGGTGAACCACCAAAACGCACGCAGATGGTCGTACATACCAGTGCATGATCGGTATCGACGCATGTTAATAAAACTGATCTGCGCTGCCGCGTCACCTTGCTTATCTCATTGAACAACACAAGATGCAATCGCCGATTTTCGCAAAAGAAAATTGCAACCTCTCCGACGGGATTGACTTTAGGTTGGAACCTCCTGTTCCCGTCGAGCCAATTTCCCCTATGGGTACATACTTTGCAGTTAACAGTAAAAATATAAGAAGTTCTAAATCAACCCAAATAGTGGAGCCCAAATTTTGCAACTGGAAAAGCGGCATTACGAGTGCAAGTGCCGCTAAATTAAACGTTCCCGAACCTGATTGCTGTTGACGGTACACTGATGATCACTGGCTTATGGATTTGGACAAGGGTATTTTAAATTACAGCAAGTAATCTAATAGTTTCGCGTGATACGCGCACTGTCACGAAGTCCATCTAAAACGAGTAAGTTCTTGAGATCTGTAATAAATGGTAACTAGCCTAACGGGAGCAAAGTTCAGAAATTGTAGCGAAACTGATAACTCCGTAGCACATAATGTAAAGACGGTTTTCCGTTACAAATGTGGCGGCCGATTTAAAGGCACCGACACGAGGAAATCACGGTCCATACCGTAGCCAAGTTTGCAATGCTTGGCTGTAAGAATCATGCACGTTGTTTATTAGTTACATCTACTACACGGATTACATCGGTGGAAACAGCGAGGAAGCCCACGCCGTCACACAGTACGACATCCATTCTGACCTCATGCAAGAAATCAACTGGTCCATCCTAGATATGCAGCCTCCCGACCTCCCTTGATAGTCATTTGTTACCATCTTTGCTGGGCTAGTGATAAATGTATCGGAAACCAAAATCTTTCTTTCTAAGCGAACGAAAGCCCGATTGAGGCAATTTGCTCAGTAATGCTTGGCATTATGAATTCGACCCGGCGCGCTTATTAATCCTCTACGCTTATGAATCCTATAATAGCTAGATAACTAGACGAAGCAAACACTGTTATTTGGTTGAGGAAGATAAACTCCGGCACCAAATAGACTTGGTGGTGAATTTCATTACTTACCTAGAGTTGTAGTGTAGACACATGTACAGGCTCTTCAGAGTGCAACCCGGAATCCCCGTATTACGTGCGGCAGATTGTCCAGTGCAAACTGCACAAGATGCGGCCAACGCGCTACGGCAACACTTCATTCGCAAGCTCTAGAAGGAGTCGGCAAATCACCCGCTACTGACACAGCTCACACAACCTCCAGGGTCAAGCCACCTCAGTTGATTGATGAAAATATTATTGTACTTGAGCGTGATCGGCTCCTCTGGCGTGGACGACGTCAACCAGATGGCATTAAATACAGACACCATAAATATCGTCGAAATACTATCAGTGCTATCAACAGCCAATATTTGCGACGGATGTAGTGCAATGTGCCGACATCGAATAATCAATTCTATTCAGATATTTGGTGTTCGTGAAGAGCTCACCAAATACCATTCTACTACTCTGCTTCCAGTTCTTTCCAAAGTTTTAGTAGGTATTATTCCACTGTCACTCATGAGATACTTTGAGAGCAGCGACAGAGTGTTTTGCATCTTCCTATTCTGCTTTGGAATATTGCTTCTGGTGAACCAACACCGGCCGCTTGGAACTGCTGTAAGCGCACCCTTTTAGTCATTTGGAGCTACTTCCCGCCTGGAAACCAATCACTCTACACACAGAGGGCCACAACATTAAATTTTGGAGGCAATTGCTTTGGGATGAAGGCCAAAGACATTTTGATGCCCTCCATGTCGATGAGGAAACAGACAACAGCGCGCTTGTATTCCTCATCGAGTTAAGGGTTTCCGACTGAACACATACACTGCGCATTATTTTTTTGACATTTCGTCAGAACCCTGAAGATAGTGTCATCTATCATGGCGCGGATGTAGCAAGCCTAACCAGAGTGTCTGTATAGTGAAATCCCCGTTATGAAGTTTGAAGAGGCGACGGCTTTACAGCGCTTGACATCGGGTATCAGTAACGAACAGGCTCGTGCAAGTTTCTTGACGGAAGATGAGAGAATGCCAGCAATATTTTTTGGCAGCTGGAAAATGTCTAAAAACAGTCAGCAGCTTTTTGCTCGCAACCTCATACTGACAAAATTCAAGCAGTCAACCGCAATATGTTCCCCGGGGGAGTCCGATTTGCATTCTACTTGTTACCGATGTGCAAGTCAGCATTTATCAGCTGTTGAATGTCGTCATAAACAGAGTAAGAGCAGCTAATGTAGCAAATTAGGGCACTTGGCCTGCTTTTGCTGATCTACATCTTGCGCAGCCGCGAATTCCCGTTGTCCCAAGTAGCCCCTGAAGATCGTCCAGTTTTCAAACGAACACTAGCTAAACACGATCTGGAACGAAACGTCGAGCATTTGCAGCATTCACGCACTCTAGACTGTGCAAGTGGAAATATAAGGCCAATTGGTTAAATTGGAAGTTGTTACCATTGCATCAGTTGCCATAGTCAGTGCTGGATCAGTTAAAAGATTACCAAAGTTATCCCTCTGTGAATCAACTTTGCGTACGTAAACTAGGTAGCCGATAGCAGTCCTGGGAAAATGCACTCTTCATGTAAATTACCATGTGGAGAAGCGAACCTTACAGTCATATGTTGTGGTGAATTATTGTCCGAACTTACTCGGGCGCGATTAGATTTAATGCTTTCCGGCCACGCTAGAGACTGTGAAGTTCATGTCCATTAATCAGCGCTTGGAAGATGTGCTCAACAATTATTCTGACGTCTTTGATTAGAAACTAGAAAACTTGCACAGATATCAAGCTAGTATCTATTTACGGTCG
This sequence comes from Dicrocoelium dendriticum, assembly GCA_944474145.2. Taxonomy (NCBI): domain Eukaryota; kingdom Metazoa; phylum Platyhelminthes; class Trematoda; order Plagiorchiida; family Dicrocoeliidae; genus Dicrocoelium; species Dicrocoelium dendriticum. Next base: position 33,389,639 of record OX104066.1, on the reverse strand, counting down.
GGAACTCATTTCTGCGTTTTCAGCGCTTGTACCCTACCTTATTACCTGAAAACCAAGGTGGAAGACGAGATAAGGAGGTTGTACGCAGCAGGAACAAGAGGGACAGTCAAATACAGTGAATGAGTAGCTCTAACAGTCCCAGTCCTGAAGCCGGATGGTTTTGTGCGTATTTGTGGTGACCATAAACTAACTGTTAATCGTTGCTTAATTCTTGATAACCATCACTTACCTAAAACAAAAGACTTGTGTGCTACGCTAGCAGGTGGACAAGAGTTTACACAGATCGACCTCAGTCACTTGTACTTAAAAACTATTAGAACATACTACGATAAGTGCACACAAAGGTTTATTCCAGCATAAATGTCTGCCCTTCGAAATCAGTTTGGCCCCAGAGATATTCCAAAGGATCAGTGATAACCTGATCAAAGAAATTCCTTTTACTTAAGCTTGTCTTTACGATGTACAGATGCTGAACATTTACAAACGCTATCCACTGTGCTTGAACGTCTACAACAGAGTGAATTCTAACTGATGGAGTCTAAGAGTATGTGTTTCTCAGATTCTGTTCGTTAGCTTGGCTTTTGTCTAGATCTAAATGTATTAAACGTGTTAAAAGACAAAATGAAGCGCATCTTTGTCGCACCTGAACCCAAGAATGAAGCTGAACTCTGATGGCTTTAAGGGATGTTTCCACACTATCATCGCTTCTAATTTAACATATCAAGAGTATTTGCACCCTTGTACGAACAGTTGCACAAGAGGAAGTCCTGGACATGTGTCCGGAGTAAAGGAAGGCCTTCACAGATTCAAAAGGGTATTCAGTGCCTCCACCTATCTCCTGCGTTTCGATCCGAGCCAGGCTCTACTGCAGCAGTGACGCTTCCCCATGCGGTATACGCGCAGTCCTTTGCCACCGAACGAAAAACGGCTGTCGTCGTCCAATCGCTTTTGCGTATCGTACCCTGCAAACCGCTAAAAGAAATTATTCCCAAATGGAGAGAGGCCTTAGCGATTATTTTCGGAGTCAAGCTATTCCACCAGTAATTCGTGAAAGAGATTTTGATATCAACCCCGACCATTAACCCTTTCTTTCGGTCCTGGGTGGGGAGAAAAGAATCTAAAACATGACTTCACCTCGAATGCAAAGGTAGGCACTACTATTGAGTGCTTATAACTGCAAAATGAAGCCTGTAATTGGAACAAGTAATAGCATTACTAACGCTCCAAGTCGCCTTCCGCAGCAGTATGGCACAAAAACGAATAGTGAATCTATGGAGTTTAACAATTTGATGCAATACCTTGTGAAGTGGTGCAGCTCCTAACGGACCAGCACTCTGTGTTATCGATGCAGGAACGGTTGTAGATGACCGGATTGCTTAAAAGCAAGTCACACGAACTGAAACCATTTACTGTTGGATTATTCAGTTGAGTCTATAAGACGGCTGTATATTTCAAGGCTCGCGCATAATTCCACCAGAAGAATTACGACCCCACTTGCTGACAGAGCTCCATGACGCGCACCCTGGCATGCACAGGATGAAGCCGCTAGCAGGTGGTTGCTATTGGTGGACGAACATTGACCAGGCTACAGAGCGGCTGCAGCAAAACTGTGAACAATCTCATAAATACCAAAGGCCTATCCAGACCTGTCCGTTAATCTCGTTGGCCGAAGTGGCCCTGGCAGTGGGTACACGCGGATTAATTTGGCCCAATCAATGAATTGATATGTCTATTTTAGATTGATGCGCATTCTAAAATGACAGAAGTAGATCCAGTTCCACATGCAACTTAAGCAGCAACAGTTGCAAAAATGCGCTCCATATTTGTCATTTCCGGTATCCATGAATCGGTATGCACCGACAACGGGACTCCGTTTACCAGTGAAATGTTAACAGTTCCTGAACAACAAGTAATACAACACATTAAGTCTGCGCCGTACCATCCCGCGTCGAATGGCATGGTAGAACATGCAGTCCAGACTGTTAAGAAAAGTCTCCTCAAGCAGACTCATGGAACTCAACAAACTATGTTGGATTGTCTCTGGTTCCCTTACCGCACGACACCGGCTGAGTTGACAAGTAAGTCACCCGCGAAATAGTTGTTTGGTCGGCCACTACGAACGAGAATGTACCTATTATTTTTCCGAACTCTCGAAGGAGAACGGTTGAAAAGCAGGATAAATTATGTGTGAATGAAAATATGCCAGTGGAAAGGTTCCTTAATGATTTTGATCCGGTACACACATGACTGCTTCACGAAACAAGTTGGCAACCTGCTACACGCATGTCCTCAACGAGTAACCAAGCGAAGCTAAAGCTGGAGTACGGCCGTGTGAAGCGTCTCCATTTAGTCCATATCCGGCCACGCTTAAACGAGCCACAGGAGCGAAATCGAAAAGCGACTGCTACTAAACCCAATAACTTACGGAGAATCTGTTTCAGAAAAGCAGGAATCAAAGCAGATGCGGTTCAAGCGTAATTAACACGATGAAAACCCCACCTAATCCAATTGAGCGGTCTGAGGCCGCAGTTTGTAGTCCAGACCAGGGAAGAGACAAGTGTCACGTACGCAGTTGAGTATCGAATCGTAAACACAGGCCCTCACATAATTGGTTAAGAGTGACCTTGTCTTACATTCCATATTTCATTGATTTATCTTTCCAAATTTCTAGCCACTGTAACGCAGGTATTTTTTAGAAAATCGGTTCTATTTTATGCATGTTCGTTCTGTTCCATTCATCGACTAAGGGCCATGCGTCAAACCAGTCTTCAACATTTCTATCGTCTGTACATTCGCACACTTGGCGGGAACGGTAGAGTCTGCACATTGCAAGCGTCCATCCATTCATGTTAGAAATTCGTTAAGCAATTTGTTGAATTCGTTCACCATTCTATCGTAGTCGGTGTGTTAATAGTCCAGCCGAGCCTTATAAGGAAGGCCTTTCCCTCTAATTATATTCCATACTTTAGGCAACCCCATCATAAGTTACTCGCTAAATATTTCAAATATGGCTACTAGGTGAAATCGCACAGGGCGGTGGTGAATATGTACATTTTGTCACAAAAGCTTGTAAAGAGCGCAAAGTTACAAAATTAAGCAAGTAACCACAGATGATCGAATTATACCTTATCTTATCTGTGCCTATTTAACGTCGGTGTGAAAATATACTTAGAGATCATTTCGAAAGCATGCTGGACAATTGCTATAACTTAATATCACGTTTATTTAGACTGACAAACAAGGTGTAGCAATATACTAACGAGGGCGTTACACTGATTTTATAAGTGAGGCGTTTTGTCTCTTTCAGCCTTAGTGAATAACAATTATGTATCAGTTTACAGATTGCCTTATTCACTATATTAATAGTACGTTCGTTGAAGCTTCGTGTGTTTGAATACCACATTTCAAAATACTTGATCATAAAGCAAAAGAGAGTACCATTATCATGAAGTGAATGCTACCTGTACCCAAGCATTTCGATTTGCATGTCATAACGTGTTGCCGCTGTTCCGGAATAACCTTGGTGGGTTGTCTGAATCTCAGTGCGTTTATCTCAGTCTTGGGAGAACCGAGGCAAATTACACGAACAAGCCAACGTGTGGGTGCTCGCAACGAAAATTTTTGGAAATTGAACACTGAATTTCCAAACTGCATTCCAAAGCCAAAAAACGTTGTAGAGTCCATGGAATCCAGGTATAATTGCTGATCCCTAAACCCAATTTGTTCAACCAAATACACAAACCAATGCGGGCTTATATTTCTTTATGACAACCTACTGCTTCCACGTCCTATGATAGTGATGCAATGTGAGAACGAGGAAAGCAAAGTTAGTAATAACGCTTGAAAACATCACCACCCTAATTACTTACAGCTAAAGTGATGTTTTGGGGACCAAGGGTACAGAATGGCCCCAGCAAATGAACATGCCGTTAATAAAGTCATCGCCAACGTTAACTTCATATACAAAGGGTAGATGTGGCTGAAGATACTGGAGTCGCACTTTTATTACCGAATTATTCGGTGAAGTATGCACAAATTGCATTTGCTGTAGCCAAATGTGTGTGGAAATCACTGTCGTTTGACGTGATTAGTTGCGAAGATAATGCTCTGTCTGCCAAGTTCCATTCTATACAAGCTATTTACCAAAATGTTATTGGTTATGCTGTGTAAGATTGAAGTGTTCGTCCCTCGCCTGAATGGACGCTTGATTCCCAATCAAACCCGAAGTCGCTGGCCCCAACAAGGACAGAGAGAAGACGAATCGGACGAGCAGAGTAACAGGAATGAATTAGCAAATCACACCGTTCATTATAAAGGTAAATTAGAAAGTATGTGAACAGTATATTTAAAGCGACCGTGGAAAGCTCTGGAAAGGTTTACTTACAGCCAATAAGGGAACTTCAACCTAGCGTTCATTGCGCGCTTCTCCTGGTTGGCTCTCTGTTCGTCTTAATCAGGGCGGATGGGTTTGGATAGCCGGCCGAGGCGATGGGGTCCTGGCTTGTTCGACTCGTGTATTCCTTCCTAATACTTCCCCCCTTTGAGTTGTGTTGTAAGGTTTCAGCTTGGGGTTGACTTGCATGGGTGACACGAATTTGCGTTGTCGCTTCGGCATCTGCGCTGCTATGTTTCGGGGCGAATGTTGTGCTTGCTGTGTTGGGGGTTGTTGGGGAGTTTTCGCTTCACCGCCGTCGGCCAGGATGTCCAGAGGTAACTGCGTTGCTGGTAATTGTTGTTGCACTTGTTCCCCAGTCCGCGCTTCTAGCAGCTGATTGGCATGTCTTACCCAAACTGCCGTCCCAACCTGGATACCGTAGATCACGTTACCACGTTTGTATAGCACATGGCCCATAGCCCATTTCGGATAGTGGATGCGATAGTCTCTCGCCAGAACTTGTTGACCAACATTAAAGCTTCGCTTCCGAGCACCGTGTCAGATGTTGAATTGTCGCTCCATCTGATCGTTGCGGGACAACAACTGATCCTTCCTGGGCCTGAGGGCATCATGCGGCACACGGATTTTCCTTTGCAACAAAGTTTCAGCCGGAGATAGGGCGTTCGGTGTCTGCGGATTCGGAGTTGTGCGATACGTCATCAGAAATGTGTCAAGAATCTCCTCCAAGGTACCTTCCCCCTTCATCTTTAACAAAGCTCTTTTGAGTGTATCCAAGAATGGTTCCGCTTGCCCGTTCGATTGTGGGTGGAAGGGTGGAGACTTTACGTGGACGATCGCGTTTCTGCGACAGAAGACGACAAATTCCGATGAGGTAAATTGTGTTTCCTTATCCGAAACCAACGTGTGGGGAACACCGAAACGAGAAAATATCCGTCGATGAGCAGAGACAGTGGCTGCTGCTGTGGTTCGCATCATTGGAATCATCTCCGGCCATTTACTGTGTGCATCGACAACAATGAGAAAATGATGACCGTCAATTTTACCTGCAAAGTCGATTGTACCCTTGACCGTGGTTCCGTCGGTATTCGCCAGGATTGCAATTCCATCTTCCTTGGTTGTTTTGATACACTAGCACATCGGGGACAATTCTTGGTTAAACTCTCAATCTGGGAATCCATATGGGGCCAATACACATAGCTTCGTACCAGCGATTTCATGCGATTCATTCCCGGGTGGCCAGTATGAAATTGTCGGAGGACTCTCTCTTGAAGGATGTCATCATCATCATCATTATACACATCAGCTAGAGGTGGGAGAAACACCTCCGCTATTGTGCCGCAATACATGAAGGAAATACATACATACATACAGTACAATGCACAAAGGAGAAGTGGATACAACAGTTGCATGCCAGCTGAGCTACCAGCAACGGATAGGCATCGTTCCGGTAAGCTTCCAGCTAGCTACTAGGCAAAAAGAAAAAAAATATTATGTTTTACCCTAGGAAATGAGATTGTAGATGGATGGGGAGGCTAAAAGGGATGGGGAGGGAAAAGAAACTCACAGCACGGACGCCACTGAGGTCGGCTCCTTGCCATGTCAGCAAGTGTATCCAGCTAAAAGTGTTCACCATCTTTTGGACCCCAACCAGGGAGCCGTGAAGCTCCAACCGAGGCTAGCTCCGAGGTGAGGAACTTCATTCCCATGGACCAAGTCATCGCTTGGCCACCTCTCCTCTTCTTCCACCCACATCCCCGGTGAGCAAACAACACACGTCGAGGGAGTCGGTGGGCTGGCATGCGTAACACGTGGCCGAGCCATCGGAGCCTGGTGCGGGAAATAACGGTGCTGAGCGGTTCAGATCCTTTTCCTGGGCCGTAAACAATGCGTCGAACACGCTTGTTACTCACGCGGTGTCCCCACCAGATGTGAGCAAAACTGCGAAGGCACCGATGGTCGAACGTAACTAGCCTCTTCATGTCCGACGATCTTACGGGCCAGGTTTCGCAACCGTACAGTAAGGTCGAACGTACCGCTGCATTGTACACTCTACCCTTCAGGGCGAGAGTGATGTCGCGCCGCCGCCAAAGATGGCGAAGGTTAGCAAAAGCACTTCGAGCTTTCGCTTTACGGTTCGTGATCTCGTCTTCGATCCCAAGGGCGCTGATACAACTTCCCAGGTAATTGAATTTCTGAACGACTTCTAGCTGATCCCCACCAAGGGTCAGCGCAGGAGGCGATCCCTGCCAATCTTGGAGGAGCGCATTGCACTTCGATGGTGCAAAGCAAAGCCCGAAGCGGCTGACAGCCAGTGCTAATCTGTCTAGCGCGGCTTGGCACGTCTGGGATGTGCGGAATGACGACACGATCTGAGAACAGCAGGCAGTATCTGACGACGGATAGTGCTTCCTTCCGTTGGAGGAATTGTTGAAGCTCCTGCGTTGTAACTCTCTTAGGCCAGCCATTGAGGTGGGAATCAATCACTTGTTGTAGAGTAGAATCATGCTGGGTCGCTTCCCGCACCATTTCGAATGTTACTGGTAAGGCACCGACAATGTCAGACACAACTTGCTGCACTTGGGGTTCTACGGAGTTTTGAGCTACTACCAAATCCTCTGGTTCTTGATGCTGTGTACCAATTAAACGAAATAACGCATCTGCTTGACCAATGTTGTGTGTAGATTGATATTTGAGGACGAAATCGTAACCAAATAGAACAGTTGCCCAGCGTTGGAGACGACTGACCGTGCAGATCGGAATGCCTTTCTTTGATCCAAAGATTGCGACCAAGGGTTTGTGGTCAGTAAACAGCGTGAATTTTCGTCCGTAGAGCATTTTGTGAAATAGCTTGACTGCAGACACTATAGCCAAAGCTTCTTTCTCGATCTGTCCATAGTTACGTTCCGCTGGGGTGAGTGATCTGGCCGCATGCGCCACAGCTTTCTCCGAACCATTGGGGAAAATGTGGGATATGACTGCTCCAATTCCGTAGTCTGACGCATCAGCAGCAACTACGATCTCCAGCTCCGGATTGAAATGCGTTAGCAATAGGTCAGAACACAATATAGACTTGACATTATCAAATGCGGCTTGACATTCAGGAGACCACACAAATTTGCGATCCTTTACCAGAAGTTCATTGAGTGGTCCTCGTAGCCGATGCATTTCAGGCACAAAAGAGCTGTAATGACTGATCAACCCCAAGAATGATCTGAGCTTCGCGACATTGTCAGGGGGAGGCATCTGTCTTATGGCGCTTATGTTGGAAGGATCCGGACGACGGCCATCCTTGTCGATGATGAAACAAAGATACTTTACACACTTCATGCCGGTATTGCACTTTTCTGCTTTCAAGTGGAAACCGTAGTCGTTAACGCGGTGGAGAACTGCTTCCAGTCTAACTGTCAGCTCTCGGAAGGTAGCCCTTTGATTATGATGTCGTCCAAGTAAGCTGCGACTCCTGATAACCCAGCTAACATCGTATCCATAATTTGTTGGAAAATCGCGGGAGCTGATTTGACACCAAACGGCAAACGGTTGAACTGGTAAAGACCTCGGTGCGTATTGATTGACAGCAACTCCTTCGAAGCATCGTCGACTTCAATTTGAAGATAAGCATCTGATAAATCTAGCTTTGCAAAGTAAGCGCCACCACTGAGCTTAGCAAATAAATCTTCTGGGACTGGCAAAGGATACTGGTGCATTTTCAAAGCAGCATTCAATCCCGTAGAGTAGTCAGCACAGATACGAACGGCTCCATTGGTCTTCTTGACGACAACAATAGGTGCTGCCCACGCTGAATAGTTCACAGGTTGGATGACGCCTGCCCGCTCCAAACGATCAAGTTCCGCATCAACAATCGGCAGCGCAGCGTACGGTACCGGTCTTTTGGGTCGGAATACGGGTTTGGCACCGTCTTTGAGAGTAAGGCTTGCTTTGGTCTTTGTGCATCTTCCCAAGTCGTTGCAAAACACAGACGGGAATTTCCTTCGTAGCTGCTCGATCAGGTTGATGTTTGGTTCGTCACCTTCCGAAGAGGGCCTCGTATATCCGAGCCGGAGGGTATTGCAGACTTGACTCAGGGGGATGTCGAACAGGTGGAGCTTCTGGATCCAGTCGAGTCCAAGAAGATTCAAATGTGACAGGCCCGTAATGTACACGACACCGTTTGCCCGAGCAGCGCCAAAAACCATTTCACACTGCAGCTCACCAATGAGATTAAGTTGACCTCCTGAAGCGTTAAGTGCAACATGTGTCGTTCGGCTGATTGACGGAGCACCAATATACTGCCAAGTTTTGCTGGAGATAATTGTGATGTCCGAGGCTGTGTCTAGCTGAAGACGCACTTGTTGCCCGTTCAGGTGAACTCTGATGTACTTTCTGCGAGCCACATGTTCATCAGAGTAGGCCGCTTGAACCGTACTATAGTTGCTGAATCTTTTGGGAACAATTGAATGCGGTCGCGTATGTCTTGCACGCTTGAACTGCGGTCTGCATCGGCAGTGCGTTTCCTTATGGCCCCGTTTATGACACTTGTGGCAAACGTGTTGCAGGAATGGACACACTCGAACAAAATGCCACTCACCACATCTCCAACAGGCAGTCGGCGGCTTGGTATTCTGTCTGGGCTTTTCATGGCCTGTTTCACTTGGAAGCGGTTTCTTTGAGGTTGTTTTTAATACACTAAGACTTGGAGTTGATTGTTGTTTCTCCAGCATAAGCGTGTCATGCTTGAGGTTCAGCAATCGTTGGCATTCAGTGGTTATGGTCTGTAGAGTCATTTGCTGGTCTTGTTCAAGTTTACTCAGCAGCCTGGTGCGAATCTCTGCATCCCGTGGAGAATGTAGGCCACAGATAAAAATCAGGCATTTGAACTGATCTGCCGTAATGGATTTGATGTCGAATTTTTCGCACTCGCGATTGACGATGCCAGCGTAAGTGACGTAGTCATCAGCGTCCACCTTGGTGATCTTCAGGCATTGATATCGCGTGTTGAAGATGGATGACTGCTCTCCAAATATTTGGCCCAAGCATTTGACAGTCTCCTCAAAAGTGCAGTCTCGAGCGTTCTTAGGCAAAATAAAGTTGACATACCTGGAGTGCTCTGCTGTTCCAAGTTTCCTTAACAGCAATCGGACTTTCCAATCGTCATCATGGTCTCCAAGTTCAACGCGGAACACATCTTCATAACGCTTGAACCAAGATTCAAAAGTTAGGCCAGCATTGGGGTCGTACGAAAATTCGGTAATGCTGTTAGTGATGGCGTCTACCGATGCGGACGGCTTGACGGTTGTAGACAGTGAACCAGACTGGATTGAGAGTTGGCGCGTAAGAGTTTCGATCAGCCTGAGTTGGGATGCCTCAAATTGTGCTTGTTGCTGCAGTAGAATGGCCTTGAGCTCGTCAGCCGATATGGACATATTGATTAGGGTTCAAACCGTCGCCAGTTATTGTGTTCGTCCCTCGCCTGAATGGACGCTTGATTCCCAATCAAACCCGAAGTCCCTGGCCCCAACAAGGACAGAGAGAAGACGAATCGGACGAGCAGAGTAACAGGAATGAATTAGCAAATCACACCGTTCATTATAAAGGTAAATTGGAAAGTTCGTGAACAGTATATTTAAAGCGACCGTGGAAAGCTCTGGAAAGGTTTACTTACAGCCAATAAGGGAACTTCAACCTAGCGTTCATTGCGCGCTTCTCCTGGTTGGCTCTCTGTTCGTCTTAATCAGGGCGGATGGGTTTGGATAGCCGGCCGAGGCGATGGGGTCCTGGCTTGTTCGACTCGTGTATTCCTTCCTAACAAGGATGCTTTCCATCGCAATGAGGCTGGAACTTACCTTGATGTAATGGTTTGTGTGCCTCTGTGATCCATTGAGCTATACTGGATGGTGCCTTTGCACCTTCAGAGCCACTCATACCAGATTGGTCAATGGTTAGAGGCCAGGTAAGCTCAGCCTCCTGGTCCTCCAGGTTGGGGGTTGGAATGAGGGTGGCTTCTTATTCCTTAAAACGGACTCATTGTAGCCCTGTGCCAAACCCGCTGACTTGCGGTCAGGTTTTTTGAACCTAAGGCATTGGTTGAGAACCCTAATCGTTCTCCTGTCTAGGCCTGGGCAACCTGACAATATCCTGCCCAAGCAATACAATAAAGCACACTTCAAACAAATTTCTGATGCTCTCGACACCGCAGAGGATAATCAACAGTGCCCTATCTGCTGCATCGAGCAGGGTGGATAGGGGTTTGGATGCTACTGCTCAAGCCCTCCCGTCTTCTTATTCCCCCTCTTGCGCTTTTTCACCCTTATGGTCCAGTTCCAGCTTCACTTCTATCCCCCCTACTTTTAACCCCCCAATTCTCAACCCTCCCCCACGTTGCTTCAATAGTCGCTTGCCTTTTACTTTCAACTCACATGTGAACGCGGAGCGTCATTCCTGCCCTGTCAACAGGCCCATGTCCAAGCAAACAGCCCATTCCAGCTCACCGGCTTCCATTTGGAGCCCTCGATCCTCCTTCAGACTGTCATGCCTCAATGTTCGCAAATTGCTTCAGTTCGGTCAACAGGCAGCATTTGCACGCACATTAGAGACCCTATCGATCGATATCTGCTGCTCATCGGAGACCCACCTGCAAGACTCGAGCTCTGTACTCACTCTGCGATCCCCTTTAGGTGACACTAGCAACACTTTCTCTTTGCGCCTATCCGGTGACGATGCAGCTTTGAGCACCGGCCAAGCCGGTGTTCGTATTGCCCTGAGTCCCTTGGGCTGAAGCTACTCTGGTTGATTGGATTCCAATCAGTAGCCGGATGTGTGCGGTCCGATTGGCTGGCTCGTTCAAAGCTTCGAAGTCACATGGGATTAACTGGTGTATATTCGTTATCGCTGCCCATGCACCGACAAACTGTGGCGATGACTCGGTTAAAGACGACTTCTATCGCCAGCTGAATGAACTCCTTCGCTACAGAAGAAGCTCGTACACTGTAGCGCTGGCTGGGGATCTGAACGCTCAAGTTGGAAAATTATCCACAGATGAGCTGCATCTGGGCGGCCAACATGGCGTAGGCTCCCGTAATGATAACGGTGAGCGGTTAGTTCATTTGTGCGAGGATGCTCGCTTATTTCTTGCGAGCACTAATTTCAGACACAGCACCCGCCGGAGGGTGACTTGGCGCCCATCAGCCTCGAACCAGCTATGGACGCAAATCGATCACATTGCGATAAGTTACCGATGGGGAGGCTGCGTCCAGAACTGTCGCTCGATTTGGAGCACAGGTGCGGACACCGAACATGCACTTGTATGTGCTGACAATCGGATGCGTTTTGGCGGACGCCCACGACGACGTTGTGAGCACATTGACACCAGCCAACCTTCGAACCCAGCTGTTCTGAGTGCCTTTCAAAGTACGCTGTCATGCGAGTTGGATAAACGCTCACTGGATGCAATTGAAGCTCACTGGTCTCATATTCACCGGGCCTTACTAGCAGCAGGAAAATATTCATGTGGTGTGTCTAATCGCCAACATGGACATTGGGTCTATTCACAGTCTCTGGAACTTATAGATGCTCGCCGGCATATTCCGGCTGGAAGCGAACACAATGAAACTCGCAAAGAACTTCGGGCAAAACTCCGTGCTAGCCTTAAGAGAGACCGCGAATCCTGGTGGTCTAATCGTGCAACATAGATGAAAATGGCCGCTGACCTTGGTAACCATCGTAAGTTATTCCGTCTGATACGAGAAACGGGCAGCAGGAGACCTAGTGTTAATGAAACAATTTGTGACGAGATTGGACAGCCTATCCACAATTCGTCAAAGCGTTTGGAGCGTTGGGCTAAGCACTTTAAAGTGCAATTTAATCGGTCGGAATGGCTAGATTTCTCGCCGGCCACTGATCGCCCCACTCCCTATGCTGCCCTTTGGATCCAACATCTCGCTCAGAAGTTGAGCGTGAGATCGGACTGCTGAAGTTAAATAAAGCCGCGTGATCAGACGATCTTCCTCCAGCCCTATTCAAATTCGGGGGACCTCCTCTTGGGGATGATTTACACGAGTTACTATTCAAACTGTGGGAGCAGGAAACTGTCCCGACCGATTGGAGCCGCTCCGTCATATTCCCATTTTTCAAAGGAGGCTCACGATCGGAATGCGGCAGCCATAGAGGAATCAGTCTGATCTCCATCGTCTCCAAATTGCTTGTTTCTGTCATCTTTCACAGACTGACTGGCACTCGTAAAAGCCAGATTCGTGAAGAGCGAACTGGATTTCGTCGAGGTCGTTGCTGCATTGACCACATCTTCACCTTGCGTCAGTTGTTGGAGCACCGTCGCATATATTGGCGGCCCACCGTTGTCGTGTTCCGCGATGTCAAAGGTACATTCGTTTCGGTGGATAGACATGCAATTGGGACTGTCTACTCAGGAAAGTTGTACCTGAGTAATATGTAAATATTATCCGAGCATTATATGCTCGTAGCTAGGGCAGAGTGCGGGCTTACGGCAAGTTGTCGTCGCCCTTTAATACCTCCAGCGGCGTGAGACAAGGATGCCCGCTCTTACCTTTCCTATTCAATTTCGCTGTTGACAAAGTCATGGAAATCGTGTTTACAGGACACGATTTAGAAGGTGTGGAGCTACTCCCAGGAGAACGACTTCTTTACTTAGAGTATGCTGATGATATTGCCCTGATCTGTTACAGCTCAAAACTTGCCAAGCGGCACTGGACAGATTAGCACTAGCTGTCCGTCACTTTGGGCTTTGCTTCCCACTCTCGAAGTGCAAAGCGTTCCTTCAAGATTGGTCTGGACCGCCCCCTACTCTGACCGTTGGTGAGGATCAGCTAGAAGTCGTTCGGAAATTCAACTACCTGGGAAGTTGTATCAACGCCGTGGGATTGAAGATGACATCACGAACCGTATAGCAAAAGCTCGGGGCGCTTTTGCCATCCTTCAACACTTATGGCGCCGGCGCGACATCACTCTTGCCCTGAAGGGTAGAGTGTACAATGCAGTAGTACGTTCGACCCTATTGTACGGTTGTGAAACCTGGCCGCTCAAAGCAGCGTACCTGAAGAGCCTAGTTGCGTTCGACCACCGGTGCCTTCGTAATTTAGCTCACATCTGGTGGGAACACCGCGTCAGCAACGAGCGTGTCTGACGCCTTGTCTATGGCACAGGAAAAGGAACTGAACCGCTCAGCACCGTTATTTCAAGCACCAGGCTCCGATGGCTCGGCCACGTGTTACGCATGCCAGCCCACCGACTCCCGCGACGTGCGTTGCTTGCGGGCAGGGGGTGTGGATTGAAGAAGAGGAGGGGTGGCCAAACGATGACTTGGTCCAAAGGATTTAAGGCCCTCACTTCTGAGCTACCCTCATTTAGAGCTTCACGGCTCCCTGGTTGGGGTCCGAAAGACTATGAACACGTTCGGTTGGACACACTTGTTGAAATGGCAAGGAGCCGACCTTAGTGGCGTCCGTGCTGTGAGTTTCTTTGTCCCACCCCATCCCTCTTAGCCTCCCCCTCTAACCACGATCTCATTACTTAACCTTATACAATTTTGTATAGTAATTTATTTTGATGCATAGTAGCCGGCTGGTAGCTTACCGAAACGATGCCCATCCGTTACCGGTAGCTCAGCTGGCTTGCCCGGGTTGAATTCTTTTTCTCTCCTTTTTCTGTGCATTGCGACACAATAGCTGAGGTGTTCCCCCACCTCTAGCTAACGTTTATGATGATGATGATGTAAGATGCTTTCTGCTGTTTGCCGAAGTCGTGTAGATTCCTTTCAGAAGCTTAAAGCTGACGTCTTTAGAGATGCAACGATACACTTGCTCACGTTGTTTCCTACCATAAATCCTTTTTAGCAAGCTGGTTTCTAATCTATATCAAGAACAGTAGTTGGACATAGATAATAATAATAATAATTTTTCCTTTCTCTTGTAGTAGGAAGCTACATCGATACGTCTCACAGATCATTCATCTTAAGGCAAAGCCACGCTTTAGCTTGGGAACTATTCGGTTTTCTGAATGTGTTTGTGTTTTTACAAGGTGTTTCCCACATGTTTGTGTTTTATGTAGACTTGGAGCCCGTTGTCGCACTTTGAATATATTTTATACATTAAGTGCTGGTTGCGTTGCTTGGACGCTTCCTAGTTCAGCGGTTATATGTTATGTGGACTCGCGTCAAATAGATCGTGTTGTGAACTTAATGATAACAGATTGTCCGTTGTGTCGAGGGCCATGTAACATGGGAGTATATTGCGCATTCTCACATAACCTGATGGTGATTGTGAGCTGATTCCATAGGTAATCATATCTGAATAGCTAGAACTTGGATCACATATTTTTAATGTATGTTGTAAAAATAACGTCAACATTTTAGGAAGTATTTTCCGAATGAAACAACGCTGCAATTTTACTTTGGGCGGATTGCAATATGCATTGCCGTAGATTGAAATGTGTAAAAATATACTTTTTGATCTGAGCTACGCAGCCGAAGCAACTCTATGTGGGATTTCGGGCACTTCTCTAAACAAGTACTGGTATAAATTTTGACTAACCGACGTTGGACAAACATACACCGCAGACTTTCTGTAGCAGCTAACCCGAGAACTAACATGTGTTTTCCTTCTTTAGAATCAGGACTTGTAATCAATGACTCATATTGTGATAACATATGTCATAGGCATGCCGAGATCATCAGCAATTTGTAAAATATCCCAACTATGAGACCAGAGTCTGGTTAAAAATTAGTTCCAGTTTAGATATTGTGGGTTAGAGTGCATTACCGAATGCAGCTGTGACGGTATGGCCATTATTGTACAAGTAACTAACACATGCTTGCATTCCGGCAGGTTATTCAGTATATCGGTGGTGAAGAAAATATGGCCTGAGTAAACACGTTTAAACCTGTGGGTAAAAGAATACGATGAATATATCCACACATGACAAGAAGTTACTAAAATGTGTATTTCAGGGTGCCACTAAGCTAGTCCATCCGATATCGGATAGTGTGCACTACTCAAAGATGAATATGCTTATCAGAGAAAGTCCCAAATTGGTGGGAAACACAATTGCTTGCCACATCTAGTCGATATGGTTGGCTCCAGTTGGATTGTGTTGCAACCTAAAATTGACCGGATGCCAATGGACCATAGCATTATCCAACAAAATGAAATAAACTACTAACTGGATTTTATATTCCTTGACAACTGTCCAGCTGAATGGTAGAACGAGTTCGCATGATATATTTGGTTGTTCACTTCTTATATAATAGATCTCAAATGAATTTTTGTGGTGATTGGCAGTTTGTGATTATTAGAACCGTATATAAACTGGGAACATTAACGCTGCAAAGTTACCAAAATTTTCAAGTATATTAATACGGCCATAAATGAAACTGTCCTCAGGGGACCTGCTTTCATGCAAGATATACCGTCGATATGATTTACCCACAGTTCCATCCGACAAATATGTGTATGCCGGTGTGACAAATTTGTAAGTACGCCGTCACCCGTTTAAAGAACAATTTTATGCGCGCCTTATAATCGATGAAGCCTAAGCCTTCCCACCATGCGGATCATTCAAGTATGGCATTGTTATACGCCAGTGAGTTAGTGGCAGTTCGTCTTGCATTTGTTGAGCATTTTAGCTTCAGAGGTGCACACCATCACCTCAAGAGACAAGCTCAGTATTTGTCAACAATGAACTAAGGAACATTTTAATCTAGGAGATATTGAGAAGTCTAATATTAATTACCATCCCTTACAAATACGTCAATCAACAACTGCTGGGAAATCTTGGCGAATAATGACGGCAGTACGGAGATTTAAATAGCGAGTATTGCTGCAGTCTGGTTAGGGTTTTATATAGAATAAAAAGCGGTAACTATAATCCAATTGTCATTTATATTATCACTAAATGTTGGGCGCGTTATCGCAAAAGACGACTAGTTGAAGCCATTTGAATTGGAAGAGCGTTAGTTCCTTAATTCCGGAGAATAGATCGCGAAGAAAACTTCCTCATCGATTGCTCAGTGAAGACATGAGAAATAAACATGTGGTGTACAAATGAGTAAAATAATTTAACAAGGTGCAGTTTTCCAGTAAAATTGGAAATAAAATGCAGAGATAGACTAACAGTATTTGACAAATGACTTCAGTGTTCTTTTGTTTCATATGTGACCCAGTCATTCCGCAGACAATCAATCATGGTTTATTTTACAAATCTGAAACATGTTTCTATTTCGTTTGTGTCAGTAAAGCCCCTAATGATGCTGTTGAATAGACTTGCACATTTGGTACATCGTATACAACTAGGTAGTCTATTCCATATCAGGGTAAACCATCCAAGATGTAAGTTCGCAATGACCATTTCCTGTGTAGATTTACTACAGCCTATATAATCTATCGTCTATTTCATAAATGGCCTCCAACCGCACTTTCATAGAGTGCTGTTTACTATGCCCTTTAGGTCAAGCAGTTCTAGGTAGGAACCTAGGAAATAGATGTACTCTGCGAAGCCATGAATGTTTGTTTTAATTTATTACAGTAGTTTTAAGATTGAATAAGGGCCTAGTAACCAAAGATGCCTTCGTTGAAGGTGTGTTGATCATTTTCATGTCCTTCAGTTCCCAGTTACTACATTGTTTAAGGTAATGCATTACCGTTCTAATGAGAGTCTTATACTAATTTTACAAGCCATGAGCCCTGTCCTTTTCAGCGTTAGTAACAGACTAATATGCCCCGCCACTTTAACTGCTTTAGTATCAGTATAGTTCGTAGTTCCTGTTGACCTAGATGCGGCAGAGCAATCGCCAACCCAAAAGTTAATACATTTCCACGTCATTAAATGCAAAGTATTTTCCATCCGACATCAGACCAGCTACTCATACCGGCTTGGAACGAATGTACTGCAACAATAAACTGTCAAACGTGACTTCGGTATCATGGTTCAAGATGACTTGGATTGATCCAGGCAATCTGGAAAGTCCTCCTGGAATGGAAACCAACACGACGGGCTGTTTCGATGGGCGTTTGTCAAGTAAACAGCTCCATATTACGACAAATGCTCGGTGCGCGTGTTCCCCCCATGTCGAATACAAAATACAAACATGACATCCATGACTGAAGCATGACATTAATGCACTGGAGCAGAAACAACATCGGACATCTAAGAACGTAATTGGAATGCACAATCTTTCATACCCGTAGAAGCTGCAACAATACAGCGGAAGCTATCGCAGACTACGATACGGATTGATTTTGGCATTCTTGATTCTGCGAGAGCCATATCATGTGTGCCGCCCTTTACTCCGACTCGGCACCAATACAACCCTGAGGGGCACTCATTGAAACGCGCAGTACAGTATAGCTCTCTGGAATACCCTGAAATTTCTTTTCCATTCGTGTCTGTCACACGTGGAATGCTCTCCCAGTACCGGTTGTCGCTGCACCGACACTAACAGTATTTAAGAGACGGTTAGATGACGCACGTATCCACTTACATTTTGTCACTTAGCGCTGTCTCCGTCTTGCACCTGGAGTTTACGACGGATTTATTTAACGTTGACTGTGGGTAGGCTGATGGCATGGCTACAGCAGAGCAGATGATGTCTTTATTTTCCTATGTATGATACCAACAACTTTACTATTATTATTATTAAGCTTATTATGTCTTATCCTTAATAACTATCCAACGGGAGTTGCAAAGCAACGCTTCATAACCCGTATATATCCATCCTTTATTATTCACTGGTGTGGTTGATGAACAAGGTGTGCAGTTATATACTTTTCACTGATGAACTCAGCGTTAAAGCTCTGGAATCCCAAGCCGCCTCAGTTAACAGTGGAAAGCTTATCTAGGAGAGCTTATCCCGAGCTTTCAGACTTATAGTCACATAAACAAACATGCCAGATTCCAATAGACAGCTAGACTTGCTATTCTGGACCTCATAATTAGCAATGAATAACTCATGATCGAAGTGGGGGTTAATCGACCTCTGTCTGGGATTCAGTGGTGCTGTAGTCTTCGAATTCACATGTTATACCGGATATCCTGTAAAAATAACCGAGGAAACGTGAAATAATATTCGCCACAACTTTGGGATAAAGCCAAAGTCAACTTTCTTGTAAATGAAGCCACGCGTACAGACAAAACCAAGTTTTCATTTCTTTGGGTAAAGCATGGGGAACAATTTTGTTTTGATAAGCAACGCATTAAAGCTGAACACATACTTGACTAACATAGCGTTTATACAAACTGAAACATTTTTTCCATACGTTGTGGTGTTCTTAAATGTAGTAATATAAGACGGAGGTATTTATACATTTTCAACAGCTTTGCATGTAGGCCACGACAGATGGAGTGGGAGATTTATCTGTTGCTTTTGAGGTGAAGTTGGTTAGCAGTTGGCAACTGGCTCCGGCGTTTCGCTTTGACTGTACACCAGGTATAAACGAGTTGAAGGAAAACTGATAGAGGAATTTTGGATAGGAATGATACTGGAAGCAAAATCGATTAGCTTCACCTCGCTACCAGATATGTTGTTTAGCTTAGGGTAACAATAAGGGAACAACGGAACAAGGGTGTATTGCGGGTAAAATAGCAATGCTTAACTATTCCCGTGGTATGGAAATTATTGTGAAAAGTAAATTGAATGATAAAGTAAAAAATGTTTTGGTGGACTCACGGTAGACTTATGTAGAATAGCGGGGATCTTCGCGTATTCATAGTATAAATCCATAACTCCGCTGGTTAAGTTTTTGGTATGACACCGTTTGTTTGCGTTTTGTAGCCCTGGCTGACAAGTCATAAAATGAAAGGAAATGAAGTTAAGCGAGTTTTGGCGTTCGGATATTGGCGAAACACTGCCAGGAATATAGAATTCAGGGTACATGTAAAATCTACTAGAGTGTAGTCGAGAAACAGTAGCACAAGGTGGAGCTTTTAAGAGCACGACGAATGAGTATAGATCCAAAAGTTTTGCACCAAAATGCCGCTGAGCCGCAGGAAAAAAAACGACGAATGCAGAAGTGAGCGATTCGCACGCACGTTCGCTCATATAGTATGTATTTCGTGACTCCACAATTCTAAGAATGTCGGAAAGCCAAGATTGCTGCGCGTTGTGCTGAACACTACCCTGAAGTAAAATCTGTACTACTGTCGACATTTAGTCCCAGAAATGAACACCGCTCAATCCGTATCTTTTCAGACATCTCAAGGGGCGGGCGTTATCGAGTTAACCCCCAACTTCGAAGACAACCAGAAGGAAACCTAAACCAGAACCATGCTACTTCATGGTGTTCCTGCAACTACATCGTGCAATGAGCATGAAGTAGCAACCCATGATAAAGAAAAGTGGTGTTATATTCGTGAAACCATCTACTTGGATGATGTGTTAGTGAAATTCGTGTCACGGCTGTATACCTCACCGATCTACAGAGGAAGTTGCCCGAGAGTGTAGAATGTGGTCCTTCAGTCAAAACATATGGTAGCACAGATGTTAAAAAGCTGGCACATGTTCCGTTTCAGGCTACCATCTGAGGTTCGACTGAAGACAATCAGCGATACTCTTCCTAGAGATGATATGTCACACAAAGAACTAAACGCGATGGGATCTATGCAAGAACCATGCAACAATAGTGGGTCAAATGAACCCATACAAAATGTGGATGATATTGACCAGACACCTTATAATATACGTCGAAAATTAGACACTGGACTAACTACACGGACGAGGAATACGTTGTTAAATCATTCTTCAAGTACACATCAAAAAAACGATTAGTCGTCGGCCACTCACTGGTTGGCGAAACTTTACGTATGAGTTGTTCAACCTCCGAAACATTGCGTAGAACTGATAAACTTTCATGTATATACACTAACGCCCAACGGCTCCTCAGGAAACATATCGAACTTTGACTACGTCAGGTTGCGAATGCTTTGGATCTAATTCCTATTACCGAAACTTGGTTACAACAAGAGGTGAATGATGCTGTGGTTGAGATAGCCGGAATGTCACTCTTCCGTAGCGACCGACTCAGCAGAGGAGGTGGGGTCCTACTCTACTACCGCAGCGATCTACAATGTACAATAGTTGATGATCTGGAAACACACGTTACCGACTCACTCTGGTGCTGTCTCCGACTAATACACAATGACGCATGTCTCGTAGCTGTCGTTTGCCACCCCCCAACATCCACTTCGGTAATGGATTCCTAAACATAGTAACACGCACTAGGTACACCCACATTCTCCTGTCCGGGGACTTCAATCTACACAATCTGCAGGTTTCGGCATCTCCCGGTGAGCAGCTCAAACCAGACTCGCATGATGTGTTCGCTAACATTCCTTTGTACAATCATGTCACCACGCCCACTAGATTCAGGACAGCAAAGAAAACGTCCATATTGGACCTCGCGCTCACGAATGAAGAGCTCATGGTTGACAAGTTATTGTTGGATAGTCCATTAGGTCTCAGTGACCATGTAGTAATAACGTTTAACTATGTGTGTTATGCAGAGTGTCCATCTGAACACTCGGAACTAACTCATACAATCACACGCTACCACGAATTGAAAGAACTCTTTGACGCAGCTGCTTGGGAATTCTCAAACAACCGTTCCCTTGAAAACGTTTGGGCAGATTTCGTTAATTATATTCAGCGACATCGTCAACAAATCATCAGGGACCAAGCCCCTTCGTCCCTCAAAAATGCCTTCAACGCTAAGGAACAATAGTCGAATATGCTTGGCGATAAGGATGCGGCATGGCATGCTTACAAGATTAACCCCGACTCAGAGACTTGGGGCAATTTCCTGACCCATCGCAACCATTGCACTGCACTTGTCAATGAGGACAAAGTAACTTAATAACCGTGCCTAGCCAAAATAATTATGGCAAACTGCACACTGCTACATGGGCATGTCAATAATCTTCGTAATATGAAGCATGAAATCCCTCCACTTTTCACGACAGGCGGTAGAGTACAAAAGGCCGAAGAGGCAGCTAATAGCCTGCGGCTAAAGTACGCCCCAATTTTCGAACTAGCAACATTTACCTGTCCTATAATGTCATGCCTATTACCGACAACATTGGTTACAAATGTAATTTTCAACCCATCAGTTGTGCTAAGGAAGTTTCTCTCACTACGTGAGCATAGTTCCAAGGGAGCAGATAACATCCGCCCGAAGGCACTGAAGGCTGTGGCCATCAAGCTAACTGAAGCCCTGTCACAGTTCTTCCAAAGGTGCTTTGATGAACAATAAGTCTCCACTATGTGAAAGCGTGGCATTATCACCCCAATTTTTAAAGGTTGTAGCCGTTCACATACTGCAAACGTTCGCCCAGGGACTCTTCTCCCTGTGCTTGCGAAGATGATGGAAGCAGTCGTCGCCGAGGTTTTAATGGACCACCTAGAAAAAGCAACCTTTTGGTACCGGAGCAGCATGGATTTCGTCAACATCGGCCATGCACCATCAACCTAAGGATTGCACGAGGTAGTTGGACGGAAGTGGCTGATGATGGGGTCGAAGTTGATTTAATCCATCTGGACTTGTCCAAAGCTTTCGACCGCATTGATCACCGCATCCTACTTTAACGGCTACAGAGCTACGGAAGCGAAATATTCCGTGCTTGGTTGGATTGGCAGTTTCTTTACCAACGGAAGCTTCAAGTTCGCGTTAGGGGCTCAATCTCTAACCCGATTGAGGTGGAATGTTGTGTCCCACAAGCCTCAGTGCTGGGACCGCACCTATTCCTGTGTTTATCAACGACTTGGCAAGAGTTATCTCCTCAAATTTCCTGCTTTTCGCCGATGAAGTCATGATATGGCGGGTGATTAGTAACAATGAATATCACGGTCAACGCCAGCATAACCTAGATTGCATTTACGAATGGTCAAAGAGGAACATGCTTCAATTGAACATAGCTAAGTGCAAGTTGATCCATCTGCGTCGCCAGCCGGTGAGCGCTTGCAAGCTTGGAGACCACACCTTGGATAAAGTCTCTCAGGAGCGTGCTCTAGGTGTATTGGTACCGAAAGTTCCAACGATGTTCAAAACAAGCAGAGATAGCGACGAGAATCGGCATTCAACACTTCAGTCTTCTTCGTAGAGCCTTCGGCCTTTATGAACCCTCAATCTTTCCCCAAATGCTTAACGCCTACGTGCGACCGCACGTGGAATGTGCTGTTCAGACGTGGCATCCATAGCAGAAACAGTATCGTGTTGCTCTCGAGACTCCTCAATGAAGGGCAACGAAGGCTGTCAGGGGCCTTTTCATCTGCCCTATTCGCTTAGACTGAAATCTCTAAGAATATACAGAAATTGATATGGGCTTTTGCGGGAGGATCTCATAATTGTTTACCAGATTCTGAAGAACCCAAACCACATTTGCCGTCCGTTGCTGGAAATGAACCACAACACTAACCTAAGAGGCCATCCTCTGAAACTGACAATTCAGTATAGCCGGCTTGAATGCCGTAGAAATTTCTTTTCCCTCCACGTGTACCAGCCTTGGAACGCCTTCACTAATTAGGTCGTCTCTGCTCCCAATCTGGCGATATGTAAAAATGAGTTGACCATGCATTGTCTCATTTACATTTCATTTAATAACTTGTTAGCCAGGGGTTACCAAACGCAAAATACTTTGTCTTGCTCAATCAAACCAATAGATTTATGGACTTATACGTTTATTACGCGAAAGCCTCCGTTATTCTACATAAGTCTATGATGAGTACACGAAAAAGCTTTTCACGTTAGCATGCAGTTCACTTTTTGCGATGATTTCCATCCTACCGGAATTGTTAAGCAATGCTTTTTTACCCGTAATCATCCATTGTTCCGTTGTTCCATTGTTACTAATAATGTCTCACTGGTTAAGGTCATCCAGCTGCCTACCTCATATTGATGTCGACTTTGGTCCTGAGATATTGGAGCACAGTACGCTCGGTACAGTTAGTTGTTTCTTTACACCTTTTGACATGTCGCGGTTAGTGATTGAAGTACTCGGAGATGTACATTTAGGTACCGTTGGCGCTTGCACTAGGAAAACTTCGCTACGCTCCTCAGTATCCAATCCAGTTGGGGTTGACGTTAGTTTTAAATGACGACTCTTTATGGACGAAACCGTAACCCAACTTGCGATAGGATCGGTTTGCTTTTTCTACGCACTCCGTCAGCATTTTGAATAGTACCCTTACGTGTGGTTATTCGATCGAACTGGGAACCACATTAGTCAAATCTGAGCCACTTTTGGTACTGGAATTACAGTTGATGTTCTGGACTCTTGGTGTCGTGTTCCTTACGGTGTTACTAGCCGTTCTTCTCGGGATAAGAGCAGCACTTACGGGGGAGCATTGCGTTGCACAGTCTGCTATGCTTACCCCAACCGTAGTGATTTGGAGGGTTACCATTTCCTCGAACTTGGCTAGTAGCTGGTCGTGCTCCGGAGATAATAGGAGCACACATTTTAGCAATGGGATAGATGTGCATTCCACGCAGAACCATAGACAGTCTGGTTTGTATGAAAACGTGGCCTTTGTAAGTTTGACTCGGAGGCATCTCGCATGGACAAACTTGCAAAGTTACGGCACAGAATGTTTCCTTTACTAGTTCGGAACATGAGCCACAAATGTCTTTCGACTGCGGCACACTGGGCATCACGCTTGTTGAGAAATTTTATGTCATTGGAATGACTTCCCCTCTATGGTAAACAGTTGTCCTGTTACTGACGTTGTCGGCAAAGCCACAGTGTTCACGTTGCAGTTTTGTGCTCACAGACTGTCCTCTCTGACGTGCGAGTCAAATGTGTCAGCGTGAACACGGAGCAGATTACACGCCGGTGTGATTGAGTATTTTCGTGGTTAAGGCTATGGATCGCGCCGGGTGAATTTACCCTAAGACGTGTAGCTACTCCAAGCAATGTTGGCGTTGAACGAGTGACAGTTCGTTCAAAATCCCATGAAATGGTCTATCAAGTAAGACCAAACAATGTCTCCGATGGTTGGAGTTGCTCAACTTTTGGCGCTTTGATATCGGTGAAACACTGTCCGGAATTTAGAATTCCGGGTAATTGTAAAATACACCGGGGTGTACTCGAGAAAATAGCATCACAAGATGGAGCTTTCAAAAGCACGACGAATAAGTGTAAATCCAAAATTTGCGACAAATGGCCGCTGAGCCACAGTGAAAAATCCACGAGTGCACGAGTGTGCTATTTGCATGCACCTTCGCCAAATTTCGACACATTTAAGAGAAGGACGAATAGTAATAATGAATGAAAATGAATTACTTAAGTCAGCGTTTTCTTCTCAGCTCACACTTTGATATGGCTGTAAGGTAGACGTGGTTGAATAACTGAACATAAAGAGTTTAAACAAAATGGACAGATGGATATCAGTTTGCAATTTCTCTGTAGCCCACATTTATTGGCGTGTCTGTGAGGTAAGATTTCTAGAGTAAAGAAGACATCAGTGTCGGATAAAGAAGAGCGGGGGCGTTTCAGTCAACCTTTTATCTTTCGTCAATGCAACACTTTAGAATGGATTGGCTAGGTTTATACAATGCACGGAGCATATTTCGTGGGTAAATGGAATCAGAACACTTAGGTATCGATCTATCAAGTAGAACTTGTTCATTGTACTTTATATGCAACACTGTTTTGACCTATTCCACTGTCAGAGAGAGAAACTGCTCTTTCAAACACTGGTTACAAGTCACGTGATCTTAATTCATTAAGGGTGTTGTTGCAGATCAAAGTATATCTGTTGAGGTAGAATTCTCTTCGAATATAAGTTTTCATTTTAAACAACGAAGGTGTGTTCTTTATATTCCTAATTGACAGGCTGTCTTATGGTTTAAATGGTTATTTGAAGTGATATTTTGTGTGAAGTTCTGCCTGTGGAGCAAGCCAAATAGGAAGGCTAACCCTAGCTTCATACCTCTTCGTCACTCGGACTCAGGTTTAACAATTTACAACGCTCAGAGGAGTTGAGTATAGGCAAGTAGTTCAAGATGGTTTATGTGAATGGGTGCTGCACGTTTTAGGCACACGCAGTCACGTGTACTAAATGCAGAGCAAGTGCATGCTGTAAACGAATGCAGTTTGGGTACACACATGGCGAATGCATTTCAGTTGTTTTACACTACATCCTGATCTGGCCGTTATGCATTCAACTTCCTCATCAACTTTCACTGTTAGAGCACTGGATGCCTTGATCAGGTAAAATATTATTATAAGAGATGGATTTACCATCAAGGTAAAGTTCATTTGACAAAATTCCGCTGTTACACTTCAATACACTCTTTTTCCTCTGAGAAAAATGACAATGTTAATTATTAAGAAAACTGCTCCTTCCCACACGGCCAACTGACGTATTGTATCACACTGCTGGCGCTTTCAATTTCATGGAAGTCATTGTTGTCAATGTGCTGTCGACAAAGTTATAATATTTAACTACCTTACACTAGGACTGCATGGCTTTCTGAGAAGTCGATCTTTCAAAAGCAATTTGTTTATTGTACTATCTAGAACAACCGAAGCAGTAGACACTGGTACACAAGTTGATGCGGGTTATCTTGATTGCTCGAAGATATTCGACCAGCTACAGCTTCGTATCCCACTTTGCTAACTACACTGATGAAGCATAAGTAATCCACCCTTAGAATACATCAAAAGCTTTCTGCTCCACAGTCGCCAGGAGGGTAAAAGCACGCAGACTCCTGTTAGGTTTCTTCCAAGTTGAATGAGGATAAACCAAAGATCGTTAATGCGGATCATTTATTGTTGATGTTTTCAACAATATGCCACATCTCATATGTTGAAATGTCACTCTATGTTGGTCACAATAATATACACAAGCGTTCAATACACGAGCTGATCCCACACAAGGTAAATCCGATTAGGAATGCATTTTTGGTTGGTAAATATTAGACTTTCTTCGGCGCGATGTCGAAACGTGCGGAGGGTTGAACGTACATCAGCTGCCTAACTTGTATAATTTGGGAAAAATTCTGAATATTCTAATTTAGTCTAAGCTTTCATGCACAGATCAAGCTGGAAGGCTTAAAATTTAATAGTCAACTCATGGGCATTCTGCGGTGAGCAAATGGACGCCTCAAACTGTCAATATTTCAGCAGCTACTTCGGTCCCTAGGTTGAATAAACAATACAAATCTAGTGGCCAAAGCTGAGGAGCGGCCTTAATAAGTTGGGAATATACCATGCCGGAAAACCACTGAAGTCACTGGTAAATACGATTTACCCAGGGAACTAACCCCCAGATTGCTCCGATTTTCAGCGGCAGAAATCCGCGATGGGGTTGGAAGCTTATCATTACTTGTCAGGCTTTAAGAGACCCCAATTAAGCGTTTCACTATCGACTGGAGCTCGGTCCAAACAGTTATCTGTGAGATTGCCATCTCAAAATTGCAAAACCCTAATCGTTTGAAATGCAATCGAAATGTATTATTCTTACTTGTTTGCCGAGCATGGGACCGACTTCAGGCATTCGTGATTTGTGCTCCTACGCTGGAGAGCTAAAATCCCGAGTTTACCGTGTACTCATTTCGCTGCACCATCTCACGTGACGAATTGCACTTGTCAATAACCAGCGTCTGAAGAAGATTTCTATGCCAATCATTCTAGAGAATACGTTCCACAATTGTCACCTCTTGCACATGTGCACCAGAAGTGGACACGGCTTATGTACACGTTCCATATCTTTTCCTTCTTCATGTATCTACAGTGAGTTCACAGTTTTAATGTGTTTACTTCGGCTAGTCCACCTATGCAAGCTTATTTTCCTGGTACATATTTTATTGTATTCCTCTTCACCATCCTACGAGACCTTTTA
The DNA here is from genome assembly GCA_944474145.2 of Dicrocoelium dendriticum. Lineage (NCBI taxonomy): Eukaryota > Metazoa > Platyhelminthes > Trematoda > Plagiorchiida > Dicrocoeliidae > Dicrocoelium > Dicrocoelium dendriticum. The sequence goes on along the minus strand of OX104066.1, from coordinate 33,362,388 downwards.
AGATTTACCGCCCTTAAGCGTAGTGAAATATTATTCTGTTGTGGAAACCCAACAATTTATAGTAGTCAATGTAAATCAAGATAAGCTTTATGAACTCTAATGTGAACATTTTCAGCAAGTTCAACACCAATGCAAACACACTGGATGCTCATATCTAATGATATACGAACATGCGGATAAAAATAGAATCCATGCCAAATTTCACTCTAACAGGCGCTCACGCAGTATGTTCATGAATTTCACTCGGTCAAAATGTTAACATGATAAAAAGGCAAGACATTATTAAGCTACGATGAAGTGCAGGAGAATAAAATCTTAATCTTGAAACCGCTGAAGAGAACGAGCAAAGTTTGTATGGAAGAAATTGGTCACTAGCACCTTGGAAGAAAATTTATTACAGACATCAAGATATCTATAAATGATTAAGTTAACCGACGTATCTCAATAAAAAGCCGCTGAATCTAGAATTGTGCTTTGTCGATGATGCTAAGACAATGTGGTCTTTCTGAAGCAGTTCATGGAAGACGACATTATTGCAGCATAACCGATGTGGGATAAAGATGGAGGATACGAAAATACATATTAATTTAAGGGGTACTGAAATACACCAATGTCCGTAAACATAAGACAAAGGATTTTGATAATTTATTAAGACCAGAAATCAGTTCAGGAATACGAATTCTTTTTGGTAAACTCTCTTCAGACCGAAACATTTACCAAACACTGATTTACTTTGTTAGTGATTTTGTGAGTAGTATAACTTTTGTAGATGTAGAAGCCAATATTATCCTGTACAATAATCTGCCTCAAAAGAGACTCGAATCGCGGACGTACGGAAACCGTTCTGCTGGTTTATCAACTGAGCTACCGAGGACTGACGAGCAGGTGCGTAATTTTTAATATACGACTTATGCTTGGTTCTCGACGTATTGCCAATAAGCTCCCAGAACAAGTCCTAGTATTGTAGACTGGCTCACTCACTCTTCACTTCCCAATGCACCGAAGTACCTGTCTTTCAGATGTTCAAAGGGCGATGATAAACTTGCATTATTGGTGGTTTTATGAGTAGTGTAGTTTTCGTAGATAGTAGAAGCCACGATCAAAATTAGCACAATCATCTGCCTCGAAAGGGATTCGAACCGCGGAGGTACGGATACAAGATTCAGCATCCTAAAGTTTCCTTTAGTGCATTTTTCTTGCCATCTGTAGCCGCATTTAGTCATTTAGCTTGACCGTTGAAACACCTTAGAAATCAATCCCAGCCCGATTTGACGCTTACCCCAAGCAATCAGTGTTTGCAAACGTTTGGGTCTGAAGAGAGTTTACGGAAAAGAATTATTAACCCTGAACTGATTTCTGGTCTTGATTCTTCTAAATGCAAAGGGAATGTTTGTTTTGCTGCACATCGGCGTTGTCCATGATTGGTTGAAGATAATTTATTATTCGTAAGTCGCAGGGTTTTCTGCTTTTATTGAAATTTTCACGGTTCTTTGTAAGATCAAAAATATTCTGGAAAAATATGGGTAGTGGATTTTGTTCATAGCATGAATGAGGGTAATATCTGTGAAGGAATACAAATTCTCGCCACAAATACTGTAAAATAACACACTCAAATGCTTTATAATTGTTATTTGCAAGGGACTTATATTAAGACCACTCCACCATATATCCCAATCTCTATAACATATTTACACTCTAGTAAATTGGTATGTAGGTGGTGACATTCAACATATGGGGAAAATAAAATAGATGATAGGATTGCTCCATGCAGAACAACGCAGTTGGCAAGGGAGGCAGAGTATTCCTTACCGTCTAACTTTAGTAAATGAGTAGGTTCCGTAAAATAGTCACACATTCGATTACACATACACGGGTATACTCAAGTCTCAGCTACCAAGTTGATCAAAGTAGCGCCGCTCACAATTCGTTGAGTTTAACGTTACTACAGTGTAGAGGACAAGGTGGCTCTCTCACAAAGCCACGGAGGTACAAACTTAAGCCGTTAATTAATTTATCGCATCGAAAACAGTTTGCTATGTTTACTGATTACAGAACAGTAGTAAGCGATGTTGTATGGAATGTGTAGCAGTTCACATCTACCAACTTATTCACAACGGTCTTGCAGTACTCCGTAGCTCAGGGTTCTAAGCCACAGGCTGGCAACGGTCGTGTTGCGAGTTCAAATCCTAAAACATGAATCGACCTTGTATTACACTCTCGGGCGTGTGATGACCGATTGCGATAAAATTCTACTTATACCATTCCACTCGCCCTACTACTCTTCTCTGAACAGTTATGGTTGCCTAGAATCGCTTCCACGTATAATTGGCTGCAATCTTAGCTCAGGTTTCATTGCTTTGGTTAGGCTCGTGACACGAGTAGTCAGCTTGCACCTGTAAGCCTCTTTTTCCACATTCGAACTCGCTTTAGCACTGGCTGTAAAGACCTATCGCTCTTAGGCAGATCGTTTCAACAGGACAACACATGGCAAAGCAATATTTGACATAGTTGGTAAGGTCGTCACATTAAAGAGACAGATGCTAGTATTTGAAGACTGAACATTCAGTTAAAGTACACATGGTATGAAGACTTGTGCTATTCTTAACGGAGCTATTTTATTGTTTGCTCACCTTAAGGTTGTCTAGCCAGCTTGGAAAATCCGATTGGACGCAATTATAAAACACAGCTGCACAAAGTGGCCCGATTTTGTGTAGAACACTACGGCAATTTGTTTGTATATGCACCATCCAAAGAAGCAACGCTACTGGTTGCAAGTGTCATTCCATATAAAATCCCATGTTCCTTGCGAAAGTTATATTCTTTCAAGTATTATTTAAGAAACATGCTACCCGAAAACGATTCAACTCTGGTGCTGATGTGTCATGGGCAATGTAATATCTTTCAATGATGACCGATTCAAAGCCAAATAAGAACCGGTTCGCATTCATTTAAATGGCAGCATATATGGTATTTTGAGTACGTGAATATAACGGTTGCTAAGTTACACTTAGGTTAGTTAACGCAGGTAATAACGCCACCATCACAAAACTGAGGCATTAAAGTGCAGTCAGAATTGCTGGGACAATAACTATTTAAGTAAATAACCGTTTTTGCTTCAGTATGCAACCAACTTCCCTGGAACGGAATAGTTCTTGTATTTCCATATTCATTTCGCTGCATAAATGCACTGCGATCACTGGTTTTACCGTAAATCGGGGGCACCTTACTGGAAATTATCAGTAGGTATTGCGCTTTATCGAAAGTACAACGACTGAAGCCAGATTGCCAACCAGCATGATGCTTTCGTGCTTTCCGAGTTGTTTCCTCGCGATTCCTTTAAGTGTGTTTATGAGGTTGTGGTCATATTCGATGAAGCACGGGTTCAGAGCAGAAAACCGCAACACTTTCAAAATATTGAATGATCCTGATACATCTTCAGAAAAATAAAATAAATAATCCGCAGTCAGTTGCCCAAAATAATGTTCCAACGTGTATAGCAAGAACTGAATTTAAAGTCACTGTCAAACGTGTTATCATCCATAAGGTTGGTCTGTTATTTTGCGTATTATGGGTGAAGCATCTGGGCTATATGATACTGTGAAGGTCTTTAGGTTATTCGAGTTGAGCTGGTTTGCCACAGGAAAACCACGGATTTGTAACTCTCACATAATTAACTAAACATCGGAAATGCCGTGGGCCTGATTAGGTTTTACGTTTGCTTGAATTATCCGCCCTGAATACTTTAACATCAATTCCAACCAGAATGATGAAACCAGTTCTAGTTTTCTTTACAAGCAAATACATGTATTCGGCGACACCACTGTGCCCGCGGTAATGTTTGTTCATCGATAATCTCAAACTGCTCTTTGACTCACATGGTTTACATGTAATATGAGGAGGTGCTCCCGGGATGATTTTCCGTTAAGAATACTGCGTTGGACAGCTATCGTAATAAATCGCAGTTTGTTGCAAAGAAATTCGACAACTAGATAATCTCAGGAATCGCCAACATTTTAAAGCCAACCATCTAACAATTTCGTAGTTCAAGCCTTTGCCGAACTCATGGTTGATCTTAAAATATTTCGATGAATTACTCAATGAGCTTTTCCTTATTGCGCTACTTATTTGTTATAATATGAGATATCAATATCGCGGCTAACGTAACTGTCAGTTTTGGAAAATGTGAATTTAAGCCCTAGTAAGGTCTAACTAAGGAATAATGTGTGAGGCTAAACTGTCTTTCACCTTCGTCTTATGAATTATCTATCAAAGTGTGACGCGCACGCTTCTTCCAATGTTCTCATTCGGATTTGATTAAATATTGATCACCATAATCTACCAATTAAAATTGGATAAATGGAAATCCCTTATCTAAAATACCAAACATTTCATTAAGTTTATAATTGCTAAGGGGTTAATGCGAGTGTGCAGAACGAGTGGTTTCGGCCTGATGGAATATCACGCCACATTTGCAGTGCACTTCATGGGCAAGCCAAATTTTGTAATCGCACTAACCAAAGGAATCAGATTACGCACGGTAAACTGTAAATAGAAGAACCAGATTGGATAGAAAATCTGTTACCCTACAAATAATGTGACAGTTTTTACTAGGTATATCAGGTATATGTCAACAAAGGAGTCAGATAAATTCAAATCTTATACGGGTTGAACGAATCCACCGCAAGCAACCCATTACTCTATCAAGTCCCTGAACGAGAACCCGCTTTTTATCTATGCACACCCATCCGTTGATTCAACTGCTTAAAAAGATGAAGAAAGCAATATTTGCTATCAGATTCTTGAATACTGCAATGTTGTTTTTTATTCTAAATGTTTACTGGAGTAGTTTCTCTGCAGCAAAATGCTTTAAATGATTGTGAATTTGTATGCATTTTGACGAGGTGTTATTTTCAACATAAAAACTGTGTAAGTTGTCACAAACATGTGTAAGAACTTCAGTAGAGACATGGCAGCTGAAGCAATTTTCTAGGAAAACACAAACTAGGAAGAGGAAATCAAGCTTCTCAGATCTTTACCGGTCACTATGCAGAAACCAAGTGACAAGGAGATATTAAATCTTGTAACATAAACATATAAACTCAAAATTTGCTCGCAAGTTATAGTAATCATTTTCTATAGTGCGCTGAACTTTGTAGGTAACTTACTTCCTCTAGCTTGCGGTAAAAATGTGTTTACTGATGTGATGCACACAAGTGTCGAGATACTTTTGTTATAGACATTGACCGCAGTGAATAGTTTTACGATTCCTTGTAGTCCACAACTGCTCGTTTGAATCCAAGAAGAATGGCCAGTATGCCATCATGGGAAAATATGTATCAAGTTTAGTTTGTTTTATAAGTAGCAATGAAAAAGGATCAAGCGCAATATGGTTTTGTTTCCATAAACATTTAAGAAAGCAACCAACCCAGCGTGCTTTTTTGATAACAATATGGGTGTTAAACCTGACACAATAGAAGATTTATGACTTTGGTTGCTGGTAACTGAATTATTAAATATGTTGCTGAGTTGGATTTGAATGCAAATTCTTCAGCTCAGTTGCAAACGAAATTAATGAATTTTAACACTTTTGCTGCATTCTCATAGTTCAACATTCGCCCTTGTTCTGTGACCCTATTACCTCGTAGTGAAATCCGCGATAGGGCAATGAAAGCTCAACATCACCAATCAACAACAGCTGTACGTCAGCCATTTCGACTTATGCATTCGCTGCTTTACAACCACGATGACCTAAGAAATATGGGCAGCGCTATACCACAACTAGTAACTTATTCACGATGGTCGTAGACGTCCTCCCGTAGGTCAGTGGTCTCAACTACGGACTGTCAACAGTCGATTTGCGGGTTCGGCCCTTACCAGGGTCCGATGGAATGCGCACTGCTGATGATTCCCGAAAGGATGCAACGCGTGTACACTGCGTTTCCGGGCGTGTGACAGCTGTCTGATTGATTCTAGTGGTGACGAATTTCTACATATATCATTCAACTCCCCCTAATACTGTTCTGAAATAAAGAATAATAAGAAGGAGAGAAGTGGAACTTACCTGAAAACCTTTATGCCCAAAGCAAACACTTAGGGCCAAGGCGCCTACGCCTTGTGTAAACAACATACCATCGCAAACAGATGACTACCGTGCAAAATAAGGCTGCATCAGCGAGACAGCTTCCTTGCGGCTTTCACTGCCACGCGTCATAATCAGCCATTACCCCGCAGATAACTCAGCACCAAACACACTTTAAACAAACAATCCGATTAGGAGATGGCAGCAGATGCGTCACTGTTATCTGTTGCGACCCATGTTCCGTAAAGTCACGAGCCAAGCACAAGACGAGTCACGTGAACTCCAGCCCGGAAGATGAGACGGCCAACGGCACCCAGTTTGGTCGTCAATAAGTTCATTTCACGCTGTCAAGTCAACTTCTGTTCACCTTGAGCCTTGCGTCACCCTACACCTGGTAGAATAAACGACGTCCTCCTAGGTAAGCGGTGACCAGGCATACGTAGCACGTGCCCGAGCCAACTCAACTTATTCAGTGCTATCTGTTATTCTAGGGAGCTAGCATGATTATCACTACGTAGTACTCGCTTACGCACATCATCGCTGCGGGCACGCTGATGTCATCCGATACCAGCAATGCTTCCCAGACAACGATGATCAAAGACTTGAGGACGTCTCAGATCTTCAGACCGAACGGGTCAAGTCTCACTATCATAGGGCAGAACGGCTCTCACTGTGACCTTGCTTACACGGCCTTTCAGAAGAAGGTAAACTCCCTTCAGACGACAAAAATGCAGCAGGTTCAAGAAGGCAGCTCTTGCCTTTGAAATGCATGAGCTGGCGTCAGTATCTATGCGCCCATCGTCGCTGATGTAGCTGCCAAGAAAAGTGAATTGATCAACTACCTCGAGTTCCTCGTTAGCAAAGGTCAGGAGTCATAAAGAGGCTAGTGGTCCTACAGCAACACTTTGCATTTTGAAGGTGCAAAGCGCATACCAAATAATGGGACCACTCTAGATAGACTATTCAGGGTCGATTGTGCTGCCGCAACATCGTCAAAAAGCAAGACGATATAGTCCGCATAATCAAGATAAACTAACCGTTCACCAGGCAGCACTTCAACGTCTACATCAAGAGATGCCGCAAAGGAACGCTCCATGCTAGAATCCACAACGAAATTGAACGAAATTGGGGAAATCGGAATACCCTGACGAGCGCCACTTGTGTTCGGAAAGCTGTCCGATAGGCCACCATAGACCCTGATGCGGCCTGTGGTGTTCGAGTATAGAACACGTAAGTTATTCACATATTTCGTGGGAAAACCTTTCCGCGCAAGTATTTCGAACAGAATCGAAAGCACTCTTGAAATCAAGGAACACAGCTATTGTCGGTCTCCCGTATGCGTGGCGCTGCCTTAGCATCTTCTGTAAAGTGAATATATGATCTAAACAGCAACGCACTGGGCGAAAACCTGCCTGCTCTTCCCTAATCTGAGATTCCCGTTCCAAAGAAAGGCGTCACATGGGAATCGACGCAGGTAATTTTGTCACAACCGGCGTTACGCTAATACCCTCTGGTTAGTACAGTCTGTGCACCTGCGCTTCTTGTATATTGCCACCATGCTTGACTGAGTCCAATCAGCCGGGACACTCTTCCTTCCAGATACGTTCGAATAGGGAGATCAGTGCTTTGCAGAGGACCTCACCTCCATCCTTAAATAGGTCAGATATGAGGCAATCCGGGCTAGCGGCACGAAAATCATTGAGAGCTGTGATGAAGTTTCGGACCTTGGCCTCCGACGGAGGCTCTAAACTAACCGCCCATGGCTCTTCCTGCATCAGCTGAGTAGAAAGGGGTCCGGGCGCAGGGGGCTAACTGAACTGATCTTGAAAGTGTTTCACCCAAGGTGCCATATGGCGCTCCTTATTGTGTATCATTGTACCCGCGCTGTCTCTGATTGTCTCACTGACACTTGGTTTCCTGGGCCCAGTGGTGCGGATCAGGTGGAAGAGCTTGCGGTAATAGTCTACTGCTCCTGCCTCCTTCATTTCTGGAGCCCTTCTGGTCCACCAAGCTTCCTTGTCAGCACGTAGGCTCCGCTTTAGTTCGCGCCTAATAGCCCATCTGGTCGCATTGTTTTCAGAGTCAGCCGGGGGTTTTCTTCTAGATTCTAACAGGTTCACCGACCTCTCGGATATCCGCTGACTGGTGCGGTGACCATTGATTGTGAAATAATCTGATGCTCTTGTGTCGTGCATGGCGGCCGAGATCCTATTGCACTGAAGCTAGGTGTTATTAAAACAAGACAGTTCGGTATTTACGGCGTATTGTTAAGCTTGCCTGACCGAGGGCTGAGACAATATTTTAGTTGCTAATCGGAGGGGACTCTTGATGCGCCTCCCGGTAAAGTTCATGGAGAAACGACAGCGAACCAAAGCATGATCAGAATCGATGCAGGTACTCCAGTACGAGCGACAATGTAGGATGGAACCACGCCATCTGTAATTTATGTCTATGTGGTCAATTTGGGTCAATCACAGGCCAGCTACAGGAGTACGCCCAGTGGCACTTCGGCGCCCACTGTGTCTAAAAGCAGTGCTACTAAGAAACAACTGATGCTCCGCACACAGTTGTAGCAAACATTGTCAGTCCGTTCGTAGTTAAGCTTATAATTATTACCCAACTGGGCTTCTGAAGAGCTTAGACGCCCTGCTTGTGCGTTCATATCCCCAGCAAATACTTTACTATCTGAATTAGTAGCACTGCGTAAGAGGGCGTTCAGTACGTGATAGAATGTGTCATTGACAGCATTTGTACTGCAGTCGGTAGGGGCATAAGCAGAAATAACAACCAAACAACGTTTTGTACTTCTTCGTGAATCAACGTTAGCTGCTATCGTTAACGAGCTGCACATAAACGGCTGTTCACCGGAATCCAATCAACTAACGAGGGCTCAGCCTTGGAGATTAGAATGATAACTACACCAGCTTGACCCGTGAGTGCTGCATCGGCGTCTCCGGATACGCGCAACCAAAAATGAGAGGACAAGCCGGGTGCAGTTAATTCAACAACACCATTAGGTTCATTGATCCTAGTTTCGGACACAACACAAGTCAGTACACAATGTGTCCAAGGTGCGTGCGAGTGCAGATTGTTGACTTATTTGTCTTAACTTGCGAATGCTGAACGTCGCCATTGAAAGGAGACAGCGTGGCCTTATTAGGGACCGTTGACGATAGGCGTCCATAGCGTATCGCGAGAAGGTGGCTGCAGATGGTTCTACTCCAGTGGCACTTCAGTTGCACTCAATTAAGCTGGGAATTATAGAAGGAAGGTTAGTAATGGGGGCGGGGATGGGAGTAAGAGAAAAAGGTGGAAAAGAAAGAAGGGAGGCGCCAGCAGTAGCATGCTTTCGCTTATCCGCCCTGCTGTATGCAGCAGATGAGGCAACTCTTGATAATCTGCGCGACGGTCGATGCAGGATGAAGTTTATGTTTGAACAAAAAGTCTTGGGTGTATGTGAGTTGGGGTACTGTCAGCGCGTCCAGACCAAACAAGAGGACGATTACGGTCTGCATCCAATGCCTTTGGCTTAAAAGCCTGTTCGCAAAGCAGCGAGGAGGTGGCAATGATTTTTTTAAAATGAACGCCATCCCATTTCAAACTCTCAACCCGGATGACAAGAAGACTGAGCTTTTCCGAACTCTCACCATTAAAAAGCTGGTACAGGTATCTCTCAAGAAGCCCGCAGGCACAACCCAGTATAGCTCAAGGGTAAATGAAGTACGCAAACCGTCGCACAACGTTAAGGTCCAGTCTTCTTGCTACGGACAATGAAGCTACTGTAACCTCATTCTCTTAGCCAATGTTCCATTTGCAAACACCATGCACCACACACGAATACAGGTTCATGTTCGGAAAATTGCTATTCGACCGAACATTCCGATGCATGTTTCGATTGGCAACAATAAATCAAGTGCGGAAGACTATGGTATAAAATTTATATAGTTGCCGGACTGAACCATTGCACGCCGGTTATAAGTAACGATTTATAACTATTTCATCAATCAGTATCGAGAGACGTGACCCATCTCTTCTGTAACTTGTAAAATTGAATTACAGGTATTACTACATGTGCGTTTGTTTGTTAAATCGTTTTGGATCCATTTAGCAAACAAGACGGAGCTGGAATCACAGAAAGCACAAAATCTACCTTAACTATTGCTCATTAAATTTTTGTAGAGCAGAATGAATAAGAGCATCTCTTTTCAGCTTCAGTGCGTGTTGTTGGGAAATTCACAAGGTAATCAATTTATTCCCTTCTTCCTCAATGGCACTGAAAATAGGCATTGTCAATTCACAAATCGTTGTTCATTCGCCATCAATGGGCATATCCGCTTCGAACCAAGCTAGTGGGATAATGAAAGCGTAACACACGAAAGGAATTTTGAGACCTTTGCTATGATTCGTAAGTGGCCAATTTCCGTTTGTACTCTGCTGGAATCCGAGGAACACCAATGCTATGCGACTGAATAACCGTGCTACTCGAGAGGTAGTCAGTAACGGTGACACGTAATATGCCTGCCAAGTAGGGAAAGATGGAGAAAATTGATGCAGCTGAACCTAACGTGGATTGCAGAAGCCACAATGGAGGTAGAACAAAGAAACTAGAGCAAGGAGTAACGTAGCGCGTAACTCATCGGGCAAAAGGTGCGTATGTATTTAGTAAGTTAAGCGGTCAGACTGAAGATGGAAAGACTAATTCAGTCCAACAGTACATGTTTCATGGAAATTCCACGGTATGCTTCTATTTAGAAGCTCTTCCGGCAGTGTAGTCCAGCTCTTACTTTACAGTGACAGCCTAGTGTTATGGGACTAGACGAGATGGTTGAATGGGTTTCGCAACACCTTTACTGGTTCACAAGGACGCAGTTTTCCATTGGCTTTATGACGCGCAATGCGCGTCCAGATTAAATCACACTGGAATAATTTTGACCACAGTTTACCATGGAGGGAACAGTGATAATTTACTTCCCCGGTATAGTATTTATATTAAATCTGTTCGGTAGGGTGGGCGCTATTAACACTGCACTGTAAGATTTGTTTCTTCTACGCACTGATGTTTCATGCAATAAAACATTTTGAGTTTGCCCTTAAAACATAGTGATGACTAACGGATGCATTCTTAACTTGATGAACACGCATTAAATGCAAAATTGTCGCCTCACTTAGAATCGTTTTCTAATGGAATGGAGAATCCACTCCGCATTTGTAATTACTTGGTCTGTAACGAAATAAGTTGAAGCAAAAATCGAAAAATCTGGACATAAATTAAGCGCAGAAAGCAGTTTGCTAGGAGGTTAATCATCATTACAAAATCGGACTACTTCATGAAGTCATTTACCTGTAGATGTAATTTTTGGCGTTAACTTCGGGCTCTCCCATGGCTAATATCATTGTATGTTGATTAAGTAGGATACGGTCAGATTGATTAAAACATTTTGTAATTTTATCGTTAATGCTTAAAATCTCGCGCAATATATATCATATTACTGATTTCACGTTATTTATGCGTTTCCGATAAATTGATTACAAATGAATTCATGTGCAGTCAGTTCCATTGAAGACAGATGGTTAAGTATAACTTTTCATACCCGTGTTAGAAAACTTTGAATAGGTGCTTTTATGATTCGTCAATAAATATAAATACATATATACATATATATGTATAAATATTTATATACATTGTTTTCGCTTCCTGTGCCGATAATGTTCCGTTGCACCCATTTAGTGAGCTGCGAATTACGTCCTGCTCTTTTGCGATGACAAACTTATAAGCTAGCGGATATCCGATGAGATTGATGAAAAGACAGCTACTAAAATGCCTTAACCCACACACAAGGCCAACCACGGATTTGGTAGCGACAGTGGGTATTCCTTATTAAGAAAGAATTTCGAAGTGATCCGAACAGTACTAACTAAACAGAATATAAATGAGCATTTCCTAAAGCGCAGAAAGCTGCTGTCGATGCGTGTGCACTTGACGGACTCCGTTAGATAGAATAACTAACTGCATTTACAACATTTAACCTAAAGAATGTGCGCAAGTGTATATAGACCAAACAGCGAGGGAACTACGCACAAGCATTTCAGAACACAATGAACACCAATTACTACCTCCGAGGAACGAGCTCGAGTATATAGCTATACTCAGTAATTCGGAGGTATCAACGCATGTACTAGACCCCAGGGTACAAAATTGACTTCGAAATTGTAGAGGATAACAGAGAGCGATTGCTATCAACCCAAAAAAGGCTTAATGTTGAGGTTATAAATATAACCAAGACAGACAACTGCGTGAATAGAATAGACGGAGTAGTGCTGTCTAGCGCCTGACGTCTAGTCTTACTCCGACCAGTTTGCTGAGTATCGGCGGATGAATCCAAAATCAGAAAGCACAATCAGCACCCATCCATCCCATCTCTAATTATTGAAGACAAGTTCCATCAGTGACCAAGTTCATTCCAACGGACGACTTCAGATTGCCGACTATATCTGTGACTATCCTCTAACCAGCATGTTTTCCCATTTGGCCTTAGTAGAGACCCAAGGATTTCATGCGAACCTAACGACCTTTGACGGCTGTAACTTTTTAGGAATAACTGAAGGCTATTGACCTCTGTATTTATTTTGCACGTGATTGTTTTTAAAATGCCACCCAACCTTAAGCTAATTCACTCCTCCCGATGAAGCGTTTGAGTCGAAAGCGAAATGTTGTACAAATTAACAAATGCATAAACCGGTCGCTTGTCAAGACTTTTAAAACCAAGACTTATCGATCGGTTCAAAATATTTTCCAAGATTTCCATGACAACTAGCTACGTTTACGGTTTTGGGCGTGACAAATGTTTGAACGCTAACGTGGCGCAGTTTGTTGTTGACTCAAGTGAGAAGAAAGCTTATCTCTCGTAAAATAAGTCATAGATTTTGTATGTTACATGCGTTTTGGAGAAGTTGGGATCATTTTCCATGAATGCTGTGTTCGTCACTGACAACCTTACCTTTCTGTGATATAGCAATATTGAACTATGGTCAGGGGCGTTGCGCAGTGTGGTAGACCACGACTAGCAGATCCCATAGACCAGAATTAATGAGCTCTACACAAGTTATTTTTCACTTAAGCAACCAGTCAACATTTTCCGACGGATATTTTGATCTACTTCTCTGCAATCGTAGTTAACCAGGCAGCGACATAATATCCTGAGAAGTGCCAGATTTTCATTCATTCGAATCAGACCCATTTATTGACACACAACGTTTTGGAGTCGGCGAGTAATCGAATTCACTACTTGCTATGGTGCAGCCAGCGCATTACTCTACTGGACGATGTAAAACGCCGGTGGGCCGCCATTACAACTCTCAGTGATTTCCAGAGCGGTGTATTAACTGTTTGACATGGGAAGTCTGGCGGTACGGGCCAACGCGTCCTCTTCTTGTTAGTAGAGTATGTGACGAGGGCAGAAAAGCGTCAACAGTACGTCGGCACACCATACGATGCCTCTTTGCCAAGCGATCACGACACATCTTGCAAATGTTAGTTATACTGATAGATCGCCCAGACATACACGGATTCGTAATGACAGCATCAAAAGTGCAAATCAAGCATATAATACTCCCGGCCACAGGCCGATAATGACGACTCAATGTTGGTCCGCATGGCCAGGTGGTATGTGCCAGCAGTTTGATTTGAACATCCAGTTGTTCAACACTTAAGTATTTCGATTACCTTTCTCTTTGGCCATTTGTCTAATTTAACAAGACTGCCACACATTCCTTTTTGAATGATGCGAAAACAATCGGACGGCGAATAATCGCTTTCAACATCCTAACTGGATAGGAACTGGACTTGAGGTAAGCGGTGATTACAAAAGTAATAATTACGTGAAATATGTTTATGAACGGGAAACGGTCAGCGAAATGCTTCATTCACCTTAGCTATTTGGTAGACATGATGGAATAGTTGGTGATGCCATGTCGTGATCGTGGCCACTTCAGCAAACGACAGCGGCAATGTGGTCTACTTGCTTTCATGTTCTGTGTATGTTGCACATGATTCTAGTCGTCATTTGTGTCGTCTCTTTAACTAAATAACATAGAAGGCTGTGAACGCATTCGAAGCAAAACAGTCATGATGATTCAGGCCGCTGTCCTGTTTTGTACTGACGAATTTAATGTTAGCTGACTGGTAATTAAGTGCAGCCTTAGTCTTTTTCGAGGAAATATCTATTATACGTCTGCATGTATACATAGCAATGAAACGCGTTAATATTGAACTGGGGCGATAAAGAACTGACTTACCAGTTTCATCAACACACTGTCTCATTAATCAGCTATACCTAGCATTAAACAGGATTAATTTTGTTCAGTTGGCTTGAGTACTGTAAGTTCAATTGCTGTGAGAAAATTGTAGGTAATCAATACAGCATCGGAAGTTTCATGTAGGGACAATTAAATAGGAGGCTGTCTGTATTTCTTGTGTCTTCATCAGGAACGAAATATTCTTGACGCATTTCCTGATTGATAACGCGGAGTTGGAAACTAACTACAGATTTTGCTACTCGGAATCGTACTCGGTATCGACCTGCATATGGTGAGCGTTTTGCGCATTCACATAACGAAGGTGGATACTGCATTTGAATTGCTGAGAAATTGGGTGTTATACAATCACTAAACACGTATTGAGACGAACTTGATGGCCTAAAGGATAATGGTTCTGTCTGTTACTCTATACGGCACCGAAACCAGGACGCATTATCCGAAGGACGTGCCATATAAACAGATTTTAACTAAGGTCTTACGTCGTTGTCTGTGCATCTGCTGGAGTGACCGAGTTGTTGATACGTGGATGCTCCACTGCAGTAGCATGTATGCAGTGGACTGCGTACTTTGGCCGAAACATTTGAAGTGGATCGGAAATGTCCGCCGCATAGATTCGACCCACATTCCGAAACAGCTATTCGTGACAAACGGCTAGCAGGAAAGTGGAAAGTTTGCAAACCGGGGACGCTCTACCAGTACATGATCAAAATGAGTTTATTAAGGATTTTTTGTTTTCAGTTATTCACAAGCGATGTTAATGTTTCGGCAGTGATGGCGATGATGGTGATTTCCAATATTCACGAGGAATCACTGCTGCATGCGGAAAAGAAACCTCAGTTGCGGAAGCAACATGCGCCAATGGATGGTAGCCCTTCGACGCCTAGCGCATGGTGTTCTAGCACTACGGTTACAGATAGCTCAGCCAAGCCAGCTTGGTAAGCAACAGCGTAGCCACGAGGGGCCAACATGGAGGAAGTGATGAGTTAGTCTTATAGGTAATCGTCATCATCAGCCCAGCGCTCGGTAATTGCGTTGCTTCTGGTTCCAGGCCAATAATGCGATCGATGTGGCACGCATGTTAAACCATCGTTGCAGCTTGTCCGTAGGTGTGCATTTTGAGTATTTTTGCATTTCCTGTGTTTGCTGTTGATTGATTTCCCCGATGTGATAGCCCTTAATGTAATGTTGGCAAAGTGGCAGCCGGTCGAGAAACGGATACTTCGATTATATTGCCTCAGGGAGACAGTAGGTCGTTGCTTTCGGAGACTGGATGCACAGTCATCGCCACAGTAGCACGCTTGAAGTGTTGCTCCCTTCAGTGCAGAGATGACTATGGCCCAGACACCGCATCGTGTACTTCTGGTATGCATGCTCCCCTACATAGATGGACAGAAATGCTGCTGCTGTGCATGCTGAAAGGGGTGTGGACCGTCTCCGTTGATGAAACGTGGCCACTATACCCATGTCTCGCGATATTATTGCCTCTGGTTTACACAGTATATGGGTTCATGGATGGAGGGGTACTGAAGCTTAAGCTATCAATGGTCTCTCTGTAAGCGTACTTTGGCTGTCATTATAAAGATCACAGTGGCAGGTAAATCCAGAACCGGGCACCGCTAACCTTGAATGAATAATCTTGGATTTGCAAACATTTGTAATATATGCTTACGTCAGTTAGGGTAATATTGTGTATAAGTAGAGAGAAATAAACAATAAAATATTATTTTTTACGGTTATAAATTGTTGCGTGACAAGTCCCGCAGGATAGTTCATGTAAACCATTAGTAAAAAAATATTTGTGTTGTCTGTTTGAACGACTATCTATCGGATGAGACACAGAACAGTATTCAAAAGAATGCGAATTCTATGTAAATACAAGTTCACATTGTGGCAATTATAGCTGACGTTCTTCGTAAGAATATTCGAAACACGAATATTCACCGAAGTACTGCCTCCGTAGATCCAGGTGAGATATAAATCCGGCTTTAAGGCATGATTAATAAGTTCCGAAATAGCACATCTTTAGCCATGATTGGATGAGCGATATTTTCTGCACATTTGCTCATACTAATACTACATAATAAAAAATGAAACGTCGTACATGCTGCTTTCACCTGCAGCATTATATCCAGAATATCACAAACGGTTGCAGCATAATTAATAGATGTTTGCAGCAATCCAACTTAAAGAGTTAGTGACAGCAATGTTTTTTAATCCGAATCCCTCCTTGGAATCCCTAATGAGATGTTATGATTTGATGTAAACAGCTGGGCAATGTATGTCCGCTATCCGTCTCTGACCATGACTGTTTTAGCTTGCCGCATATCTTCATTTCGTACATTAGAGTGCCAAAGAGTATGATTCCCCAATCACAATTGATTTCCTCCATTACCTCTAATCTGGGCATCCAATAGGTGGACTATGCTTGCTAGCGCCAATATAACGTTTTTGCGCTTAGAAAAAAGTATAGGAGTAGTCATATTTTTTATGGATATAACTAATAACATCAAGGTCCTCAACCTGTTACGGCATTGCTGACGGAAAAATATTTATGTAAAATTAGCTCCTCAAAAAATTCGGTTAAAGTGTCGGAAGATAAAGTTCTCAACCAACTAATATTAATTATTGCAATAGTTTTCAAGAATCAAGTATTCTGGATTCAGGCAAATAGAAGATATAAGATTTTAGTGGGAAACTAGTGCACCTATGCAAACCACAATATTTAAGATCATTCAGTTAGGCACCCCATACTAATCACAATAAGTCAAATCACTAGACACAGTTTGTACCTTAATTAGTTCGAGCACGAGTTGGCACCTGGTGGTGATTTAGAATATTGCTTTTAGCTGTTGATTGATTCGCAGACCCTTTTAAAATGTTCGCATAAGTTTCGCTACCATGCGAGTTGGCTTCGTCAGTGCGATGATACGCGATGAGCAACCTCACTGATTGAATCGTCTCTTTGTGATCGACGGGCAGGTGACTTTTGAAAGTGACGTCTTCGATTTGCGCCCCGTGATCTATGCCTATTTCCCCCGTGACCGAAGCAGTCGCCTGAGCTGTTCCCTGCGTACCTCCTTTCGGTCTCTGCTTTTCAACTCTCCGGACATCTTCCTTTCTGCGTTGTTGGTACGTGAGTCAATGTTAATGCGCACGATTCTGCAAGAATTCGAGGAGAACCAAGTTTCGAGGAGTTCTGTCTCTTTTTTGTGGGTATTATTGAGCTAGATTGGTTATTTGGTTACAGTCGAAACTATGTCCTTCATCCACATGCTTTGGAACTAGTGACGATGTGTATTGCTTTTGACAGGCTCATTGATGTGCCTGTATCCTGGTCGATGCTTTACTTCCAGTCTGTCCTACATAGTATTTTTCACAGGTCTTGCTTTTTTTTCGCACGCTACATTTGTTCGTTCTTTTCCTTCCCGTTCGCCATTAGTTTCTCATAACTGTCCCTACATTCGCCAGCGGATGATTCGCTGGCGATTATTAAAATGAAAAAAAGACTGAAAAAAGGACCGTGTCCAGAACGGTCACAAATATTTGGGAAACCCGTTAATAAGAGTGATCGGATTCCGACGCAGGCAGCGATTAATGGGACATCAGTCTAATGCAAGCAGACATAGAAACACAGCAAAATACGAATGAATTGAGCGAAAATTCATAAGGCAAAATGCAAACCAAAATCGTGAAAGTAATCTTCCAAATTGCTGCAAAGCTAAAAGTGGCGGACGTATCAGCGGAGGTTTGCTACACTAAATATGGAATGAGATGCCACGTACGTCTCATCCATTCGCTCTGGCTTTTTATCTGTAAAATTCACCACGCCGAATTTGCATTCAAGTCAAGTCAGTATACGTTGTATGCACCAATATAGGTGCATTTTCAGCGTTTTGCTTTTTTAACTCTAAATGTACCAAAGAGTTAGCATTAAATTTGATAAGTTTAAAAACGCCTAGAAAAATAAGAAGGATGACTGTTATAGATTGATCGAGCCATGCTCCAATAAACTGAAGGAAGTCTTCAGGATTTTTATCCGTTCAAAACAGAAAAGCTTACAGTAACATTTTTCTTCAAAATTCATTACGATTTACGCAAAAAGCTTTTGTCATAAGACAGTAGATATAAGAACGTGCATGATATCTTGCTTTTATATTCAAATGTGGATGGGTCACAGAGATCTTGGAAATTGCTTGAACAAAATATATGTCAGCCTACTCTTGCAAAACTGTGATGTATACGGCATTTAATGTAAAAAGCGATGTTCGGCGAAAAGGCAACGGCCGATTTAATTACCCCGCCACAATATAAACTTCTTATCTGTTGGCCTTTTCCCGTGAAATATTGGGTGCTTTGTTCTATGTCGTTTATTATAGTTAGCGAAGATTCCATTTAGCTGTAGAACTATTTTAGATGACTTCGACCACATGTATAGAACTAGTCCGTATCAGTGAGACCTATGCTCCCTTAGACGATTGATATTTCTCCGTATATATTTTACTTTGGTAGAATTTGGTTGTACCTTTTCCCTCGGTCAATTTGGACTACCTCAGCATCCAAAACGTACGTTTAATTGGTTCTTCTGTGTTACTAGAAAACCTCACCTATTTTTCAGCATCTCGTTTATCCATTTTTGAACACGGATGTCCATCTGTTTTTCCTTTCATAACACTAGGGCGTCAGGTTTGCATAAATATGTCAACTTTCAACTTTTCATCGTATTTGTCATTTTATCTCATTTTGTTTATCACGCGAGTGAAAAGTAACATTCGTGATCTTAAGACTGAGAAAACGGCTACAACCACCAAGGTTTCCGCATCAAAAGTGCACCTAATTTTGATCAATGGATGAAAAACCGTTATTCCTGATCAATATACCGAAGCGCTCGACAAAATTAGCTTATTTGAAAGCAAAGTTCCTCAATAACGAATTACTTTCCATCGATGGAACCTCGGTCAAGATTATGGCATTAGCAAAACTCTTCGGTAGTTACTGATCAGATAATCCAAAAGCAATAAATTTGGTCAATTAACTACTTGCCACTATTACCAAAGAGGCCAGTGAGCGCGTACATTTTGTGTTTAAAGCGATCATTTTCAACGTTCTGGACCGGATGGCTCTTGACAGAGTAAAGAGTGTACTGGTACATTTGTGCAAAATGCCATTGGGCGGTTGTGCATGTAAACGCCTGTGAAAAACGGCGTCAAGAAGAACTGTGCCCATTTGTCCTTGCATTTACTGGCTGGGAATCAGTCAAAACACTAGTACATAACAGATTAAACCTGTGACCTAAAGCGAACCTTCGCCAGAGCCTAGTTAAACCTGATTAGATCACGCTACATAGAGCCGTTTCATCATTAGGTGCGGCTAACGCGGAGCAACATAGATGCTCTGTGTCACAGAGTACACTTCTGACTGGCGTGATCATAACCCCACGCACTGAATAGGCTCATTCCCTATGCATTTAATCTCAGCTACAAGAAAACAAACATTATAGTGTTGCTGACCCCAACACTGGCACCCGAAGACCGCGGTTTCGTCTTGGTTGGGACTCATCAGTTCGAGATAGCCTGAGTTGGGCCGGAACTCAGAGTCTAGTGGCTCATGGTTGACACCATAAGTACTATGCCACTGAGATCCACGAGCAACGCTTGGTCCAGCGAGAACGAATGCAAAGTTGGACTTGGAGGCTCCGCTGGTGGTTGAGTTGTTACAAGCAACCTCAAGTGAACAGAGGTCTCAATTGAGGTTGCTTGTAGCAACCCAACCACCAGCGGAGCCTCCAAGTCCAACTTTGCATTCGTTCTCGCTGGACCAAGCGTTGCTCGTGGATCTCAGTGGCATAGTACTTATGGTGTCAACCATGAGCCACTAGACTCTGAGTTCCGGCCCAACTCAGGCTATCTCGAACTGATGAGTCCCAACCAGGACGAAACCGCGGTCTTCGGGTGCCAGTGTTGGGGTGAGCAACACAATAATGTTTCCATTTTACTTACGGTCTTTGTGATCGGAATGACCGAGGTCCACCTCAAGAAAACAAACAGTTGCATAGCGGACGAAAACCGAGGCTGAGGTCGGCACCAAAAGCTTCCTGCCACTGCTTAGTAATGTGGCTATTAATGCAACCACAAATTTTATCAGAACAGGGATAATGGGCTTGAGATCAATTATGCCCCGCCTCACGCTGCTGGCTCTTATGATATTTAAGTACCAACTTCTTCCCCATCGGCGTACTCGCCGCAAGTAAAGAAATTATTTAAAAGACACAAGACATATTTGGCCAATCGTGTTCAAAATTAAGCTCGGTCCCACCAAAACAAACATCAACCCAAGGTCATTCTCACACGCGCGTGACGTGCGTGCTACTGGTTCATTTGGATTATTTCCCTCTATCCTCTCTCCATCTTCTCGCAGCATTGTCACTGTACGCTCATTCGAACCGGATTTACCAGCTCTACACAGTGATCCATCATACGTGGAAATATCTTCTACGATTAGAAGCTGTGCCATCAATAAGCGTTTTTCACTGGCATCTGTGATTAAGCGCAAGCGTTTAACTCAATCGTATTGAGCCGATTGCCATTCTGTGTGACACCATTCGATACAGAATTCTCGAGGCAGGCCGAAAAGCCTAAGCTTACTCCGATCCAGTGTTTCTCAACACAGCTGTGAAAGAATCTGTGATCTGTCAATCTTTGTTCAGCGCTCTGTTCAGGTTCCAGTCACTCGCTATTCATTGTGACCTTGTCAGCCAGTGCGGCTGCATTACCCATCACACGGACCGCGCCGACCGCTCATTTGAGCTTGCAACCACCACGCTCGCCTGACCCATGTGCGCCGCTCTCAAAGTCGTAAAAGTACGGAACGCTAACCAACCCACTGGGTCAGGTAACGACACCAAATTGAATGGCAGAAAGGCGAAACCGAAGAGACTCCCATCGAAAGGCATTTGCGGGTTAGGAGAATGTCATCGGGTAGTAAAAATCGGTCTAGCTTGTTCGCACTGTTTGGAATGGTACCATACGAAATGTGCAAATGTGTCCCAACAACAGTTACGGGAGCGAAATAGCTCCCAAGATGCATTTTGGTTCTGTACTGCGTGTTCCACCATCCCCCTCGTTAAGTGCTTCCTTATCCTAGCTGAGAAATGCGACCGGTTAATCGCAGAAGCAGAGCAGAGGATCAAAAATAAGCTTACTTCAATGGAAGCGAGTATGGACCACAGAATCATAGCTACTGCTAAGCAACGGAATGCTGAACAAATCGCTTCGCCTGCACCGCAATCAGCCATGTCTCCATCTCCGTTGTCTTCTCCAACTTTGGTAGAACGCCGGGCGAAAACAGACTGTACCTACGTGAATCAAGCAGTACTCACAGCAAAGAAAATCAGGCACCATTCAAAACGTCTGGTTAAGCAAATTCTACTAGACCTGACATCTAGTATTAACAAGGATGGAGCAGCCAAACACCAACCCTTGGTACCTGTAGCTCAAATATCTCTTGTCGAGACTAAGCCTCCCAGAACACCAGTTACATATGCAGAGATTGCTGCAAGGGTCCACCGAGAGGCCGCCGTTGCGTCCACTTCCGTTAACGCAAATAGAGAGAAAAACAGCAAACAGTCACTTATCAACAAGTCAAGACAAATGAGTACCATACCTTGTAGATCGATTAAAAAGGGATCCAACAACAGTGCCCGGACTGTTGTATGCTCAAATGTTCCTGAATCTACCGCCATCACATTGCGGGATAGGTTATCAGACGACCAAGACCAATGGAACTCATTGTGTATGCAGATGAGTATCAAAGCCAAGCCCGTAAACTTGTTACGAATCGCTCGTCATCCGAACTCGCCACACTATGGTGAACCCAGACTTATTCGAGTAACTCTAGAATCCTCAACCGACGTGGGAAATGTTTTGCTCTCCGCAAGCGCGCTAAAACACGAATCCTGTGGGATACGTATCTATCCTGATGTCCCTTGGAGCGCGCGACAATCAAAAAGAAACACCAAAGAGGGGCACAGCAAGCAAGACCGCCTAAACACAGTCTTCATACATGGAGTGCCAGAACATCCTTCTAACCATGTTCAAGATACCGGAAAGCACGATTTAGAACAGTAGCGGTTCATACGTGAAACACTTTCTTCGGATGATGTTGTGGCACTATCGCTCACTAGGATACCTCTCTCATCAAATTATAGAGGATGCGGCCCTAGAATCCTAAAACTTGTGGTTCAGTCAGAGCAACAAGCAAAGGATGTATTGGATCGATGGCGAAGAAATCGGAAACATCTTCTTTCCGAAATTCGGTTAAAGGTCGCAAACAATTCGCACAGCTCAAGCATTAAAGCAACTGAAGCAGCAAGCATACCGACGGATGTACAGAAGTTTAACTTGACTGCTGCTTTAATTGACTCTGAAGTAGGTTTAAACGAAGGCTGGGACGCACCTTGGCCGAATCAAGTTGCAAACGAGGTATCATTGACCCATCAAAAAAACGAATAACTGCCGACCTCCCATCGGTCGGCATTCTCCCACACTTGACAGCTTCACCTCTCTGCGGGCTCCTAGAGACCGAGAAACTGGCCTGCTTATATACAAATGCTCAGGGACTTTCTAACAAACTGGCTGAACTGAAAGATCGCCAAGCTTCCGGCTCGTATGATGTCATTGGTATCACCGAGACATGGTTGCACACGGGAATGACGGACGCTGAAGTGTCGCTACCCAGCATGTCGCTGATCCGGAACGATAGGCTCACAAAAGGAGGAGGGGTAATCCTGTACTACCGAAACGACTTACAGTGCGAAGCCGTGGAGGATTCAGATTCGCAGTTCCCCGACTCTCTTTGGTGCCGGTTGCAGTTAAAAGGTAGGGACGCTTGCCTTATTATCTTGGTGTACCGCGCCCCTAACTCAACACCCGAAACCGACTACCACCTAATGGCTGCTTTAAGGTGCAGTTTACAACCAAAGTACACTCACATTCTTATCATGGGTGATTTCAACGTACATTGTTTAGAAGCCCCTGCCACAACCGGCGAACAATTCAAAATCGATTTACAAGATCTAGTAACTACTGCTCCTCTTTACAACCACATCACTTTGCCCACTCGGTTCAGAACTGGTAACAGGCCATCTGTGTTGGATCTTGTGCTTACCAACGAAGAGCATATGATTGATGCGTTGGTTTTAGACTGCCCGTTGGGTCGCAGTGTTCACGCAGTCATCAGTTTCAACTTCGTCTGCTATGCAGAATATCGGAATGATAAAGATGAGACTGTGCGAACCATCACAAGGTACGACCGACTCGCCCAGCTAGTCAGCGCCACAACATGGTCTTTCCTCGAAGAAGAACCCCCGAACTCGCCTGGCTCGAGTTCGTCAACACATTCAGTCAGCTGATTGCACAGGCTTCAGAGATAAAAGCTTACAATAAGTGCAAATCCGTTTCTTTCGTTAGGAGCAGAACCCGAAAATGGATGACAGTACGCAACGCAGCATGGCGAGTGTACAGAGAAGCTCCAGCACCAGAAACGTGGGACAACTACGTAGCCCAACGTAACCACTGCACTCAACTGTTAAGAGAAGACAAAGCCGCCTATCAGCAGAACATCGCAAAAACCTTCAGTGCTAACCACAAACTGCTGTACAAGCACGTTAATAGCCTACGAAAGGTGAGACAAGGATTTCCTCCACTCAAGACGGCTGATGGCCCAACAAGAACGTCTATGGAAGCTGCAAACGCGCTGCAGATGCAATACGCCCCCACGTTTCAAAGGGTCTTGCCACCAAGCGATCTACCAAGCTTTGTATTCTGCTCACCAGGACTAACCCACATCAATTTTACCGCAGAGGCTGTATTGCAAAAGCTGACCTCTCTACGCAAACACAGCTCGCCGGGTGTCGACGCCATTCGTCCTGAGGCATTGGGAGTAGCAGCAAACCAACTGGCAGGACATTTAGCTCAGTTTTTCCAGCACTGCTTAGACCAGAACCAAGTTCCCGCCATGTGGAAGCTTGGAATAATAAGCCCGATTCACAAAGGTGGAAGCAGATCTGATCCCTCCAACTACCGCCCAGTAACCCTTCTTCCTATACTCTCCAAGGTCATGGAATCCATAGTTGCCGATGCACTGGTGTGCTATCTGGAAAACTGCAACCTCATCACTCCTGAACAGCACGGTTTCCGTCGACAGCGGTCATGTACAACTAATTTACTCATTGCACGCAGTAGTTGGACCGAGGCAGCCGACGCTGGAGAAGGTGTTGATGTGATATACCTGGATTTTTCCAAGGCTTTCGATCGTCTAGACCATCGGATACTACTATCCAAGCTGCAGCATTACGGGATCGGAGACCCTCTTTTAAGCTGGATCGCCAACTTTCTATTTCAAAGGCAATTAGTGGTCAGAGTTCGGAGCTCTTTATCGGACCCCATACAAGTAGAGTGTGGTGTGCCGCAAGGCTCGGTTCTAGGTCCACGTTTGTTTCTGGTGTTTATTCATGACCTTGCACAGGGAATCGCTTCAAACTTCCTAATGTTTGCCGACGATATCAAGATCTGGCGCAGGATCCAGGCGAACGCCGACCAACATGTGCTCCAAAGTGACTTAGATACAGTGTATCAATGGTCGATCCAAAACTTATTGCATTTCAACGTCAGTAAATGCAAGGTGCTTTCCATCCGACATCAAAGCAGCTACTCATACCGACTCGGAACGGATGTACTGCAACAATCAACTCTCGAACGTGACTTGGGTGTCCTGGTTCAAGATGACTTGGGTTGCTCCAGGCAATCCGAAAAGGCCTCGAAGACCGGGAATCAACACTTCGGGCTGTTGAGGCGGGCGTTTGGACAAATAAACAGCTCCATATTTCGACAAATGCTCAGTGCGTATGTTCGCCCCCATGTCGAATATGTGATTCAAGCCTGACATCCATGGCTGAAACACGACCTTAATGCACTGGAGCAGCCACAACGCCGGGCATCTAAGAACGTAAATGGAATGCGCAATCTGTCCTACCAGGAGAGGCTGCGACGACTAGGATTGTTCAGTGGAAGCTATCGCAGGCTACGAGGCGACCTGATTATGACATACTTGATTCTGCGAGACCCATATCATGTGTGCCGCCCTTTACTGCAACTCAGCAGCAATACAAACCTGAGGGGCCACTCATTAAAACTCGCAGAACAATACAGTCGTCTGGAGTGCCGCAGAAATTTCTTTTCCATCCGTGTCTGTCACCCGTGGAATGCTCTCCCAGAATCGGTCATCTCTGCACCGGCACTAACAATATTTAAAAGACGGTTGGACGATGCACTCATCCACTTACACTTTGTTACTTAACACTATGTCTCCATCCTACACCTGGTGTTTACCATGGAATTATTTGTTGTTAACTGTGGGTGCTGTGAATCTAATAGGATCGTAGGACAGCAGTGAAGCAAACGATAAGTCCTTATTTTCGTATTTAAAGTGTTAACTATTTTACTATCCTTTTCATCATAATTATTATGTTGATATCCCCACCAACTATCCAACGGGGCTTGTAAAGCAACGCTTCTTAACCCGTATAAATTCATTGTTCATTGTTGTTCAACCCATGTCTCCACTACGGATCTTCGAGTTTACCAACCAATCCTTGATACCAGAACATACTAATGGGAACCAAAATCACGATGTAATGCAATGCCTCCTTTCCTAGGCCATCCTATCAACCAGACGTACGTAACTGCTGGAAAAAAGGAAATAACGGACTCGAACTTCAAGACGTAACTGGTGCCTTCCTGCTCAAGGCCATCGAGCCACTCTCACTGAGCAATCATGCGCCAAATTTTCTAACAGATTGACCTACAGGGATAAAAGATTACAGAACAGCCTGCACTTTAGTTATTGTAAGCTGGTCCTTTGCGGCAACCGACCTGTTTTTAGAATATGTTAAGTGAAGATAGTAGTTATTCTGCATAATCTATCCAAGCTACTCCCTATGTTACAGCTTCCCAAAAACTGTTGGTATTCAGTACCTGATTGTCTCTTTTGCCCACTCCACTACATCATTTAACAATTCCTGCGGTAAAATTGATTATCCTGGTTTATCAAGAACAAAAGACCGAAGGTAAAAAAAAATGTTTTCGCTGATTCATCTTCAGACCCGTACAGTCATGTGGGTGAAATAGCAATGGGCGTAAATTTGGGTTAACGATCATTTCAAATGAGATTGATCACGTGTCGACCAAAGTCATGAACCAGTAACAAACAGTAAACTATGACAGAGACGAGGTTGCACAATTGCAGTCGCTCTCAGAATGATCCGTTTTGGCTGACCAAGGTAGCTTAACAGTTTCGATCAGCTTCTTTTGTGCACACAAAAGCGGTTGATACAACCGAATGCTGATCGCCTCGGTAGTAGCAAGGGTGCGGAGGCGCAGGCCTTTCGACTGGAGTGGAGTGACCCTGTATAGTATTCGAAAGCACTAACTGGGTCAACCTCATGCCCACTATCAACAAGATGTGCCATAACAGAGCTAGTTATAGCCCAGTACCGGCTCGACGCAACCAGCGTGGTAGGTGCCCCTTAATGCGCTTCGACACTTGCCGCGCCGTTCGACCGATGTAAGTAGCGCCACAGACGCACTCGAACTGATAAATTACCATAGTAGCGGTCAGCGTCGGTAACTTGTCTTTGTTGTAAATACGGATGAGTGGCTCCGTGGAAAAGGTAAACCTAAGCTTGGCTGCTGGGAAAAATGAGTGGACAGCTGTTGAAATGCTTCTAGTTACTCGCCCACCAGCGGCGTCTCCCTTGAAGGGTAGTAGTATAAAACGTTCATTTTTCTCTGCTGTCTGAACCTGCAACTGGTCGGGCTTATTTTGCATGTTCCTAAAAATGAAACGATCAGGATATCCGTTTTCGTGCAGCAAATTCTGAATGAACGTCAACTCATTATCCAACTTGCCTTCAGAACAAATCCTGAGGGCCTTTGTGGTTAGACAGCGAATTAGGTTTCGCTTATATCTCAACAGAACGAAACTGAAAGTTTGTATACTGGCCACTCCAAGTTTTCTTCCTGTAGACCTGTCGTTGGATCGATTCGCCTGCCTTCTAGTTAACAGCACATCAAGAAACGGCAACTGATCATTCAATTCCTTTTCGTAGGTAAACTGCTACTATGCGTGGGCCCGATTAAAACGGTCAATAACAGCGTCAAGGTCAACAGATTGGTCGGCCACGACAAATATGTCGTCCATATAGCGGTGGCAACATTCAAAGGCCGTGATCTCCGCATGTAACTTGGTATTCTCTAATTTTGCCATGAAGACATCAGCTAACAACGGACCCAATGGCGATCCCATTGCTACAACATCCTTTTGTCGGTAGCAAGTGCCATTGAATAGGAACTGTACGTTCCAAATGCAACGCAAAAGAAGGCTTTTCAAGCCACGCGACGGTATGCATATACTTGCTTTTGTTTCTTCTATGTGGCACGTTGGTGAAAAGCTATACAACATCCAAGGAAGACATTACTTTATTACCGATGTTGCGAGCTTTGATGCATTCGATGAAATGAAAAGTGTGACGAAGTCTGTAGTGTGTAAGTCGCTGTCTTATTGGCTCTAGAATTTCCACAAGCCATTGGGCGACGGCATGGTAGGGTAAGTTAACCATTGATAAGATCGGGCGAAGCGGGATTTCTGTCTTATGAAGTTTTAATAACCCATAAAGCCTCGGGACATTGGTGCCACTCGGCTTGAGGCTATCATAAAGTGTATTTGAAATATGTTCATTATACCGAAGATCTTGCAAGCTTTTAATAATCTGGTTTTCAATCCTATCTGTCTGGTCCTTTTCTCCAATCATTCGGGAAAATATTGATTAATCACTCAGAACTTTTTCAAGCTTTTTATATCGTCTTTTTTCTAATAGAACGACTCCGGTACCCTTGTCCGGTTTGCTCAGAACGACCTTATCATTGCGTCGCAAAACCTTCAGTGCGTCAAGGTGCTTGCATGTCAATGGACCGTGAGTTTGGACATGGCACTTGCGATACTGGTAGTAGATGTTCACTAGAGAACACTTAAAGTGTTCCAGATCTTTATTTGACTTAGCTACTAGCCTTTTTGTTTGGCCAAACAGGCTTTCAAACTGTAACTCATAATGAAGCTGATTGTCTTTGTGTTTGGGGGCACGAAATTTGGACCAAGTGATAGAACTTCCATTAAAGTGGAGCTCAATTTCATACTTGAAAAATTGTGCACGTACCTCTCAGGTCTATTAGGGAAAGTAGGTTGCGGTTTATGTTGATTCAACGTTTTTGTTAGGGCCGATCGCCTTTGTCGTACACGGTTTGCGGTGATAGACTAAACGTAATGCAGGAATGATTGTTTCACATCCAACGCTGACTCGTCAATCACATGTTGACGTTGCCCTATATTGCGCTGGAATTCGGGAATCTTGGATTGCACCGTGTCATGCTGGTTCAAAGTATGACGTCTAAGCTTTTTGGCATTCGGGTAGTTAAGACTGCGGCGCAATTGCTTCCAGAATCTGCTAGGACATTCATTGCCTTCATTAAAATCATCGAAGAATTGTACGCAAGTTTTAGCTCCGGCAAGCCTAGTGGAGAACTTAAGGAACTGATTTGGATCCTTCAACACTGAGGGCCGCTCGGACGATTTCAGTAAATGGAAAATTCCTATTTCATTATCAAGAACAAAAGACCGAAGGTAAACAATTGTTTTCGATGATTCATCTTCAGACCCGTACAATCATATGGTTGAACTAGTCCATTGTCAGCTCATCACACAACTGTCCATCTACTACTCAAGACTAAGCATCACATCTACTCCTTTAATGCATCGACCGTGACTTTTGCGAATGTAGCCTCTACGGGTGTATGTAATGATACTACATCCAGGGTGACCCCAACTTCTGCAAGCGTGGGACCAGTGAAGGCTGATTAACGTGACAATTTTGCATTTGATACCCCTTATGCTGCTATATCCAGCCGCTTTTACAGTCGTGTGATAGTCAATGCGGTTCTCGACAACTCACGGACAAACTAGTATAAGATGCACGTATCAGGTTTATTGTCGTTACCTAAACATGGCACTTCTTCAGTGCGCCTGACACGCCGCTTTGCATCTCAGGTTACAGAACTTTCTGTAATGGACGCGTAAGCAGTATGAGTCTGTAGATCACTTAACCATATACATCAACTGGGCTTCTCAGACAGCACTTCCAAGATATTTGGCTTTTTGAACAATATTGCAGCACCTAGGTGTACCCAAAAGACAACGCGGTGTTCTTGATTTATTTTTCACAAATAGCATCTTCTGTACATTTTTAGTTGTGCTAGACAACGTCCAAAGTAGAGGCCATAAAGCAGTGGAGCGCTCTTTGTTGCCACTCGGCGAGCCCAGTGTCAACTTATTGACCAATTCAGCGTATTTACTGGTACTGCTTCTCCAAACTATTCAAATTCATGGATTAGGACATATTCTCCTGCCAGCTGATTTTGATATTGTACAACAATGTTGAGTTGCATCACACTCTAAAGCAACACGGCGGTAGAATTAGCACAAGCCCAACCTCGGCTGTTCCGAAAACATTGTTCACCAAACTCAAAAATAACGGTCTGAATCCAGCAAAGCCAAGGAGTTTTATTCCATGCACATCAATGAAGGCGATTCCGGAAGAGGAACAAAAACCCAGCTGCAAAATTAGTAAATGAGCGAAACGTACTTAGAAGAGTAGAGCCGTCAAGAGTAGTTGTTAATCTACCGAAACACAATAGGAACTCTTGGTGTGGTTATCGCTAGATCATTAGTACTATCCGATAAAACAGTGTTTATTGCTCATGCAGAACTAAGCGAGAAGCTAAAGAGATATTTTTGCCACTCCTCAATTGATGTTACTATGATGCCTCTAGCTCAGGTACCTAGACTTATGGATGATGAGATATGCAACATTTCCTTTTATTTGCGTATTATCACTGAGGTAATCATAACGAACAACTTGTCTTTCCACTCTGACTCAGTTGGCTTACCGTGTGGAGGACTTAAGCTAGATGAATCCCTACGTACCACTCATAGTACAGAGCCCCGTCACTCTATCAATAACAATCTTCCATGTCACATGAAAGCATGCAGATTTTTAACAACACAAATGTAGCTTTTGTGAGAACGTGGACAACTACCGTCAAATTAGCGGTATTCATATCATGCCAAAAATGATAAAGAGGACAGTCAAGGAAATATCCTTGAATTTTTGCTGCCACTTAATTTTAGTTAACAAGTTCCGCCTATTTTGTATCGGTTATGTCCTATCAGACGTGCTACTCTGAGTTTTAGAACTTGCAACTTAATAACTAGATTCATTCCATACATTTGTCATTGTCTTCCTTGATATGTAGACAGCTTCCAGCGAGTCCGGCATGCTGACATATGGACTAAACTACAGTCGTTCGGTGTATCGCATCAGCGGCTGTCATGCTTCTCATTCTATCTGAAATGGCGTACACAGAGAGAGTCCGGGTTGGCAGATCGGAATCAAAGTACAGGTAGTTAACCAGCCGCGTTTTCAGGAGAGTGTTCTAGGCTCACTACTAATTACTCGATACGTTTATGACATTTCCAAATATTTCCTAAAAGGTAAGACATTTCTCTTTGCAGATGGTATCAAGGTTGTTTTCTCTTTTGTTACTAACGACACAGGTACCGTTATCGCTCATGTTCAAGGGAGTTTAGAGGTTTTATAACGTTGGTGTTACCATTGAAGGATTGAAATTTCGATGGTAAAATGAAACGGTATCTCATCTCTGTGTACTCTTCCGACCAGTATATAGATAATAAATAGATCACCATTTGTTAACATCCTTGAGGTGTGTGATCTAGGGACTTGTTACTCCAATTTGTTGAACTTTGCTGAGAATGTAGGTTAAAAAGCAGCTAAGGCCAGATAACTTATCGACTATTCGTGCAGTACAATTTTACTCTCGAAATTCATACTTGGTTCCTTTGAGTCTACTGCTCGGCCGATGATAGAATGATGTTCCTTGATTTTCATAAACACATACAAAAGCGACAGAATAGCAGCGGAGAGAGTGCAACACTCGTTTGCTGTATGCTTACTTGACTCATCTAAAATTAACTATCTTGCTAGATGCAAATCGCTCCAGTTGGATTCACTGTGCCTTCGCAGATAAAACCTTATACTCGCATTCGTATTCCAAATGCCAAACAACTTGGATTGGAATAATAATATCTTTGTTAGACGAAAGCTGGTGGACGATACACATTACGAAGCAGACAGTTCAACATTATATTGTCGAAAGCTCACATTGGCATCGCATCTAGTTGCTTTCTTCATAGATATGCGTAAGAGAAATGGTATTTAGTGCAGTCAGAATTATTATAATATATGCAACAATTCTTTTGTTCCAACTCAACGTTTTTAATAAAACTAGTGATAGTGAAATCAATAATATTGTGTATATTTTCAGAAAGAGAAGGCAGGGTCGGGTGAATCCGGTCTGATCAATATGTACAGCTTTCCTTCAAAATGCTTGATGTAACTCGGTTGTGCATCAGTTACGAGATTTTCCAAATGTCGCCTGTTAACAATTGCATATTACCTCCGCAAGGGTACCGTTCGTAAGCGGCACTCACCCTGCCATAACCTCGAGCGAATCGCGGTCCGCATGCCGTAAACAGAAGAAAGATGCCAAGTATAATTTCAACTAAACTTGAGCATTTCTTAATGAATAACAAATAATTGTAAACATGAACATATACATGACGTTTGGTTGATCTAACAGAGTCACAGCGTTCATGTGCACAACCCAAATCAGAATCGTTTTATCTGTAAATTTCTTGACCTAAATTTATTTGAAGATGTTCTTTGAGAAAGAGGTCCAAGCCGCTCCTAAGCTTACAGTTTGATGCACTGGTTACATACAACTTTCTATAACAAATGCATGGATAAGATCACAAGTATTCCTTTCACCACCCTAAACCTTATCTTTTAAATTCCGGCAGCTTTAATCATTGACTTACAACCCGATTCTAGTAACTTGACTCCACAACCGCTGGACGCCGCACTTATTCTTCTTCTCTCCACTTTTCCTAGGTGTCTATACTTTGCTATCTGGTACACGGGATGCACCATATGATATTTTCCTATTATCCTATCGACTTAATTACCCCTGTATTACTTTAGTTCACTTACTGTCGTCATCGTATTTGTCTCTTTATACCGCTCGCGATTCTCGTTATATAAACAAGACTGAAATTCGTGAGTAGCTATACCCTAACCACTCCCCTAACAACTACAGTAAACTAGATATTGTAATTAATTTTTTAGATATCAGGCTTCAGATAAGAACACATGCATATAATATGTGCAATAATCAAACTCAAATAAAGGTCATTCACCATTATCGCCGTAATTATAAAAGCCTACCAATTATGTATAATTGTGTCCGAAGCAACACTCTTTGCCCCTTGTTTTCTGTCTGTCTCAATGTGCTTGGATAGATGCTGTGCTGGAATATCGAAGGATCATAATTTGGTATTGGTTGATACCGTATTAAATTTTGCCAGGAATCCAAACGCTTACGCTTTCGAAACACATTTCACTATCACAATTCCATGAGTGACAGGTTATCCTGGTATTATTATGACAAAAGCATAGGAAGAAATAAAAAATTCCCATTTAGCACACAGCTTTCCTTTCTATTTTATGCGTGAAGAATATGGTTTGCCACTTTATAGTGCAAGATGACTCACATGAAACTTACTTGGAATTAATCTGGTATCATTATGCTGGGTTATTGCATATTATTGGAGGACAAACAATTGCCCCTATGCACTTTTACTTGATAGACCTTTCACTTGGCAATGGATGACAACCCATCATGTCAATGCAATCAACTTCAGTACCCTGAGAAATACCGATTTTAACTTCTACAAAAGCCCTGTCCTTCCTTGTGCATGTATGTTCTGACACGGCTCTTTTCGTTGCAACAGGTATACTGACATACTATTTTCTGGAGTTACCCCACTGACACTGCAAGACCTTCAGTCTGAGACAGGATTGTCAGACCTTGTCATTTAGATTCTCTCAAGTTGGTACTTTTCTTTAGATTTGGATGGCCGACCGTCCTGCCACTTCAGGAAGATCACCAATTTTTCACTTTGACAGGGCTCCGAATTAGACATCGTTTCGCCCT
This sequence comes from Dicrocoelium dendriticum, assembly GCA_944474145.2. Classification (NCBI taxonomy): domain Eukaryota; kingdom Metazoa; phylum Platyhelminthes; class Trematoda; order Plagiorchiida; family Dicrocoeliidae; genus Dicrocoelium; species Dicrocoelium dendriticum. Next base: position 33,328,758 of record OX104066.1, on the reverse strand, counting down.
ACTGTATCACCGCTATAAAATGCGACAATTTAGCTGACCGACCAACTAGCGGTTTTACTTCAATCATACTTCATCGAAATTGTGACACCAATCTAAGTAGACGATAAACTTGTTGCTGTGACACTCATTTAATTGCCGGCAATTCAATTGTCTTTTTCAAGCGCAAATCTGCCCCTCCAATCCTGACTAATTCTGGTATATTTACCCCATCTCTCTAAACAGGTTTCGCTGGAATTTTTAATTTAGCCACACACACATCATCATCATTTTTTCTGAGGATATTATTTTATCAGTAGCTAAGCACAAGGAACATTTCCCCCTCGAAGATTCCTCAATGAGCTGATAATGCATATGTTGTCGATCCCAGCGAACTCTGTGAATAAACTCCGTATTTCGTCGCTTGATTATGTTGTTCGTTGAAGCATTAGTTCGGGTTGAAGAGATTATGAGAAATAGGAGGAAAACAATTTAGTAACGCCTTGTAAACAAGCCCTGAAACGAGCGTTCATAATCCGTTCGTAATCCTTTCTGATTATTCAATTTTCCGTGTCCCACTTGATCAAAATATTAAACTTCATTTTCAAAGTGTACTGAAATGTTCCTAATCGGTGTGATGAGCTACCTTGTGGACACCTGGGACAATTTATGGATAACAGCAATGTGAGAATGGATGACGGGAGCCCAAAAATCTTTAACCAGAAGAGGTATGTGCTTAGATACTATCGGCTTGCCAAAAGTGTAATCAAAAGCTGGTTCTGGCTTGTTTGTATCTTAGGCGCCGCTTACATGAAAATGCTTGTGGGAGCGGGTAGGTGGCTATTCGTTTGTGTAATTTTATGTATCTAGAATCCTTGTGGTTGATGGTTGCAATTCACAACTTGTTGGGTGAATCAAACTGTGACTAATAATTTTTCGAAGTGGGAAATATGGGGTATTTGTGATAACAACTTACATAGACCTTCACGAGTAAATCCGTGAGCTAGCATTTCAGATGTTGTTTAGAGGTCAAGAGGGAACCTTAATTTACGTGTTACGTCATAAAATGTCCACACGACTTTGGTTAAAATGATTCTGACGGCAGCACCGTTACTCTGAGCTCGTCATATCGAGCACTTAGCGAAGCATTTTGAGAGTAATAGAAACACAGCTCTGTAGTTCACTTCCATTCATTGTAGTCTGTTACTTTTCAGTTAAAATACAACTGTAACTCATATTTAATGTTTCTGCAAGATGGTACTGTTCGCTTTTAGCGTCTGAAATTTTGCAAATTTATTAGCGTGATCAGTAACCCCAACATTAGAGCTGTACGTGTTGCCCGAAGTAGTGTTTTCGTTCAGGCCGAGAAACCAAACGCAATCACATGTTTCATAAATTTTATCATAATCCCCCTCTTGTTTTCTGATTATTCATAATGCCGAATATATCACCCTGTGTTACTTGTTTCCAGATAGTCGGATAACGAGCAAATGCCCTCACATGTATTTTGTGCTAAGTCAAATACCACATTTCATGTGTTGGATTATCAGTAGAGCATTCATATCGTCTTCGTGATGTCCAACAGGATTTCGTTCAAACTTTATGTGAAAATTGCCGAAACAAGGTACAGCCAGGAAGTGTAAAGCAGACGCGTAGGCTTTATCATTCGTGGTGCACAGCTCCGTGTGTTTGGCCCAACAACCTATCCCGAAGAACCTTCAGGTCTCTGCCCAGTCTTCCTCCTCTATCCTTGCAAACTCAACGGCACGAAGCCCAACCGTGGCGAGAAGCCCAATTACACCTGGCATAAATTGGTTACTTTCATTGTGTCCCAGAAATTGAAAGTCTGAATGCTGAAGACCAGTGGAAAGAACAAAGAACGAAATTACAAAAGGGATGTTGAGCGTTTAAGTTCTGTAATTCAACAGTTAGCCGAAGCACGTGAGGTTGATAATATACTTCACCCTAGAATGTCAACTTCGTCCGACCAGTGGCGTTATAATCTTGTGATATTCTACCCGTCGGAGTCCAATGATCCAACACCCCTAGTGCGCTACGACCACAATGTCGAGATTTTACGGAGTCAAATTGGCAGACTCCTAGACGCCGGTGAGGACTCAGTAAAAGTGAAGCAAAAACCTCTTTGGAAAGCAAGGTGCTCAACAAAATCGGCCTATGAGTATCACTTTTGTGGACGAATCCAGTCAAAGACTGATCAAGTCCCGCCCAAGTAGGCTAAGGTATGAAGATCCACGTTCGTCTAGACCTGGACCCAGTAGACAGGCAGCGGCTCAAGTCTGCCATCATTGAGCTGAAAAGACGTATTGGTAAGGGGAAAAATATCTTCGTATCGTAAATCTTCGAGTGATTTCCAAGAATCTGCGTATCAGGATAAACAGGCTGCCTACACTTCAAGTACGCCCGGCGGCTCCTGCTGCGACCTGCGAGTAGCCCTTACAAACGTTTGCAGTGTTATGAACAAGCCCGATGTGCTTCGTTGTTTTCTTGCGTCTTAGGGTCCAGACATAGTGGGACTCGCGGAGACATGGCTAAATGCAGAGTTATGCACCCAAGAACTCGAACTAAACGGTTACTCGTGCTTTCGATGAGATAGAATAAGGACTGCGCGCAGTGATATCTTGCTTTACATCCGGTCTTTCCTCCGTGGGAGACTTGTGAGTACCTACCGAAATAACGACGGCTTGTGGGAGGTACTGCAGTGTTTCATCCGCCTCATGCGTAGAGAACTACTTGTAGACACAGTCTTTCGCAGCCCCCCTGAGTCGCTGTTTGGATTGGCTGCCCATTCTTCGAACTCACATGGGTCGTCCACACGTTCTACCTATGGGCAATTTTAACTGTCTTTAAATATGATGGCCTGGTGTGCATTTGATGCCTTGACATAATGAGGTTGAAGCAAATTCGCGGAGTTGGCAATTGAAACTGGTGCTTCACAGCACATATGCCAGCCAACAAGCATAACACAACGCTCAACCCCTTCTTGTCTCAACCTGATGTTAACGAGCTACGAACAACGAGTGCCTGACATTCGGATCCTGAAGCCCCTGGCTACAAGCGACTACTTTCAACATAGCTGATATGGAATTACCTTTGCTGCGTTCATGTTTGCTGGAATCAGCTTATAACTAGTTCAAAACGAACTTCGACGGTCTAGCACGAGTCACGAGCCAACTGGATTGGTCTCTGTCATATGCTGCATCTGTGGAAGACTGTTGGATAATTATCAAAGAGAAATTGACATCATAGTGTTTCCAAATTGTGCCCCTGAAATGTCAGAAATTTGGACCGATTAAGTCTCAGTTTTTTGACAAGGAGTATGGAAAGCTGGCTCGGGGGCGGCACAGACTGTTGGACAGATTCCTCCTCTCCGGCTCTGCTAAGAACTACGAAGAGCATAAAAGTCAGCGGAACCTCTACAACAGTGCAAAGTGTAATAAGCGCCAACCTTTCGAAGTGCAGCGTGCTAGCGTCCCAAAGGCTGCCCTAAAGAGAATCTTTGCTTACATGAAGAGAAGCCTGAAGCCGGCAGGTGACGTGCCCTTGCTGGATATCCCGGATAGACACTCCCTAATTTCCAGCACTGAGCGTTCGTCCGCGTTGGCAGCCCACTTCGCTTCTGTATTTGCAAATGACCAGGTGTCTGTTTCGAGTTCGATGTGTACCGCTTTTACCGAACTCGAAAGTCTGGATGGTTGCGTTGAAGAGGTATGTCAACTAGCCGACAATTCAGATATGTCGACCAGCTGTCCGGAAAAGCACCAGACGGCCGTTTCGCCCTATTGGGGCTCATCAGTGGTGCGCATCCTTTGGTCCTCTGTGGAGGATCGAACCCATGGCTGCTAGTGGCTCTTGCCAACTAGCCCGCAGCTTATGCAACTGCGCCATGGAGGACGGTATCTGACTATCGTGAATTGTTAGCTAAATGCGATATAGCCCGACGCATCCTCCACTGCAAGAGCCACTAGCAGCCATGGGTTCGATCCTCCACAGAGGACCAAAGGATGCGCACCACTGATGAGCCCCAATAGGGCGAAACGGCCGTCTGGTGCTTTTCCGGACAGCTGGTCGACATATCTGAATTGTCGGCTGATTGCGACGAACAAAAATACCCACCAAAATCCTTCCATTCACAGGTATGTCAACTACTCGCCAGCCTTGACGGCACCAAACATGCCGGACACAATAGGCTTCATCCACTGATTCTCAAGTCACTTTCGACCATCATCTCTCCTGCCATGACTGACCTTTTCAACAGGTCGCTGTCCGAAAGTTCGTTGCCGATTAACTGGAAATGTTCGGTGGTGAAGCCTATTCCGAAAAGAGGCGACCCTAGCAAATTAGACAACTACAGGCCAGTTGGTCTGACATCTGTTTTGGCAAAGTTCGCTGAGAAAATGGTACAAAAAGGATTATTGCAGTTGCTACGGTCATAAAAGATCCTGACGCCCGAGGCGAGGCACAAAAGATCGAACGGGTCCAGCACGTTGTTACCAGGCTCATCCCGAGTTTACATGGCTTGGGGTATGAAGATCGGTGCGAGAAACTACGACTGTACACACTGTCCTACCGTTGGGTGCAAGTAGATCCATTAAGACCTGTCATATACTACACCTCGGTGACTTCCGAGTGCTGAGGCCAATGCTGCACTTAAAAGGGCCATACAGCACACGCGGACACAGATAAAAACGTGTCGTGCAGGATGTGAAGTGAGTTCCTCACCCACTGTTCATCGAAAGGAGATTGGTAAATATTTAGAACAGTTTGCCTGAACATGTGTTGGAGGCAAAATCTGTGCAGCAGTTCAACACGTCCTTAGATTTATATTTGGCCACTATTCGATTCAGAGTACCCTTGAACACTTACGATGACGTATCACATTTGTGAATCCTGCAATATCGTAAGTCAGGTATTTTAAAGGCTACATGAAAACGATAACGATGTTCACGGCTGTCAATTTTTATAACTAATTAGACGGATTTGTATATGCTCCGATTTGCTTCATCGCAATTAGGTTCCAAGCTCCATAGGCAAGCTACCAATCCGGAAAAGCACCAGACGCGCGATTCGCTTTACTAGGACTCGTCGATGGTGAGCATCCATCGGTCCCCTACTGGGCATCGAACCCATCGGCGTTAGAGGCTAGAGGCTATATCGCAGTTAGGTTCCACTTTGTAATGGTCGGCCGTCTTCCTCCATATCTCAGTGGCATAAGCTGCTAGCTATTTGGCGTTAGCCTCCAGCGGTCATGGGTTTGATCCCCAGTAGGGGACCGATGGATACGCACCAATGGCGAGCCTCAATAGGGCGAAAAGCGTTTCTGGTGCTTTTCCGAATTGGTAGATTATCTACTCTGTTAGGAATGTAATTGCGATGAACCCAATCGAATCATACGCATATCCGTCTGCCCATTAGTAATCAAAAATCTAAACCCTACCATTATTCGATATTGCTGTGTGGATTCACGGCGCTTGCAAGCGAAGACCTGATCGGGACGGCCAACCACTGTCCCCTGCATGGGCACTAACCTTCACAGCAGTGGAGGATGGGTCGGGCTATATCATAGCTAGATAGCAATTTGTATTGGTCGGCTGTCGTCCCCCATGTTTCAGTGGCATAAGCCACTGGCTGGTTGGCGTTAGCCTCTATCGGTCATGGGTTCGATCCCCAGTAGGGGACCGATGGATGCGTAACACTGACGAGCCCCAATGGAGCGAAATGCGCGTCTGGTGCTTTTCCGGATTTGCAGGTTACCTATACAGCTTGAAATCTAATTACGCTGAAGCAACTCGAATTTTTATAACGGATTTCACACTATTTCTAAAGAGTTGTACATATTTCATTTATACTTGCTCCGTGATATTGTGTTCAGTATTCAGTCTTGTCCAATGTACAAAGGAGTTTTTGGTTGCAAGGGTAAGTGAGGACAAGTAATATTTGAGGAAAGAAAAGATGTCAGGAAAATCTACCAGGCAAGCATTATGTGCTTTTTGACTCCTTCGTTTATCTATAGAATATCACATAATATGGCCAATAAAAGCTAGGGATACATTTCGACCACATGTCTGGCGAAAAATTAACCAGTACAGTCAGCTGCCTCATAGGTGAGGGCTAATCAGCGAGCACCTTAATCGAACATTATGTTAGCCTTTGTTAGGTTACTTTTGCGAAAGTAATTCGTGCAAGCATGTGAGATATATGCCAGAAATTTTTGAAATTTCTTCAGAACATAAGGCTTAATAAAAATTAAACAACTAATATGCGGGAGTAGACATTAGCTACGTGTGCCATAAATTACGGACAAGCATTGCGTGTTCTTTGCAAGCATCTTAACTTATATTGGAAGGTTTCCGTTTATGTTACGTGGTAGCTTTTAAATACACCTGTTTAAAATGGACAGTTACGGTCTGTGCAGCGTGCTCGATCTGAATCAAGCCGGTTGTTTTTGTGTGGTCCATTCCACACTAATTTATTGCACACCATTGAGCCTAGATTTAATCGACTCGGATTTATCAGTCCTACAAGGTGCATACTTATCTTCTGAATTGTTCTTATCGGTTCAACGTCTGATTGGTTTATGCGTTTGTAACGCACTTTTAGCTCTATTTCAACAGTGCCATAATCACTTTTGTTCAGAAGATAACACTTGAAGCTATTTAAGCAACCAAATTATTACCTCTCTAATACCAGCTGTAGTAGCTGCATCGTACTTTCTAGTACTTTTCTGCTCACCAAGAATTCATTTGGAATTGATCGAAAACCAGAAGACAATCGCCACTCTTTGTGACCTAGTTAACCAGCGTGCCAGTGTAAACCATCACACTGACCAACACAGCTACATCGCCCGTTTGGCAGCCCTCACTTAAGCTTTCTAACCGCATTGCTCGCCTGACTGTTGTGCACAACCGACCAAGGCCAGTAGACAACACAACATCAACAAGCTGATTGTGTCAGGTAACTAGACTTTGTTGCCTAACAGAATCCAAGTAAGTGCGATTTCGAAAGGGCCTCAAGCAAAGGGCGTTTGTGGATCGGGATAAGTTAAGCAATTAGCCAAATTGGCGTTAGCTTGATCACACTGTGCAAAGTAGTAACACCCATAGTGTGCAGCTCTTCCCCAACTAAAGGTGCGAGAACAAAATTGCTCCCAAGACTTCCCCTGTTTTTGAACCGCAAGTGCGACTATCCTATTAGTCAAGTGCATGATTATACCAGTACAAAAATTGCGACCGGGTCAGCAGTAGAATTTGAGTAGCAGAAAGCGCAAAGGTTGTATCACTGGTGGAAAGTCTGCGCCAGGACAGAATAGTAGCCCGTAAGTGAGGTAATGATGTATAATTTTTCACCCGAAACAGCATCGACAAGCTGCCCTTTGTCGTTATCTCTTCCAAATTTGTAAGAAGTCCAGGCTAAAGCAGACTGTGCTCTGATAGTCGAGCGGCTTTCAGGACCATGAAAACCAAGCCCACCCAAATCGTGTAATCGATCAAATATCGCCATCCTTAGAAAGCTTTTATCGTTAACAAGCATAGAGCAGCCGAACACCACTATATTGCACCTCCAGCACAAAGGTCTTTGGTCGTGTTCAGGTCCCCTAAGAATTAAGACACTTCTCCAGATATCGGTGCAAAGCTCACTTGGGATGAATCAATCAGAGTCCCCTCGGTAACAAACAGACAGACAAAAATATCTGGCCCCAAACCAGGACTCACGATCAACTTACCTTGCAGCTCCAGAAAATGGCCTCAACAATAATGTTTTGAGTTGTTTGTACAAATACCACAGAATCTACCGCCATCAGATTGCGGGGTATGCTGTCTGACGACAAAACCCAGTGGAACTCACTGTGCACTTTGAGGAACTTCAAAGGCAAGCTTACGTACTTAGCACGGTTTCCTCGTCACCCGAAGTCTGCTCACTATGACGAATGCAGACTTAATAAAGTGATTTGGGAATCCAGCGCATAGGTAGGAAATGTTTCGCTTTCGGCAAGTGCGCTGCAGCAAGGTCTTGTGGAATACGTATCTCACATAATGTCCCTTGGAGCAAGCTACCGTCAAGAAAACACCTAGAAAGTACATATGAAACAGAATGGTCTAAGCAAAATGTCAATAGATGGCGTACTACGGCTTCTTTTTTACTATTGTTCAAACAACGGAAATCACGATTTGGAACAGTGACGACTCACTCAAGAAAATCTTTTCTTAGATAATGTCGTTGCTCCATAGCTCAAAAGACTATATATTCCACCAACTTATAAGGAATGTGTACTGAAAGCACAAAACTCATGTTTCAGTCGGAAGAAACAGCTAAGGATTTGTTAGAACTTTGGCAAAGAAATGGTAAACTCACTATCTGAACTTCTGTTAAAAGCTCCAGAAGCGTTGCAAAAACCGGTAGTTAGTTCATCTTAAAAAGCAATTCTACTGGCGCTTACACAGTAACAATTTAACGCTCGTTCACATGATTCAGCTGTAAGTCCAGACCAGAAATGGGACGTATCTTGTCCAAACCAAGCTGTGACGATGCATCATTCTCTCCTTAAAATACAATAACGGTAGACCTCAAATCGGTCGGCATTCTACCACACGTGGACAATGCCAGCTGGGTCTCGATAATCAAGCAGTCATTAATTGTAACTTCACATGCAACGCGGAAGATGGGAATAAAAACCTTGAGACGATGGGAACCATCACAGGCTACAATTGATTAATCCAGCTCGTCAGCGCTACAACCTGGTCATTCCTTGCTGTTCCACACTCGGAGATAGCCTGGCTCGAGTTTGTCAACAAATTATATCATGCTACTTAGTGCTACTTCAGAGAAGAGAGCGTTTAATGTGTCTAAGTCAGTTTCTTAGCTAGGAGCTGATCTCGAAAACAGGTGTTAGTAATTAACGCAGCATGGCGAACGTATAAATTAGCTCCAATGCCAGAAACACGGGGGAGCGACATAGCTCAACTTAACCAATACACCTACTGTTTAGAGAAGAGAGCCTCATGTCAGCAGAACATTACAAAATCCTGCAGCGCTATTGATAAACTGCCATTCAAGTACGTCAGTTGCCTGCAATAGTTGAACCAGGGATGTCCTCCACTCCGAACGACTGACGGCTTAACCAGAACGGTAACAGAAGCAACAAAGTAATTGCGGATGCAATATGCTTCCACATTTCAGACGGTCCGGTTATAATTGGGACAACGGTATAATACGGCTAAAAATGCCATGGTTTGACAAGTGCCGTGGGTTGGTTTGTGGAAATAACGTTATTTTAAGGCGTTACACAAAGGTGGAAAACACACCTGTGGACTCACCATATTATCCACGCTAACACAAAAGTATATCCGTCTACCCGATTTCGTGGGGGTCGGTGGGTACAATTTTAGTATGCTTCTTGCCACCTCTATCTGAACAGAAAGCAAATCAAGTGCTGTAGGTAGTATGAACTACAGTCCAGTAGTTTTTCAAAAATCGGCAGCCTGGATGTAAAATGACAAAAATTCGAAGAACTTTCTACGCTTGAGAAATTCGAAGGGAATAATGATTCCGGTGGCACTTCTGACGACTATATTGGGTGGCCATTATTAGTATTTGACACAATAATCCTCTGTTGCGGCTGAATGTTATGGGAAAGCGACAAGCATGACCGGGGCTTTCAAAGATTTAGAAAACCAAAATGCGGTGGCTTCGTAGACGATGATGTCTTTCTCTCTACACTCCCAAGGATTCCATTCGCATACGGTAAGTCAGATGGTACAATCCCTTCCCAAGATTGATGTCCCTTTCGCTGTGCGGTCATCAGTGCAGCCAGAATGCATTTCAGCCAGGTCTTCCACGCCTTGATATCGTACTCAACTCGCGTCCACGCATGCGCATTGATCATTTGAGGGAAGATGTAGGAATCGAATTTCCCGAAAACCCGAAAAGACCAACTTGTAGGTCTGCGGTTTTGGACTCCTTCAATGGCTGCGACGAACCGCTGATGTCGTCTTCTATCACTACCCTAAAGTCGCGCTCCTGTGAAGCGGCCTTCGACAAGTGGTCGCTTAGCTTCTATACGTTATTGCTTTTGTGGCTGGCATGCGCAATTCTGTACGTACCCGCGTTGAAAGTAGTTGGATTGGTTTTATCCATTCAAAAGCGCGGCCTATGTCTCATGATCTTCCTGACAGCCGATTGCCCACCATATCTTGAGTTCATCGGCGAAAAGCAGGTAATTCGACTTGATGACCTGCGCGACGTTCTCAATGAAGTACGCGAATAGGCGCAGCCCTAACACTAACAACCATGGAACTCCGCAATCTACATTACTTGGATCCGAAATTGATCCCTCAACTCGAAATTCATGGTGTTGATCCTTCCAAGAACTGGGTCCGCAATTCCGCATGCCTGCAGCTTCTGGAGAATTATTCGGTGATCTATGCGGTCCAAGGCTTTAGAAAAGTCTAGCTAGATGATAACAATGTCAGTCCCAATGTCGGCTATCTCGGTTCAACTGCTCCTGATAATTAGTAGATTATTATTACTTGACCGATGACAACGGAATCCGTGTTACTAAGGTGTCTTGATGTTTGACTTTCAAAGTAGCCTATTAGAGCCACAGATATGATCGGCTACATTAATTATGAGACTACTGAGAGGAGGATTACTGAGTGTTAGCTGAAGGGCTCCGAACGGCTATTATTCTTAAAAATCCAAGCGATAATTCCATGCTTACATATATTAGTCAGCCGCTATTCGCCCAGCCACCTTTGAAAAATTTATCTTACTGGCTGATAGCTACCACCTGCAGTGCTTTCGAGGGAATGTAGATAACTTCGGAAGAATTATGAGTGTACAAGTGTACAAATTAGGTGTAAATACTTCGTCTGGAGAATTAGACAAGTATGTGATAAATGCTGGTAGCAGGTCGGAAAATTGGAGCATATTGTCAATTCAGAACGTTGGTTGCATCCTTCGCAGTTTGAGCACATGTGTTTACCGATATTATTGTGGGAACACTGCGCTTTACATTCCGGAGGCAGTTTGCATATCTGGATCGCCTACGTTCTCCTTCAAGCACAGTTATTGGTCAGAGTTGGGAACTATTTATCTGACCCTATACAAGACAGGCGTGCTGAGATGCAAGATGCACATCTAAGTCTGAGAATGCTTTTGGTGTTTATTATCCACCACGCCGAAGTAATCACTTCAAACGTCCTGTTGTTTGAAACACTTAGATTCCTTTAGTAATTTGAATAAAACCATAAGAGGACGAACACTGGCAGATGTCAACATTTCGTGTTGTCACATCATTACTAATACAATAATATGAAAATATATAAGAAGACAGGTAGGGTGAGAACGGAACAAATTAGAGCAGGGTAGGCAGCAGACGCGACACCCTTTCGTCCAGGACAGCCGTAGCCTAAGGAAAAACTGTTTCTGCACACAGAGTGAGGGTTTCATTCGACTGATCGTGACTGCCTCTACGAAACGTAGGAAAGGAGCGCAAGCATGTCTTGACACCATTGTAGTTGTGATATACGCTACACCGGCAGTACCAATAGATCGATGGACTCCAGAATAAGGGAACGTGTACCTAAATGGCCGATGCCAAATGCAACCAAGGAGATGGTTTTGTCGTATCTGAAAAACATATCTGAAATGACTGCCAGATTACTTAAACAATATCGCAACGTTCTCACTCCCAAGCCAACCGTTACTTTGAGAAGAATACTGTCAAACCCAAAGGACAATCAGCAACCACGAGAACGAACAAATATCCCGTATAAAAGACATTGCAGTACTTGTGAAATGAACTATGTTGGACAGATAGGAAGCAAAGTATCTACAAGGACACAAGAACATCAAAGAGATTGTACAAACTTCAATCATCGTTTCTTGTCTCCGCGCTTGTGGATGAGGAGGGACATAGCTTCGATTGGAACACAACGAAAATCCTAGCTCAAGCAACAACACAGAAAGAAGAGCATTCCTAGAAGCATGGCACTCCTCTAATAATTCGACAAACATGCGCAAGAAGATCGTTATCCTGTACCTTCAGCTCAGAAAGAACGATCTTTGGCGGATAGAATGATATGCTTCAGCCGCAGAAGAGAATGCGCAGGGATCAAGAGGCACAAATCGAAATTGCCATTTCAAAAGTCCCCTGCCCGTCGATTACGGACTGACGATCCAATAAACAAAATTGTATACTGCATATCATCGCACTGAAACTGCCACTTCGTATGACGGCGGAAATTATAATCTATCCTAAGCAATTCCTTATAAGATTATATATATTTATATTTTTGCGGACGTGGAAGATGAGCACGCGGAGAGATAAGCATTAGTATTTAAGAGCAATATGCGGAATACTCTTGAATGAGAAGACTGCTGAATACAAGCTTTAATTGAGGCAAAATAATTGGCCCTATTGGTGAGCCTTCAAACATAAAATCGTTCAGTATTTCAGAAGACTAGTTTCGCTTATTGTTTATACCTTCTGACTGTCACATTTGCTGTGTTACGTCCACAAATACAGGTTCATCGCCCTGGCTGCTTCACTCTCCATTCACTGGAACCTGTCCAATATACGGAGGGCACAACTGCCTCAATCTTCTCACTACTCCGTACTTGGCACTTCTCTTAGTTGTCATTGCTGTTGACTAGTATCTGAGGCTCCACCCAACGTGACGTCATCGTCCAACATAATAAAACTTTTGCACTCCCAGAATTGTGCGGCAAAATGGGATGTTAATTTTCGGCAATAGTAAAAGTCTCAGCGAACGAACAAAGGTTAGTGCAAGTAAGCAAGTGTTCACCATGATATTTTTCTTTAGACATATGATTCTATGCATATAATCCACACCGAGACAAAATACGGATTGGTAGCATACTTTCAGTTCAAAATCAGGGTTCACTTGTGGCCACTATCCGTTAGGTCGCAGCTGCGAAATATATACCACTTCTTGCACTGAACGATACAGTTCGATTGGAAAAGGTAGTCGGATTAAAGTAAACGCACTTTGCTTGCTTATCTGGTGCCTAACAGATAACTCTGAATGACTTAACAAACTTAATTGCATGGCAAGTGCCGGTAATGCATGGCTGTGGATGACCTGGTTGGTTTTGGACGCACATTCATTAGCCAGGTCGAATGGCTTTCTGTCATTCTGTCAGACAGACGCCCCGTCGTTCGCCCAACATAACCCGATCCATAGGAACAGGATAAAAACCAGTAAATGAAAAATGACTTAGCGGTAACAGATCTGTTGTCCTTTGGGCTAGTTTTAACCATTTGTCTATTGGTGAAATAGGTTTACATATTGGCTGCTGCGAAACTGTGCTTGAAAAAGGCTTAAGAAAGGCGATAATTTCGGATTTGCGCAAGGAGTCCTCCCTTATATGGTAGGCGTAGAGATAGATTTTTTCTCGGCTGTATGAGCTGCGAGAACTCTCTCATTCAGGAAATTGTATAGGTATCCATTGCCGCTGGAGTCGAGTGTTCGCGCTTCATTTCTTTGGAATACGTGTTGTTCGAGTGAATCCGTTCTGCTTGATTCACTAAACAGGTGATCAGGTGTCCATGTTATGTACCTTTCCTATTTAAATGAAGCTGTAGCGCACGCGATCGAGTAGCTTCCAGACCAAATTTAAAAATGAAATATAATCATTCGCTTCCACTTCTGAGTAGAACTTTAGCGCTGCTTGTGCCTAGTAAAATTGGCAAGTAATGTTCTCAAAGCTTTGTAAGGAGTGCATCAAAATAATGAGATAGTTGATGTAACGGTATGAAAGAATAAGGATCGTAATGACCGCTTTTAACTTGCCAGTTTTAACGCAGCTACAAACACATCAGCAAGAAAGCGTCCAAGTCGGGAGCCCAAATCTATTCCGGAATTCTGGTGTTGGTAGCAAATCATGGTCCAGCATAAGTTTGGCTCATTCTAGGTTACCAAACTTCGAACGTTTAGAATACTACAATGGCTGGGTGACATAGAGCGGAATTCTTTGCTGCTAACATAGCTGGGGACATTGTGATGAGTCTATTTCTGATAGTTTGTCAGCACAATGAAATGATTCATGTAACTACGTGAAAAAGCGCTCCTATTCATCCATGCCTTTCATCTAATCACAGTTGTCAGTTTGATTTAGTTAAAGTTACTTAAGATGACACGAATGTTATTGAAATAAACGTTACACCATTCCTCACCAAATCGTAGTACCCATCTAATGCAAGGGAACAGTGTACAATGGTAGAATAGGGATAAATGCCAAGGCTTGACAAATCCCGTGGGACGGTTTGTGGGAATAAAGTTAGTTCACGGAAGTTACACGAAATTGAATAACACATCTGTGGACTCACCATATTATCCACGTTAACACAGGGGTATAACCGTCTACCCCGATTTTGTGGGGATGCTGTGCACAATGTTTGTCTGCGTCATTTCGTCACTCAATGAACAGAAATCAGAGCAAGTATTGTAAATGATGTAAAGCATCGTCGAGTGGTTTTTTAAAAATGGGTAACGTGAACGCTGAAATGATGAAATTCGAAAGAGCGTTCCACGGTTGACAAAGTCGAAGGGAAAAATACTTCTGGCGGCACTGCAGCCGACTGCATTAAATGGCAAGTTTCAATGTATTCCTCCTCAATTCATTGTTGCAGCTAAGCTTCAGGAGCAGGCAGCAAGCGCGACCGGAGTTTCCCAAATCTCCAACGCCAGGATGAGGTCACCTCATAGATGGTGATAACTTCGGCTGTGCACTCCCAGAACTTTCAGTCGGCTATGGTATTGCAGATGGAACAAACCCTTCAATTTTTGTTGCCCGCCGCGTTGCAGTATCGAGTGCAAACAGGACGATTTTTAACCAGGGTTGCCAAGCCTGAAAAGCGTACCCTACTAGGGTCTCATACTTATTCATCACTAGTAGAAAGTGCTAGATCCTCAGGTTTTCTCGCTATCCCGAAATAAACACCAAACTTTCTCCGCATACATTCTAGCCCAATCGAATAAAAATCAGAAGTCCAACGACATTGACCGCGAAAAACGTGTTGACCAAAACGCTACCAAACATGGCCAAAAACATCGCAAAATCGATGTACTAACTACGTCAGACCTACGCCAAATGTATAGGGGGCTCAACGAACTTCGGCTTCTAGACAATGAAGGTCAACCGAGAAAATTAGCAGCCTCCCTGCCAAAACTCCGTATGCTGGCGAGTACGTGAAGAAATGGAAGATCCTGGAATCTTCGAAATCAATGCGCGATCAACGATAATCGCTTAATTGCTAAAATAATGGATTTTCCTTCATGTTTTTATCTTTTCCCCGATAGGGAGATAGAGGGATCGAGCCTCACGAACGTTGTTCGTAAAAGACCTACATGTTTGTTCTCAGCTTTGCATGCTTTCCCGGACTGCGCCGAACAGCCGAGGTCGTCTTGGATTACCACCCCATGGTCTCCCACTTGTGCGACAATTTTCGGAATGTCGTCGCTAAGCTTATATGCTTACGTGAGCTTGTGTCGAACATGCACGCCTCTGCAGTTGTCCGTATTAAACGGAAGTAGATTTAACTTTGACCATTCAAAAGTGCAGTTTAAATCTCGTTGCAACTTATCGGGAACTTCCTGACAGTCGTTTGCCCTCCATAGCTTGATGTCATCGGCAAAGCAAAAAAATTGGAATTGATGACACTCGCAAAGTGGTTAATGATGAACAAGATTAACCCCTGCCCCAATTTTGATCCTTGTGGAACACCGCAGTTCAAACCAACTGGATCAGAAAATGACCCTCGAACTCAAACCGGATGGCGCCCCTAAAAGAGGAAGTTTAAAATGCATCCAAGGACAGGTTTTCCAATTACATGTGCTTGCAGCTTTTGGAGAAGGTTGCGGTGATCTATGCGGTCGCTGCGTTGGAAACGTCTAGGTGGAAGACATCAATACCGGTCCACTGTCCACTATCTCGGTCCAGCTGCCACGGGTAAGCGGTAGGTTGGTAGTACATGACCGATGCTGACAGGATCCATGTTGCTCTGGTACTATGATGTAAGTGTTAAGCCAAACGAAAAGAGGAAACGTAGCTGCTAATAGGATCGTTATTAACGTAACAGGCAGCCTTAAAAAATACCGCAACAGGACGTGCTAGGCACTCGAGGTCACAAGAACACAGAATCCATATAATCAATCAATAATGACGGCAGACGGATGCACGAGTTTAGCGTTCAGCCATGCACATAATTTGGGTCCACTTATCCATTCCTTAGAAACTGTCCCTCCTAAAACCTCCCCGTTTGAAGTCCATTGTTATATGATTTCAGTTTGGGGCTAAACTGGAGCGGCGTGACAGGAATTTGGCAACGTTCAAGCTATTTTCCGGGTAGACAATCGGGTGAATATGAGATTATTAGGTTGATAGGCTTATCTTGCTGAGTGGCCTCTGTTTTTGGTAGTTTGAACAGGTCCAGAAGTAATTCAAGTGGCTTAGTTAGGGCATCTTCTATTCTGTCAAATGAGAATTAGCTCCTGCGTTGATTGGTGTGACGGATCCATCTGTTATCGCCTACGGCCACTTCATAGCACGCATGGTCATATATTTTTACAACCATTCCAGCTGTCTAAGGGATCTGATTGTTCCGATAATCCTTTAACAAACGTTCCAGTACAAATTCGAAGTGTCATGTTATAGCTCGATGGCTTCGGTTGGACTGATGCTCCCCTAATCAGTTTCTTTCGGGATTGGGTCCATCCAGCGGCCTTATTAGATCAACTTTCGTTCCAGGCTTTCTGAGTAGCAGTGATTCTGCTGGGGACTTCCCTACAAGCGTCTGTGGATTAAGCGTAATTCCGTACGTTAAAAGAAAAGTTTGTAGGACCCGTTGAATTGATCCGTCTCCTTCCATTTTGAGCAGAGCATCTTGAAAGTATCCAAATCGTTTCGCTTTCACATTTGACTGTGAATGATAAGGAGGTGAGCGAAAATGCTGTGTACCGCACAGAATTCAGCAAAATGTGAAGAGGTAAACTGGTGCCCATTGTCGGATACTACTTTTGCCGGAAAACCAAACCGATTGAATACTTTCTGAGGACTGTAACCCTAACCGATATGTATGTGTTTGGCATTTGGAAGATCTCGAGCTATTCCCTGTGTGAATTGATGGTAAGTAGTTCTGTCCTTTGATTTGTCCGGCGAAATCAAGATGAACGCTTGAGCACGGTTTCGTGGGGGTTTGCCAGGAAAACGGTTCGCTTTTCCATGGCGAGTTCGCTGCTAGGGCACAATTTGAGCAGGAACGTGATAATCGTGAGAAACGTTGATAATCTATAAACGGCCAGTACACATAACTCCTCTCTAGAGCTTTCATCCTGTTGGAACGTGAGTGCCTAATATGAAATTGATGTAAGGCTTTAGAGTGAACTTCGGCTTAGATGACGACAAGTTCACCAAACGAGATACAGTCTTCGACGACCGATAGTGCATTTTGTCTCTGGAAAAATTTTTGTAGCTGTGCGTCGGAAAATTTTCGAGGCCACTGTGAGTGGTAAAACGTGCTCACTTGTGACAGCAGCGAGTCCAGTAAGGTGGAGTCTGGAATCTAACTGAAAGATATTGGAAGCTGGCTCACAGTATACGAGAGTACACGGTTAACTCCATTTCGATTGAGACATTTGCAACAACAGTGTCTTCTGGTTGGTGCTGTTCGTCTAACAACCGTGACAGAGGATCGGTCTGACAAATGTCGCTCGTCGATCGGTACTTGATTTTGAAATCATACCCCAGCAAAGTTGTCACCCAACTCTGCAGACGATTGGTGGTATATAAAGGAATTGGTTTCTTCGAGCCGAATAGAGCAAGAAGCGGTTTTTGGTCCCTTAGTAAGGTAAAGTGACGGCCATATAAAATTTTGTTGAAATGTTTCACTGAAAGCATAATAGCGAGAGCCTCCTTTTCAATTTGACTATAGTTTCTTTCTGCTGTTATCAGTGAACGAGCGACATGAGCGACTGGCTTCTCAGTACCATCTGGGAAAATGTGGGAGATGACTAATCCAACTCCACAGCAGGATGCATCCGATGCCAAAATAATTGGCAGTTTTGGATCGCAGGGAGTTAGCATCAGTTCTGAGTTTATGGACAATTTGATGCTGTCGAAGGCTTCTTGAAATTTGGTAGTCCAGACCCACGGGACGTCCCTCATCAGCAACCCGTTTACTGGTCCGCGTAAGTCGTGCATGGACGGCAGATAGGTACCGAAATAACTCACCATACACAGGAATGATCTCAACGTCGCTACGTCTTTCGGTGAAGGCATTTCTTTGATCGTCTTGATGTTTGATGGATTAGGTCTTCGTCCATTTTTCTTATTGATAAAGCCTAGGTATTTAATGAACGTCATGAAAAACACACTTGTCCATTCGTAGATGAAAACCATACCCCTTTATTCTACCAAGCACGAGATCCGTTCGTTGGTGTAGTTCTTCCTGGTAGTTCTTCCCATGATAAGGATATCGTCGAGGTATGCAGCACCATAATTTATTCCCTGTAGCATCGTATCCATGATCTGCTGAATGATTACCGGGGCCGACTTAACGCCAACTTTTAGTTGTGTATACTGTAATAGTCCTCTGTGAGCGTTAATCGTTAGCAACTCATGCGACTTTTCCGACATTTCAATCTAGAGCTATGCATCTTACAAGTCCAGTTTGACAAAACAATTGCCACCGTTTAGACGTGCAGAGAGGTCCTCAGGGAGGGGTAGAGGGTATTTGTGGTCTAAGGCAACATTCAGGTCTGTAGAATATTTTGTAGAGCATTGTGTACATAAGCGTTTCTTTCTGTATGATTTCTTGACAATCACAATGGGGCTGCCCATGAAGAGAAATTCGTCAGTTTGATAACTCCGGTTGACTGTTGTCTGTCAAGATTTTGGTCGATGATTGAAACCAATGCATATGGAACTGTCTCTTTTGTCGGAAGATTGAATTTGCTTCTGGTTGCAGGGAAAGATTGGCCTTGGTTTTTGCGCCTAATCCCAGACCATCTTGAAACACTTGTGAATATTTCTGGTGTAGACTCCGTCCACTCTGCAGATACTTCGCTTACTATCTTGCACATGGAATTCAAGGGAACATCAAGTAGTTTCCTATTCTCAATCCAATCGAGACCGTGATCGTTATGCCTCTTTATATAATATACTCCAATGAACTGACAATCTTGGAACACTACAGGACAATAGATTTCACCGGTCAAGTCCAGCGGTCCTCCTGAACGTTGGTGGCAATCCGAGGTGTTTTGTGTACAGGTGGCTCACCGATTTTCTTCCAAGTTTTCTCGGAAATTAGCGTGATCTCTGAGACAGTGTCAAGTGGAGGTGTACGGGCACCTGGTTCACAACCGCTGTTACGAACCTGAGTTTTGCGGTACCTTTATAGAAGGCAGCAAAGACAGGATAAATTTGAGATTTTTTAACGATATGGATACAAACTTCTTAACAGGTTTGGTGTAAGCGTTCTTGTTGAAAACGGTCGCACGGCAATGATCCTCGTTGTGCCCTCGTTTGTTGCATTTCTAACAAAGATGTTTCTTGAACAGGCAGAATTTGGGAAAGTGCCATTTGCCACATTGCCAGCATGCGGAAGGTGGTCTGTTTGACTTCAATGAGTTTTGGACCGTCGCTGTACTCCCGCGCTGGTTTGATACCGCCAAAACATCAACGGGACACGAACTATGACTGTGAACAATCATGTTCGTGTCGTGCTTTAAGTTGATTAACCTCGCATTCGGAAGTGATGGACATGAGGTTGATGGACGGGTCCTGCGCAATTTTATTAAGTAGCTTCATGCGTATTTCGGCATCCTCGGGCGTTTGGAGACCACCAACGAAAATTAAGGCCTTGAACTGGTCGTCTGACATTTTTTTAACCTAAAACGCTTGTAATGATGATTGACTATACTGACGTTAGGTATGAAAACGCCTGACGTGCAATTAATAGGCTTCGCGCAGCTGTATTGGACGCTGAATAAGGAAGACTGATCAGCAAAAAGGTCATTTAGCAGATTTACAAGTTGGTCAAAAATAAAATCTCTGGGGCATTTTGGCAAAATAACCTTGAAAAACTTGTAATGCCATTTGGTTCCCAGCTTTCGCAAAAACAGTCTGCCCTTCCATCTTTCGTCAGCATCAGTGAACGAAGACCGGAAAAAGTATTGGTATTTCTGAAATGAGATCCTTGGGCTAGGCCGGCATCCGGGTCAAACTGAAACTCACAAATGCTGTTCGCAATCGCATCCGCTGATGACTGTTGCTTCTCATTGCTTGGTCTTGCTTCAGCCGCAAAACGCTGAAGGAAATTTTCGAGCAAGCTTGTCTAGCTTTCTTCAAATCGCTTCTGTTTTTGTTGAAGTATTTTGGCAAGTTGCACCACTGAAAACGACATAGTTCGTCATATTTTCCTCGTATCCAATCAAACATTCACCACCACCGCCAGTTGTTAAGACAGTCGGAAACAGAAAAATGGAGCTATGTAATAAGATGGTTATGTACATAACAGGCAATCTCAAAATAATACCGCAACAGGACGTGCGCGACACTAGATCACATGAACACAGAATCCAAATAATCAATCCAACATTACGGCAGACGGACGCATGCGTTTAGCATCCAGCCATGTACATGATTTGGGTTCAATGATCCATTCCTTAGGAGGTGCCTTCCCAACAGTTAGACCGTTCAATGTAGCCCAATACAGCCTCCCCCATGAACGATTCCATCACCTTAGATAGCACCGGGAGGAGAGTCACTTGGCGATAGTTGGCTGGCTCTGAAAGGCTACCACTTTTGAAAATCGGGGTAATGATGCCTTGTTTCCACATGCTAGGGACCTGCTGTTCGTCCAGGCATCTTAGGAAAAAGCTCGTTCATGATTCAGCTATCCTCATGGCTGCCACCTGCATTGCTTTCGGGGGAATTTTGTCAACTCCAGGGGAACTATGGGAGCGCAACGATAGCAACTTCCCAAAAATGGTCGCTGAACTAAGCGTGACATGTATAAAGTCTGGCATCTGAGAGAATGGGGCAGGTATGTTACAAATGCTGGTAGCACGTCGGCAAGTTGGGGCATATTGTGGCCGTAGAACGTTGGCTGCATCCTCGGCGGTTTGAGCACATTCATTCATTGATATTATTGGGGGAACACCACGTTTCACATTCCGGAGGCAGTTCAGACGTCTGTACAGAAGCTGTTGGTTAACACAAAACTTTTCCCCCAGGCTCCTCTGGTGTAGTAATTTATCCTAGTGTACAAGTGTTGTACAGTGATTACGATGAACAACATAGTTAATCCAGCTATCAGGGCTAGGTTTCGCTCAATAGACATGCCACGAATCATCTCCTACTGTCATGTGTTTTCGGGTTCTACTCCGAATGAATGCTTTTGCCCTTGCAGAACGAAGGGGCTTGTTGACCGATGCAGATTTAATCAGAACACTGAATTTGGCATTAAAATGCAAAAACGCACTGTCAATGGAACAGTCGATCGAAAACTACCAATTGACACCTCTCACAACTGCTACCAGTATGTCGTAGGGGGGAATTGTACGAAAAGCTTCAGTATGTACTTGTCAATACCCTGAATAACCCACGAAGCCAAAACTTATGGTTACGTGGTCACTTCACCCCAGAGAGCTCTTCAGCCTTGGTTTCTCAACCATGAGTTCTTCGTTCGTGAGCACTAAATCAAGCACAGGTGGTTTGTTTCCGGCTCTGAATCGGGTGGGTGAACTGCAATGGCTGAAGAGCGGAATGCTTGTAATATACCGTTGCAGGTCGGCATCAAACTGCTCATTTGGGGATACCGGAAATTCCAAATCCTGAAGATTGTAGTCACCCGAGATGATAACATGACTGTATCGTCCTCGTAGAAGGAGAATGTTGGTAAACATTTTACAGATTTGTCCCAGCAGCTCATAAGCCATATTTCCAGACTACAACTCCGTAAACGCATCAGACGGTCTATTCACCCTGCATCATCAACAAGCTCATCAACAACACGAGTATATCAGCCATTTCAACTGACGCTTCGCTGGCATACAATCATGATTATCTGTGGAATAAAGGATACTAAGAGGGAGAGAAGGGAAACTTACCGGAAAACCTTAATGCCTTATGTAAACATTCAGGGCCAAGGCGCCTACACCTTGTGTTAACAACATACCACGGCAAGCAGCTGACTATCGTGCAAAGATAAGGTATAGGCGACACAGCTTCCTTGCGGCTTTCATTGCCACGCGTCATAATCAGCCATTACCCCGCAGATAACTTAGCACCAAACAAACTTTAAACAGGCAATCCGAGTAGGAGACGGCAGCAGACGCGTCACTGGTGTCTACTGCGAGCCATGTCCTGTAAAGCCTCGAGACAAGCACAAGACGAGTCACGTGAATTCCAGCCCGGAAGACGAGACGGACCAACGGCACCCAGTTTGGTCGTCACTAAGTTCATTTCACGCTGCCAAGTAAACTTCTGTTCACCTCGAGCCTTGCGTCACCCTACACTTGGCAGACTAAACAAGGCCCTTCTAGGTAAGCGGTGACCATGCATACATAGCACGTACCCGAGCCAGCGCAACGTATTCAGTGCTAACCGTTATTCAAGAGAGCTAGCATGATTACCTCTACATAGTACTCGCTTACGCACATCATCGTTGCGGACATGCTGATGCCATCGGACACTATCAATGCTTCGCAGACAACGATAATCCAAGACTTGAGGACGTCTCAGATCTTCAGACCGAAGGGGCCAGTTCTCACTACCATAGAGCAGAACGGCCCTCACTGTGGCCTTGTATACCCGGCCTTTCAGACAGAGCGAAACTCCCTTCTGTCGCCAAAGATGCCGCAGGTTTAAGAAGGAAATACGTGAGCTGACGTCAATTTCTATGCCCCCATCATTGCTGATTCAGCTGCCAAGTTGGGTGAATTGGTCAACCACTTTGAGTTCCTCATTAGCAAGGGTCCAGGTGTCATCAAGTGGCTGGTGGCCCTGCAGCAACTGTTTTCACTAAAGGTGCGAAGCGCATACCAAATATTGGAACCACTCTAGACAGGGTATTCAAGGATGATGGTACCGCAA
Source organism: Dicrocoelium dendriticum (assembly GCA_944474145.2). Taxonomy (NCBI): domain Eukaryota; kingdom Metazoa; phylum Platyhelminthes; class Trematoda; order Plagiorchiida; family Dicrocoeliidae; genus Dicrocoelium; species Dicrocoelium dendriticum. Next base: position 33,305,646 of record OX104066.1, on the reverse strand, counting down.
CAACATCGTCGAAAAGCAAGACGTTACCTTCCTGAAACAAATCATGAAGTAAGCGGTATAGTCTAGGTGGGACAATTCTCAACAGCCTATTGGTCAGTTTTCAGCCGAGCAAGTAATTTAGGGGTTTGTGGTAGCTGGACCTTAATGTTGTGGCTTCCTAAGACAGGTCTATGACGTATGACCAGGTAAATGGTCAATAATTCATTACCTAACCTACTACAACGAGATTTGCTTAGTTACAGGCGTTCAGAGTAAAATGAAAACAGCTGTCAGGCATCATCTTGCTTTTGCTGCAAGACCGCCCTAACTACCATGTCAGAAGCGTCTGTATTAGGTGACAGTAGTGCTGCCGGGTCTTAATGAGCTGTAGAAGTTATATAAGTGATAGCTTCTGCTAACGCTTTGTGCGTAGTGCGGGCTGCCGCAGGATATTTGAAATTCTTCAGCTTCCCTCGAAGAAAGTCCGTGACGAACAGCGTAATCGAAGTACATCTAGTATAAAACGACGACAAACTTTGACGGGCACCTTAGCTAATTGACAGAAAGCGACTAAAAATATTTGAGGATGGCATTGATTATATCCTGTTGTGGAAACACAAGTAACCGAAACGACAAGAAACGAACAGTTTTCTGCGCTGATCTTTGATCCGTAATGGGATAAACGGCCAAAACAGTGGTTGCAAGTTCTCCTTGCGTAGGAGCTCGTGTTCAGAATGTTTTAAGCGAAAAATAAACTACGACAAGCGTTATCCATGTTACGTTAAATTGTTTGCGCCGCGCTCTTCAGGCCAGACGGTATGCGCAGAAATTTGAGAAGCAAAATGGAATCATCACGCCATTTTTAGACATCTCCGCTTCGGCTACCGGTATTTGGTTTTAAATGCACACCAAATTGATTTTACTAACCACACTTTTACCTGCCACACTTTCAGCGAGATCCATAATGTGCAAAATTGGATAACGATCAGTAATGACCAAGTTATTAAGAGTATCATAGTCACCACAATGATACTACTCACTCATGTGCATCATTGGGGACCGTGTGGAGGAGTGACACTCTTGGGCTATTGGATGGTCTGATGCTATCGAGCTAAGGAATGTGATCGAACTCAACTCTTGCGGCACGTAACTAGACTTAGGCGAGTCATTCCGGTTGAGCACTCGCTGGCTGGCCGAAATTGATTACGCGACGATCGGCATCTGTCGTGAATAGTGCAACCTTTGTAGTTGATCGTAACAGTTGCGGGTATTCAGACAGTAGGTTCAAATAATCGGAAAGTACGTCGGCGATTATAATAAGGAGACTGATAATCAGAGTGCCTGTAAGAACGCTTTCAACCCATAGCCAAGCACGGTCGTCTAAATTACTGTGTCCACCACCATCAACAAGCAGACCCAAATAGCCCAGGAAATCGATACCGATAATTTCAAAATGTATAGATGCGACCGTGAAAACCCTGTGTTATTCTCGGCGGAGAATTTTGTCTAGGGTCATCATGCGCAGACCGTATGAATCTATCGGAGAAACATTGACCGTATACAAATTGTACGTTGGCTTTGAATTCCTGTCGTTCTCGTTCGCAGACGGGACAAGCACTTCCGTTTTGGTGTCAATAAGAAAGGAAATGCATCAATGTCTATGGCTATCCTGGAACAAGTTACCATTTTTGGCATTGTTGGAGGTGTGTTACCTAAGACAATTTAGTCGTGTTTAGCGCATGGAGCCCTGCAACGTCTACCTTTTCTGACAAATTGACGATGATACCAAGACAAATCTATGGTGGGTTCGGTATTGCCGGACTGAAAAGGTGTCAAGAGAATGCTGAGCGCTTGTGTCTAACTAGAAGTATTCTGAGCAGATACAGACGGGCTACAAGTAACGGCAGCCAAAACGTGATCAGTACACATCATGAGGGCGCTCAAAAGGTCAGGAATTTGATGACATACGTAAAGGTAATAAGTGTCTTGGACATAGGTGATGTGTTTGTGGAAACGTTGTGGCAACTTGTATTGAGAGAAATTTGGGTATTCATGTTGTGAAATAACAAAACACTTCTGATTTTTGTGTGACCGGCAACGTGGTACAACTTATTACCTACCGTAGCGTTGCTGGAAAAAGTCATCCAGCAGCCTGATATCAGAAATTCGCAGTAATCTGAGACAGTCGAACTCCTAGATGGATGAAGCACAGTTACTATTTTTTCCTGGTAAAATTGGTTTGGCGAGCATGAACTTGCAAATTCCATAAAAGAACCATTGTTGGCAAAATATAGAGGTCTCAAGTTTTTGTGGGGACCTGGAAGTAATGGATAATAAAAAGATTCCGTTGTGTTCTGACTTTCTTTTATTTCGCAGGTTAGCAGACTCAGCGTGGTGTTGTGCTTCGACCGGCGCTCAGTTTACCTTGTCAGGAAGTTATCGTTTACTCTTTGGGTACCGAGTTGGTACTTAGGTTTTCTGGCAGATAAGTGGGCCTGCGTAATGCGCAGACTGAACTTTATCTCTTCTTTCTTCGCTTTCCAGGTCTCGCTGCGTACACACAGCGATTGGGATGTTGCGGATTTCTTGGTGGCTTTCGCTTGTTGCAATTTCTGAGGCTATTCTTTATTTTGGTGAATAATGCACGTGGGGTCAAGCATGGCCTGCTTCATTAAAGCCACATCCTTTTTGGTGAATGTGTGAGGATTTGTTATCTAAACACCATCAAAACTAGCAGCAGAGTGAAATGAGACCGAGTTGGTCTTTGCTGCATCCTCCGAGTCTCACATATCGGAGTCGCTGAACTGGTCAAACATGTAGGGCTAAAAGCAATGGCGACAAAACGAACAGTCATAATCGATTCGGTGTCAAATTTGCCATCCTCATAATTTTTGGTGCAATTTCTCGTTTCCCGTCCCGCTTTACGTCAATGTCTCCTCTGGTAATCCGAAGCGGGAAAACATGTAGATCAGCCATCGAATAATGCTGGCAATAGTCATATCTCCACATAAATGGGCTTCCGGCCATTTACTGTAAAAGCAGGTCTCCACCAAACAGTTCCTTTGATGCTGAGGCGCTGAGCTATATGAACCCATGATATCAAGAGCTATCTTGGCCCACGGTCGCACAGGATAGTCAATGGGTTGTATAGGGGATGTAACTGGTCTTGCAATCTTGTCTGCCCTTTGACATGAAGAGCAGTCATGAATAAGTTTTTCTATTTCGTGTGACATTCTAGGCCACCAGAAGCATGCATCAATCTTGCGTTTCGTACGAAACATACCTGGGTGGCTTTTGTGAGCAGATAGCATGGTCTTTTGCATCGAGCTCCGAGGAGCCACAAATACTTCGCCACTCATTAAACATCCATCTATAAATGAAAGTTCGAGACGCACAATGTTGTAAGGATGAAACGCCTGTGATCTTGTTATTTTGTGGCCAACCGTTTAGAAAAACCCCTGAACGCGGCACTGTGTCCCATCTTCCTGAGTCGCCTTCTGGAGTATTTCCTTAGTCAGGGCTGAGATTGGTTCATTACTCAGAGAAGACACCAGTAAGCTCTCATTATCCTTCTCATTATTTTCAGTTGCTTTGAGTGGCAGTCGAGAGAGCCCATTCGCTAACTAGGTTTCACTTCCGGGACGGAATTTAATTTAAATATCGTATGGTAACAATCGTGCACACCAGCGATGTATCCGAAGTGGCCTGATGCCATTTGTTCCCCGAGTAAATATGCTAGTTAGCGCTGCATGTTCTGCACGAAGAGTGAAGGGTCTTCCGAACAAGAACAAATTCCACTTCTCACGGGCCCAAACACAGGCAAGGGCTACTTTTTCCCCGGCAGAGTAAGAAAGCTCTGTTGCTGACAATTTTCTGGAAGCGTTTGCAATAACTCTTTCATGTTCATTTTGAATTTGGGATAGTATGGCACCCAACCCAATGTTTGATGCATCAGTAGCGACAATCGTTGGGCAAGTCTCGTCGAAAATCGCCATGACTTGTGTGGAAACAATGCGGCCTTTTATCTCGTCAAATGACTTTTGTTGAGGTGGACCCCAAACAAATACACTTTTCACCTTTGTCAGTTCACGCAGTGGCTCAGCAATATTAGTGAAATCCTGTAGGTAACGTAGGTTGTAAGAACGCATAACTAGAAAATGCCTTATTTTAGTGGAGTTCTGTGGACATGTAGCCTCGGTGATGGCACCCGCGTTATCAAAACTCGGCTTCATACCGTCAGGTGTTATAATGTGGCCCAGGAACTCGATTTCACTAGCATTAAATTTGCACTTCTCGAGGTTTAATCGGAGGTTAAGATCGTGTAGTCGACGTAACACAGCATGCAGTCATGAAGCATGTTTTCTGGAGTTCTACCGAATACACAGACGTCGTCCATGTATACTATTTGCCCAGGTATATTGGCAAATGAGTGAACCATAAACGTTTGCCAAGCTGCTGGGGATAAGCTCAAGCCCATTGGCAAAACTTTCTAATGAAAGACTCGGTCCATAGTGAGAAATGCGGTCAGCGGTCTTGACTCCATAATTAGATGTATGTGAAAGAAAGCCTTCCTAAAGTCAAATTTTGAAAAATATCTTGCGCCGGCTATTTTGACAAATATTTCACCCGCGGTTGGAAGCACAAACTTTTCTACCACGATTTGCCGATTTAGGGATTGCAGGTATTTACATATTCTTAATGTACCGTCCTTCTTGAGGACTGTAACCATAAGGTGGACCCATTCAGAACAGTTAATTGGTTTAATGAGATTACCTGCAATCATTTGCCATAATGCTGACGAAACAGCCTCTCTTCTGGCCAAAGGAATTGAACGTAGATGAGAAATAGCTACCGGTTTAGCATCTTGCTTCAGACAAATGCGGTGAACGTAGGAGTCAGCGCGCCCTATTGTTTGTTCAAGCAATGTCGGGTACTGTATCATTAGGTCTGATAGGTTAATAGTCGTGATACGCATAGGAGATAGGGACGGTGTGACTCCCAGTGCAACCATAGCGTTTCGTCCGAGTAAGGGACGGTTATTTCCGATGGTAACGTACACAGCAACTGATGATTTAACGGCCCCAAGTTGCAACACAACCACCACAAATACCTATATTTCTACCGGGGCCTTTGTATAACTGTCAAATCGATAGGCTGAAGGATGTATAGGCATGTCATATAGGTGAATGTCATAAAAGCTACTCGGTACTATAGTGATCGGAAAGGCTGAATAAAGTTCCATGTAAACATGTGTTGTTCTATCCTGTACAATACTGTAACAGTACGAATGTCAGGCATAGTAAGTTTAGGCAGTGGACAGTTGGAACGGTTGTTAGACACAGTACCTGTGTTATAAATGAAAAATATATTTTCAGAGGACTGTAATTGCTGACTAGAAACGGAATCTGTAGGATAAAACTGAGAAATGCATACTGAACGACAAAAACGGGCAACATGTCCACGCTTACAGGACTTTTGCAATCCATTTCTAAAGCAGGGCACTTTGTAAAATTGGCTTTATGCTGTAGGCTACTGCAGCGGAAGCATTTCTGTGGGAATTGGAATTCGGTTAGCGAGCGATGGATCTTGGCAAGCTCAAGTATGTCTGCGTAGGTGGCAAAACATTGCAACCGTTCGGCCGTACATGTTTTGAGGAGAGCTAATTCCACAGCCTTATCCCAAGTCAATTTGGAAGCGTCTTCAGAAAATAGACATTCCCGAATTCGGTTGTTGGTGATTCCACCAATCAACTACTGCACTTGGATTATGCCCTCGATTTTAGTTTTCGGTGTGGTTGGATATTCGAATGGTCGTACACCGCGAATGAGGCGATCAACGAAACTGTCTATAGTTTCCTTTGGTTAATGTGTAAGTCAGCTGAATTTGAGGCGAGCCATGGGGAGGTTTGTACGCTGTCCCCATGGCTTGTCTAGCACCTCTATTGCATCCGTTAAGGTATCTTTTGGCTGGAACTCCAAAGCATCCAATTGACATTGTCCCCCATCACCTAGTTGACGTATGAGAAGCTTCAGTTTCTGGCCTTCATTGGAGTTAGAAGTCGCAGGTATTAGGTCAAGATAGTTTGTAAACAAGGTTTTCCCATGGGCCCATGCACTTTCGGTAGGACGTAAGGTCGGATCAGACCAGTAAACTGTAGGAGGATGTAATTTCGTGGCGTAGGTTCGTAAGCCGCAAAGCAAGTGTTGTGTACGAAGCTCAAATGCACGCGCAGTAGCAAGGAGGTCACTACCGTAAACGAACTGCTGTAATCTGATAAATGTCTAACTGGGTGAGTACATTAAGGTGTCAAAAGGAGAAGCAAGAACTAATAGGGAATCTGTGAAGTAGACGCTTTGTGTGTGTATCTGGGGTTGTGTGCACATGTTTGTTTAAACTATCCATCAGGAATGCTGACAGAATGCAAAACAATATTTTAAAAATCAACGGAATCAAACAAACGTCATTTGTTAAATGCACAAGATCCCAGAGTGAACTCTGCCAGATATATCAAGCAGACAACATTCCGTGGCACATTTCGTTTTACAAGTGATAAAATTGGGCGCTTTTATCCAACTTGCCATAGACAATTCGCATAATTAATGATGGTCCTCTGGTGTTCTACAATCTAGCTGAGTAAACCGGCTATGCACGGTTAGCTTAAAGAATAAATTATGTAAATTTCATCAAATAAATACGTAGGCAAAAATATAATTTTTCATGATTGTGCAAACGCTGTATGCGTTATTTGGTTTATGTGTCTACTTCCATTTGCCAGTTAAGTTACCCAAACCACTTGCTCTAATTGTCAGTGTAAACAAAGGTTGCTAATTCCGAAGAAAACTGTAGCGAATTAAGTTTTTAATCATGCCAAGATTGAGTTAAAGCGTGGAAGGTATTCTATTATGGTCAACGTGTTATCGAATTAATTACTACCCTCAGCATTTAGTTCAATAATTCAGTGCTAGTTGCACAGTTTAAGGCACGCATATTTGTAATTAAAAAGCCAAGAATGTAGAAGCTACAAGAAATATTTATTTAGCTCTTCTGAAACTTCTGCGAGATCCATTTGTACAAGTAAATCTTGTGAAAATGCTCCAGATTAACCTCAGCAAAATCAAAAAGGATTTCGTTGTCTTGCTTTTACAATGCGCTGTACACTTATTTTCCCTTTTAGCCCCATAGTACGTTGTTTCTACAATAAATGTGTTGTTCGGCAACAAGATACACTTAGGTCTCTTTACAACTGTTCTAATATATTTTACTGACATCGATCTTTCCTGATCGGTTTTTTACCACTGTGATTGCATTAACAACAGCCATTTGCTCTCACCCACCCCATCTACATAATTGTCGCACTCGATTATTAGGCTTTTCAGGGCCGTGCTTGCCATTTCTGATTGCAATCTGTTTATATTGTTTGAACATAATATCAATAAAGGAATTTTTGCTTCAAGTTTAACGAAGCTTATCGTACTTGGACATATATTATGCAATTATAGAAGTTTACTTATTGTATTCTAAGCCCACTGTGCCTCTTAAACATGTCAGCAAACTCATAGCTCTATGGTTTGAGCAGCACCGTTTAATTTGTTTTGAATGGCTTATATAGTAAATGCAACTAGAATAGCTTGCTTGCGGAAAAGTGTTTCAGTGCTTTGTTGTTGTTGTTTCAACCGATAACTGTTCAGCTCAGTTTCATCAAATGACTTTCAGCAGTCAAGCATTGTAGGAAGTTGTGTTCCAAGGATAATATCCAGAGGTAAATTTGGACGGGGAACATAAGAGACATGGAGCAGAGGCACCTAACTATTCCGCGTAAACTAACAGTCCTGGCAGTGGATAAAATCTCATGTTACGTGGTTTAGCTGGAGAACGAGAGGAGCCTACACGGAAAGATAAGATTTGCTGTTTTAATATAGAGATATGTGTCAAGCTGTTTTTGCACAGGTCGGGAGCAGAGGACGAAAATACAGGTGGCCTATTTTGAGTACATATTTGGTAGATGTGGTGTAACGAATGCATGGTTTTACAAAAGCTTCTGAATCGGGCTGAACTGCATGTATTTTACCGCCGTGAAGTTAAGGGAGTACAAACCAGATTATGGAAAAAACGATGCCTAATATGATAAGGCAGCAAAATCTGGGCGGCGCTGGTACAGTGACGCCTTACAGACAGCTGAACAGAACGAATGACGAACAACAAGCGCAGGAACGGAGTGACGGAAATAAAAATTCAACAATATATATAACCATTTGGAAATTATACCAGCCAATAATGTTCAGTATTTTCAGTTGGTGAAAAATCGGATGCTGCAAACACACAAACTGGCAGGTTTCTGTTCATGTTTAAAATGTGGAGGCAAGAATTAAACAGAGGTGGGTATGTTTGTACAAGGGATAAAGGCCGGCGTCGCAGAAATGCTTTACGCCAAGTTCACCCGATATGTGTTAGGTTATCTTATTATTAGGATGAATTGGAGTGTATCATCGGGTGGCCGTCTGTGTGGACTATTACAATTAGGATGAACGAGAACATTAATGTGCTTCTCGTACAATTGTGTGTACTAGATGCAGCGTTCTACTTAACACTTCCAAAAAACAGAATATAAAACCCTTCTCCCAGAAAGAATTCGATTCGTTATGTTTGTATCCGAGTAACCAATATCCGCTGCATTCCACGTTATGTGTCCAACTTTATCGGGACGTTGATTCATAATACAGGAAATCTTTGTGCACGACAGCATTACAGGAGCGTAAGATTTATCCCTAGATTGATTCATATGATCTCATAGAGTCCACGGCTTTTACGTGGCTACCAAACGTCAGGAAATCATAAACAGGAAGCGTTCCCAACATCTTTCATATTGCTTGGAATCGATCCAGAAATGATGACTTCATATGGGGTTGGATACAACAGGTTAGTAACGTCCATGAGCTACATATGGCTGTTGAAAAAAGAGCTTCGTCAATTCAACTGAACTAATCGATGGATGACATACCATTTATTAATAAGTGGAAGCTAATTTCCATGAACGGGATGTCGATAGGAGATTGATTGCGGTACAGTTTAATGTATCACATCATGCGGTGCGTGGAACGGTCCCATATGATCCGCGTTGTAAACTCACAGCCGTAATCCTCTGTCCGTTTTAGGTGGCAGTGTTCAGCTTGTCTGTATTTCAAATGGATATAAAGAAACTGTTTTAGTGAATCATTGCTGTGAAAACATATTGAACTGAGATTTAGAATGTGGGAAACAGCTTGATACCCTAATTTCGCTACGAGCAATAGGGAACGCTGTTAACATGAAAGGGGTTCAGAGATTTTGTATATAACGAATAAGTTTCTGTTTTTTGTCGGCGATTTATGGCTGCAGGAACGCAGTATATATGCAAGTTAGTTGGCTTGCAGATATGTACACCCAAATATTTTACGATGGCAGCTATCATTTATGACAAAGAGCGCTTTTATCATTTTGCATTAATCGAAATGAAGCACTTAATTGCTTTCAGACTCCCAATAGGTTTCTCTTATTTAAATGCATACTGAACAATTTTATAGGTAGATATTCCATAAGGTAACAATATAAGTGCTTGTTGCAGGAAATGTGATATCTAAACCTTGTGTTAAGGGCGTTATTGTATTCTCGTCTCTTATTGGAATTTAATTTTTCCAACACAGGCTGGTGGAAACTTACCATGGCGGGTGTTGGGATAATATGACGTGGAGTAGTTGCTGGGATTCCTCTCCTGAAGTTCCTCGACTGGTCGGGTTAAGGCAAACTGCCACACGTTCGAAATCACCACTCAGTTTATTCGATTCACGCATTTGTTCACCTTGTCGATCTTAACCACCTCAGCAGTCAGCTAATTGGACGTTGCTGGTAAACCCTCCTAACGATTTCGACGTTACCAAACTCGAGCTCATAAAGCGTATTTAGCGCGTGCATTGTTGCTGTCGAATCACTTAGTATAGCCCGGTGTTCCAGCCTCTTCTTACATAGCCGTGCCATGCGTCTCTTGTTTTCGAATATCTTTTGCTTAGCTCTCTTGCAGTTTGCGCCACCCAAACAAGGGCGCTTTCCTCGTAAATTATTTTTTAGACAAAATTATTTTTCCTCTCTGTGAGAGGTATTTCCTTCACGTGCACTCGGTAGAGCGGAGTGTTTGATCACTTTTAAGTTACCTATAAATTTGTTATGTTTGGTAACCTCCGGATGGCTTCCAAAGTTTCCTATTTATGAGGAATTCCTAACGTCACTATCCACTCCGTTGTACGCCGTGGTTGAATATTTAAAATTCACAGAACTAGCTTTCACATAACTGCCTTATGTATACACTACCGAGCAATTAGTTTATCGCTTTTTTCCCTGTGGTCTTCCACTATTCTATCTATGTGCACTGGATCTTGTCTAATTGAAATAGAGCTAAGACGATAGCAGAAAACACATGCTTCCGGTGACAAGAAATGGAATGGTGATGACTTTAGTTAGATCGGACGATGTTTGAAAAGAAAGTAGATGAGAAAAACAAATTTATGCGGATGAGTGCAGCTGACCGAACATCACTAAGTGTTGCATTTCGATTGCTAACGCTTTGGAAGTACAGTTGAAACAAACTGATAGCGCCTTTGCGAAGTAGATAAAGGCCTCTCGTCAGTTGGATCCACAATAACATAATTGATAACTGTGTAATTTCTGAATGCGACTAATAAGCTTACACTTTATTATAGTTATGTAAAAACATTATTTGCTTTTCTTCTAGTGTTTTGGTGGAATTTAACCGCATTAGGGCACTCCGTATCGCGATGTGATTCTCCAAACATTTTTCCTTAGCTATTACAAAACAAAGCCCCATGTTCAACTTACCTATCAACTTATCGTTTTAAGATCATACCATAAGCAGATAAGCAGTGATTACTTCGTAGCTATACGTTGACAAACTGAATTTAGATAAAAGGAAGTAAACAAATATAATGTATCGAGCCGTGCCCGCTAAAACTACAATGATAATGTTAGAGATATGAAGCCGGAGTTAGACTGTCTGCGAGAATACAATCGAAATTACCGGACTGTCTACTTAGCAACGCATACCTTATTTAATGATAATATGCCGTAGACCATTTCATCTGCATGGTTATTTTTCTTTGAAAAGCTTATTGTTTAAAGATCGGAGACTGAGCATGATGTACTGCACGTTTTATTTGCAGGAAGCCTCGACCTACGTACTTCCTGCAATTGTATAATTGATGCTTTTAAGTTGTTGAGTTTTATCATTTTGATTAGATAAGAAAAGCACAAAGAATTCACTGTGGTACATACGATCAAAAAACCAAAGCAACACTGTAAGTAAACTACTATGGCTTTTTACTCATCCATAACACCCATCGTGTTCATTTGTTTTTGTTTTTCTGTTTCGATTCTTGTATCCGTGAATTCAACACACGTTACAGGGCACTTGTTTGTTAAACGCTTGAGTACATTCATATAAGAGGTGTCCGTAGTGTGAGGGTCCATAGTATTACATATTTATAGGGAGTGTTCCTCTTGTTGAGTTCCCAAGAACATTAACGGTCAAACTACACAAATTGGGAATATGGCAATAGAGTTCAATGTTAGAACACATATGGTTTCATTTGCAAGTAAGATGAGCAAATTGCGAGGTATCCATAGCAATTTCTACTATTAAAATACGCTGCGAACTGTGGAAATGGACAAATACATGTGAACTTGCATGTACATTTTCATCATACCGTGGGTGTCCACAGTTCATCTTGGTTGTAGCGCATCTAACAATCCATCGCAATGAGGCTGGACCTTGCCTTGGTGAGATGGTTTGTGTGCCTCAGCGATCCGTTGAGCTATGCTGGGTGAGGCACATCTTTTGCACCTTCAGAGCCACTCATACCAGATTGGTCAAATGTTCGAGGCCAGACAACTCAGCTCCCTTTGTCCTCCAGATCGGAGGTAGGAATGAAGTGGCTCGTTATTCTTTAAAACCGACTACTTGTATCCCAACGCCAAACCCGCTGCTTTGTAGTCAGGTATTTGATCCAAAGGCTTTGGTTGAGAACCCTAATCGTTCTCCTGTCAAGTACTCGGCAACCTGACAGTATCCCGCCAACGCAATACAATGAATTTCTCTTCAAACTGTTTCCCAATGCTCTGGTTCCGCAGGGGATAATAAACGGTGCCTTATCTGCCGCATCGAGCAGGGTGATAGGGGTTTGGATGCTACTGCTCAAGCCTTTCCATCTTCTTATTCCCCATTTTACGCTTTTCTATCTTAGTGTCCCGTTCCAGCTTTACTGTTATCCCCCTGTTTTCAACCCCCAATTCTTGGTCACACCACACCTTTCTTTCCTTGCATTTTACCTTCTAGTTTAAACTCACTTGTGAACGCAGAGCGTCATTCCTGTATTGTCGACAAGCCCATGTCCAACCAAGCGGTCCATTGCAGTCCATCCACTTCCATTCGGAGCCCACGATCATCCTGCAGATTAGCATACCTCAATATACGCACATTGCTAAAAATCGGTTTACAGGTAGCAATTGCCCGAACATTAGAGACCCTCTCGATCGATATATGCTGCTTATCGGAGACCCGCCTGCAATACTCGAGCTCTATGCTCACTTTGCGATCCCCTTCAGGGAACACCAGCAGCACTCTCATTGCGCCTATCCGGTGACGATGCAGCTTCGAGCACCGGCCCATCCGGTTTTGGTATTGCCCTGAGTTCCCGGGCTGAAGCTGCTCTGGGTAACTGGATTCCAATCAGTAGCAGGTTGTCTCTGGTCTGATTGGATGGCTTGTTCAACGCTTCAAAATCGCATGGGACTAACTGGAGTCTATTCATTGTCGCTGCATAGGCACCCACACACTAGCCATGATTTAGCAATGATGCCTTCTATTGCCAATTGAACGAGGTCCCTAGCCACAGAAGAAGCTCGGACATTTTTGTGCTCGCTGAGGATCTGAACGCTCAAGTTAGAAAATTATCCACTGATGAACTGCATCTAGGCGGCCAACATGGTGTAGGCTCCCGTAATGATAACGGTGAGCGGTTACTTATTTGTGCGAGGATGCTCGCTTATTTCTTGCGAGCACTAATTTCCGACACAGCACCCGCCGGAAGTTAACTTAGTGCCCACCAGCCCCGAACCAGCTACGGACGCAAATCGATCACATTGCGATAAATTACCGATGGAGAGGCTGCGTCCATAACTGTCGCTCGATTTGGAGCAGAGATGTGGACACCAACCATACATTTGTATGTGCTGACCTGCGGATGCGTTTTGGCGGACGCGCAAGATGACGTTGTGACCGCATTTGCACCAGCCAACTGGCGAAAACAGCTGTTCTGAATGCCTATCAAAGTACGCTATCATGCGAGTTGAGTAAGCGCTCACTGGTCTCATATTCACCAGTCCATACTAACAGCAGGAAAATCCTCATGTGGGATGTCTAATCGCCAACATGGGCATTGCGTTTCTTCGCAGTCTCTGTAACTTATCGATGCTCGCCGGCATATTCCGGCTGGAAGCAATCACAATAGAACTCGCAAAGAGCTCCGGACAAAATTGCATGTTAGCTTGAAGAGAGACCGCGAATCCTTGGGGTCTCATCTTGCATCAGAAATAGAAATGGCCGCTACCCTTGGTAACCATCGAAAATTATTCCATCTGATACGGGAAATGGGCAGCAGAAAACCTGGTGTTAGTGAAACTATACGTGACGAGAGTAGACAGCCTATCCACAACTTGTCAAAACATTTAGAACGTTAGGCTGAACATTTTGAAATTCAGTTTAATCGTTCGGGATTGTTAGATTTCTCGCCGGCCTCTGATCACCCCGCTCCCTGGGCTGTCCCTTTGGATTCACCCTCATGCTCAGAAGTCAATCGTATGATCGCCCTGTTAAAGTTAAATAAAGCCGCGGGACAAGGTAATCTACCACCAGCCCTCTTCAAATTAGGGTGACCTGCTCTTGTGAATGATTTATACGAGTTACTATTTAAACTGTGGAAGCAAAAATCTGTCCCTGTCGACTGGAGCCGCTATGTCATAGTTTCAATATTCAAGGGATGCTCAATATCGGAATGCGGCAACCATAGAGGAATCAGTCTGATCTCCATCGCCTCCAAATTGCTTGCCTCTGTCATGTTTCACAGACTGACTGGCACTTGTGAAAACCATATTCGTAAAGAGCAAGCCGGGTTTCCTCGAGGTCGTTTCTGCATTGACCACATCCTCACGTTGCGTCAGATGTTGGAGCACCGTCACATGTATTGACGGCCAACCGTTTTCATGTTCCTCGATATCAAAGGTTCATTCAATTCGGTGGATAGACATGCACTTTGGGACTGTCTACTCAGGAAAGTTGTACCTGAGAAATATGTAAATATTATCCAATCATTATACATGCATAGCTCGAGCAGATGGAGGACTTACGGCAAGCTGTCGTCGCCATTTAATATCTTCAGCGGTGTGAGACAAGGATGCCCGCTCTAACCTTTCCTCTTCAACTTCGCTATTAAGGAAGTCAGAATATTCGCATTTACAGGATATGACTTAGAATGTATATATCCGCTCCCAGGAGAACGAGTTCTTGACTTGGAGTATGCTGACGATATTGCCCTAAACTGTCACAGCTCCTAGACGTGCCAAGCAGCACTGGACAGAGTAGCACTGGCTGTCAGCCGCTTCGGGCTTTGCTTTGCACCACCGAAGTGCAAAGCGTTCCTCCAAGATTGGCCCGGACGGCCTCCTTCGCTGGTCCTTGGTGGCGATCAGCTAGAATTGCAAAAATTCAACTACCTGGGAAGTTATATCACCGCCCGTGGGATTGAAGATGAGATCACGAACCGTTAAGCAAAAAGACGAGAAGCTTTGCTAACCGTCGCCACTTATAGCGGCGGCGCGACATCAGTCCCGCCCTGAAGGGTAGAGTGAACGATGCAGCCGTAGGTACGACCAGACGGTGCGGTTGTGAAATCTCGCCCCTTAGATCAGCGGACATGAAAAGGCTAGTTACGTTCGACCACCGGTGCCTTCGCCATTTAGCTCACATCCGGTGGGAACACCGCGTGAGCAACGAGCGTGTTCGACGCCTTGTTTACGGCACTAGAAATGGAACTGAACCGCTCAGCACCGTTATTTCACGCATCAGGCTCCGATGGCTCAGCCACGTGTTACGCATGCCAGCCCACGGACTCCCGCGAAGTGCGTCGTTTGCGCGCCGAAGTGTGTGTAGGGAGGAAGAGGACGGGTGAGCAAGCGATGACTTGGTCGAGAGGAATGAAGGACCTCACTTCCGAGATCGCTTCGGAGGGAGCGTCTCGGCTCCCTGGTTGAGGTCGGAAAGACGATGAACACGTTTGGCTAGATACACTTGCTGATATGGCTAGGAGACGTCCACAGTAGAGTTCCTGCTGTGAGTTTCCTTCTTCCACCCCATCTCGCTTAGCCTCCCCCACAAACCCCGATCTAATTATTTAGCATTTTATAATTTTGTATAGTCAATTATTTTATTCTGCTGCATAGCAGACGGCAGATAGCTCACCGGAATGATGCCCATCCGTTTCCGGTATCTCAGCTGGCTTGCACCTATTGCATTTTATTCCCTTTTTCTTTGCGGCACATAGCTGAGGTGTTTCCCACTTCTAGCTGAAGCGCATATTGTATGTGTGTGCATCTAAGCTTCGGACATTTTTGATATCCTACGTCGTGTCATGTGTCTGTCTAGGGATTCTTTTCCTAATGCTTACTTGCAATTGCTTCATCCAAATACTTCATCCTTTAGTCCTTGTAGAAATGCAGCGCTATTTTTGACCTAACTCTCTCTATTAGTTAAACTCGATTCTAGGGCTAGTTATAGGTTAGTGCTTACAGTAGCTTTCACCACACACACACACGCTTGATGCACCTGCTCCTGGGCAATTTGGATTATCCCTCTCTATCCTTGCTCTTTCTTGTCGCATCATGGTCACTGTACGCTTATTCCAACTGGATTTACCATCCCTACACAGTGGTCTATCATAAGTGGAATTATCTTCTATGATTAACGTACAAACATTTCAAAATCCGTCAATCTTTTGGATACTCAGTGCATTCAAACCTAGTCCTAATAAGCGGACCGATGCAAAAAAAGTGAAAAGTATGCTTGGATTTAATCCTGTTTTATGAACGTTTGTAACGTGTTTCCAGCTATTTCCATCAACCAGCTGTGTCATCGAAGAGTAATAAACTACAAATCTAGAAAACAATTCTACTAGTGTGCTGCATTTCAGCTTTAATCAAAATTAGTCTCGTGTATGTGACCATCCCGCATGTTGCGCAACTTCCAAAGGACACCACATGTTTATAGTCCAGAACTCTTATCACTCGATAAACCATATCATTTTCTAGTTCACTCGAAGAGAGCTAAAGTCCAACATCAATTCATCAAGCGGCAGCCATTTACATTTCTACAGGTGCTGGCAATTGTACTATTTTCTCCTTTGTGCTCGACTACACAGTCCCTAACATGACGTCCGGCGTTCCCGCGAACCTTAGGTTGTGCTAGTAACTGACTGGGTACAGGTTGTGACAGAAATACTACCCGAGCATCTGTCCTGGTTTTATCGTAGGAAATGGCCTGCCGATCTCTCTCAGGTTACATATTTTCCTTTTCAATGATCTTACTGCGGCCTACCGACAATAACCACCACACCTTTTAGCAGCCCGTTGCATATTTAGAGTCTTTAAGTACCATCTTCATTGAGTCATATTTCACCGAAATCAACAGGCAGGAAAGCTTCAAAATACCTACTGCTCTTTGAGTGGCCAATACCAAGTAAGCAAATATCATCCCCATATGTGAATTCATGTTAAACAGATGGTACATCACGTTTTTAACTGAGCTGGGGTTGGTCGTTCAATGAACACAAATTTTATTGGGTAGTTCGGGCAAGTTGGATGCAATTTGTATCGGGAAAGACCATCCTTATATAACTATCTAGGAATATGTTTCCATAAAGAGGAACTTGAAAGGTATAGTTTGCGCCCCATCACACATAACATGCAATTTTCATATATAACCCACTGAATTCTCTGTATATCATATCTTGCTAGCAGAACGGCTTACCGAATGCCTCTTTAAATTACCTTTGAGTGGGTCCATCTAAGTGTTCGTCAAAATAGGTTATGCTTGTAAATTTTAGTCGCCTACTTGTTTTACTAAAACTGCTTACTGGTCGCGTTATTATTTCCTTGAAATTAGCTGTACTATGCGGTGAGTTATGTGATACCACATTTTGTGCAACCTTGTAAATTGTATCTATGTAGATTTCACTTAGCACTGAGCTTGCCTTCCAGTGGTCTTCTCAAACAGCATCGCTTCCCGATTTATTTAATCACAACCTGTAGAAAAGGCGGAAGGAATTCCGCTTTCTGTGCATTTACTGTGCTTTATGAACACACACATATTCACACACAGAGATACTCAAAACGTTAAATGTCTGCATTTGGATTCAACTATGCAGATGTTACGTTCCATATGTCTCAACTCAAGTAGAATGCCCATTTGTTACGTCATGTTCCTAATGGTAAACAAAACACGAAGCTTGAAGCAAACAATTGTTTTCGATTAATTCTTCATCAAGCTCATACAGTAATATACATTAGCTTAACGTCTGTTGCAATCGTCATCGTAACAAAGAAATATTTGATCAGAAAATTAAACGTGTGATCATGATGGTATTCATCTGATCATATGACTGAAGTCATGTGAACTTGCGGAGTACCATTACTTCCTTCGCGACTGGTGGTAGGCCAGGGAAGTTGTAGTGTTTGTATTAGCTTCTTCTGAACACATAAGTCCGGATTTGTTAGGCGTATGCATACTGCCTCAGCGGTGGCGAGTATGCTTGCTCCTAGATGATGGTTTTGTCTTGATGGTATTTTGTAGAGAATTTTAAAGGATGTTCGTTTGTCTATCTGGTGGCCTGTGTTTATTAGGTGGTTTGTAATCGCACTTCAGCTTGTCCTATTCTCGCGCTTGTAGAGCCAACGTGGGAGGTGTTTCTTAATTCTCTTACCTAGATACCTGCTCGTCCGTCCAACGTACCTGGCCCCGCACGGGCAGGTGAACCGGTAGATTAACATCGATTGGAGATGATCAGGCACTAAGTCTTTGAATTTCGGAACTAGTAAAGGTCTACAGCGAAGATACCATAAAAGCCGAACTCGTACGAATCAAAGAAGCGCTTCCCGAAAATGGATATCCGCAGTGATTTATTGAGACCCATATGGAGCGATGCATGCCAAAAGTATCAAAACAAATCGTTGAAAAGTAACAGCTTTACTTGACACTTCCATTCAAAGGAAATAGTGCGACTGAGACAAGTACACGTCGACTACAGCAAAGATGCAAAAAGACCTTTAATGTGGCTCAGCTGAATGTGATTTTCACGATACATATACATATAGAGATGAGTATTTCTACTTCTAAATCTTAGCTAGCTGCAAAGTATACGGAAGACAAGGCGACGGTTTTTGTGTATAATGCCAAAGAAGCATTTGCGGTGGCCTCAATTGCGGTCATATGGAATGCGCCAATTGTGGCGGATCAATCTCGGTTGTCAACATTCTTCACGTGGTAGGTGAGGCCTCAGATCTCCCGTTACAGGAACGACTAGGGTGAGTTGTATATGTCGTTTAAGAGGAATTCGGACGTAACAGTAGTCTAAATTGGATGGCAGCATGAAAATACTCATGCGATATGAAATCGCATCTGAATTTTGCTGAATGGTGCATAATATACCATGACTTCATCAATGTGCCTGTTTGCAATGAATTTCTGCAAATATAACTTCCAAATCTTTCTTCAGTTCCTCTGTGTACCGAATGGTCTCGTTATCTTTGATTTTCGTTGACTTTCCCACGGAACGCAGTGATCTTACTTTGAGGCACAACGGTACAACGCTCCTCGAAACACGTCGATGGCCATTACTTACGTTTTCGCACGAATTGCCATTGTATCGTCAATTGAGTGTCTGACCGATTTGCTGAATGGTTCCAAATATTGGCCTCGATCAACACCAACACACTCTGGTACCATCTGTTTCGCCCTAGTTGCTCTCCGATTATTTTGTTTATTCTCCAGCAATATTATTTACCTTATTTACTACTGCGAGTTTTAAGGGCGTTTACTTAGGACTGTGTTAGTGATATTTATATGTATTTTGCTAGTAAATGTATCAAGCTTTGACCTTAACTTTGATCTAATCACGGTGAAAATGCGTTACTTAGTTCTTTCACGTGAATTAGGTTGTGCATGCCGCCGATTTAAGGTCCTGCACTGCAAGCTGAGTATGCGTGGTCTTGGTGGCTCACTGCACCCGTAGATCAGTGGCTTGCTAATTGGAAGAAGTTGGCGGGTAAACGTGTATGACGATCTAGCGGACTGGTTCGACTCTAATAGTGTCCGCACCCTAAAGCACACCGCTGAGGCAAATTTTATTCCTGTTCCACCTAAACGAAATGCCTCTGCTTCTTCAGTCTTTTTGTGCAATGTTTGCATATGACTTTAAAATTTGGAGGGTCAATGATTATCTAGACGACTGTGACGTCCTTCAACACCGTAAGCTAACCGACGAAGGCTTTAATTTTGTGAATGTTGGCAAAATATTCCTTCAGACGACAACTAATCGCTCCAATCCCATGACTTGATAGAATGGAGTTATATCCGCGAAGCTCTCTCAACGACGCGATTGCCAACACAACGTTAAGGCCGTCCATATAAATAAATTAAAAAGAAATAGTCCATGTGGGGTCAAACGCAGTCCACCTACCTTTGTTTTTGGATTTACTACTCGCAATTATCGACGCGCAATACTGCGCGTCAAACTCGGATTAACCAGAGCTAACTAGTTGACCTAGTCCTGCAGGATTGCTTAGCACACACCTTCGTCGTATCCCATTAATGCAATTTCAGCAGAATTTTAACAGAAATCTAGGCACGCATCAATATTCTAGTGA